>CM034146.1:715260531-715790531 GCA_019776745.2 Taxus chinensis | reverse complement strand
ACATTATAATACCTCTAATCCCACTATAGAAAGACAAAAAGTAGTCCATATAACATAGAATTATCAACACATATGCCCCAGGCATAGATCCAACAAACTCATATGCCTAACATACAATGAGGCATCACACTAGTACATATACAACATGTACCACATGACTTAAAACTGCAATTGTACCCACACATTGTCAAGATAAGGTCCAATGGCACATCCCAACAAAGAGGCACATCAAGCCTCAAACATCACAATATATAATAGGACTCATAGGAGTAGTTCATGAATCATACATACCTACTCCATATGTCTCCCAAATCTTCATAAGCCTCCCAAATAACTCCATATGCATCCCAATAGATGAAGAATCATAGTGCCAAAACCAAGCCAGGTCACTTACCATAGACCCGCGTTACCTTGTTACTCCATGTGGGGTCACTCACCATAGAGCCTCGTCTCCTTATTTCTCAATATTGGGTCACTTGAACTAAATAGTCTCGTCACCTTATCTCTCCATTTAATGAGGTTAGGTCACCCTATGGCCCAAGGCACATATAGCCCCATCACCTCCACCAAAGTGGCATAGTAACTTGTATCTCAATACTACACAACCCCATGAACCCCTTGGGGCATACTCCCATACAAAGAAGAGGGTCCATAGGTCCATGGTGAATCTCATGAATTTATTCCATCACATCACAACATTAGAACCAGCGTATCAGAAAAATTTGAAATTCCAAGTGGTAACAATTCCCAAGTGATGTAGGGGCATCATCATAAGAATTATAAAAAATGTGAAATTTCCATTCTTGTTATATCATGAGATCATGAAAGAGGGTTTGGTTTATTTTCAAGCTTTAAGTCATTCAAAATTTCAAAATTCCAGGTTTTCCTCCATTTTATAATTCAAAATTCAAAGTATGAAAAAGATGAAAGTGACTTGAAAATGGTAAAAGGATAGAACTTAGAAGGTTTGAGGGAATATGTGAGGTTTATAGAGGTAATTCATGAGTCTTAGAGAAGTGTTTAACCTAGTGAAGTGTTAAAAATGATGTAATGAAGATATTTTGGCTATACTAGAGAGATTAGGACTCATGATTTAGTTAGTTTTAAGAAGAAGAGTTTCATAAAGGATCGAAGGAATATATGTTGTTAACCTCCTTGAGGAAAGTGTGAGAGAGAGAACACCTTGATAATCAGAGGTGAAGGGGGAGTTTTGTATTAAAATATAGTGTTATATATATATATATATATATAAAACTCTATTTTTAGACATTGTAAGATGGATTCTTTCCTTGAAAATGGTGGAGTTATGATATTTTGTTTATGATTTATAGGTGGATTCCATTTTTTCATACATGAATAGTTGGCTTGGCCGTTATGAGGGTATTTGGGAGGTTTGAATGGTGTATACCATTTTTTTAGCATGAATTGTGACATATAGAATGTGTGTGACTGTATATTCTATGTTTTCCTTCAAATTTATGATTAGATCCTTTTGAGAACTTGATGAATAAGGTAAAATCACATTATAATTTTCTTTTTTTATCATTTTAAGGTTGAAAGTGAGTATCATGGTGATTTTAATTGTATGCATGCACGATTCCTAGATTGTGCAAAATAGTAAGTATGTGTCTTGTAAAGGCTCTTGAGGTTTTTAAGCTATGGATTTAATTATAAGGTCTCATTCAAGGATGAACACCTGAAGAAGAACATACAAAATGAAAATATATGATTTTGAATGGCTTAGAGGTTACATCCTTCATCATTTTCTTCTTACATATTGCAGTAATCTTATAGAATAGGATTTTGGATGTGCATGGCTTATTCAGGTGATATTTAGATTCTTGTTGATTTCATGAGATGAATGATACCATCAAAAGAATTGTTTTGGTGTGTATTCAATTAAATGATAATATTTTTGTTGCTAAGGAATTACATTCTTGGTTATTGATGAGTGAGGGTTTCAAGACCACTCTGCTCCAACGTGATTGAAAGGAATTTTTTTCATATTAGTTTAAAATTCTTCATCTTTCCATTTTTTGGTATGAAATACTCTTGAGAAGAATTAGAAAGTCCTTGGTGTCAATTTTCGGACCTTGAAAACAAATACAACCCATTTTATAGGAAAAATTGTTCTTCTCGGGCTATCACTGCTCCACAACTAAGGTTTGGATTTTGGAAACTTGAAACAAGGAATATACACCCCAAACTTGCAATAATTAACAAATACAAAGTCTTTGACAAAATTAGGAAGGAATTTTTGTATTCCATTGGTTGCAATGTGAAACATTGTTAACAGTCTAGAACTGAGACAAAGATCACACTCAAGACCTAATTGAGGAATTCAACTTATAAAGGAAGTAGGATTTGGAATCAGTTTTTAGTCTTGAAACTTTACACACATGAAGATTATGGAAATGGGTGTCTAAAAAAGGTTTTTTTGGATCTTGAAGCTCCTTGAGTGGAAATTTAGGCATGAAAAAAACCTAGAACCAAGGCTAGTACAAGTTCATTGTACTAGAAAACAAAATATTTATTTGTGGGAAAAGGACAAAGAGTTGAGACTTGAAATTGAAAACACACCTTGTCAAGCATAAAGGGTGTTTGTATATGTTTTCAATTTGATGTGGGTGTTTCTAATTCATTCCAACTATGAATTTTCCAAGCACATTGGGTTTGGATCTCTTTAAGGAATGTTTGGAAAAACTTAGACAATAGTGATGAATTCATTGATTCTAACCTATTTGATGGATGGGAATATATGGAGATGAGCATGTGAGACAAGGTATAGAGGAGTAAAGAAGCCATTAAAGGAGAAATTCAAAATTTTACCTATTTGGGGACCTAAAGCACTAAGAAGCTAGTGAAGGTAGTTAAGAATAAATTAATATTTTGCTTGAATTTTGGTCACTGTAATAGGTGAATTCACATACTTAGAAGTGTGTGGAATAAAGTAAGGTATTATTGGAGTAGGGATTTATTCGTAAATTTTTGTTTTGCATGTTTTAACTATTCTAAGTTAGTGAAGAGACATCCAAAACAAGGTACTAATGAGAATGATATAAATTTATTGTTATGAAGTGATGAATGGGTGAATAGTCATGGAGTACTGCAACATTTGGTATCAAAGCCTGAAAAAGATCATATGAAGAATTTTGATTATTCTAACAAGGAATTTTGAAGATAGTTTGTGATTGTGAAGTGGAAAGTGAAGAGGAATGGATAAAGAAAAGTTGGTAGAAGCATTAGTGAAGATGAAAAGCAATAAGGGGAGGAAAAATGAGAGAGAAATAAAAAAGAAATAAGCTAAGAAGAAGAGAGAAGAGGAAATAAGGAATGAGGAATGGATGGAGAGAGAATTGAAAGAGTTAAGAGAGGATGCACAAAAAATTGGAGAAATGATGATGAGAGAGGATAGAGAAGTTAGATATGTGATAAGAAGAAGGGCCAAATGGCCTATAATTAAAATTGTAAATTGGAAACAAAGGTTGCAGATGAGAGAGGAAATCAGAAGAGAAGAGAAAAGGCTAAGGAAAATGAGGAAGCATGCTAGAAAAATAGATAAAGATATAGTCAAAGAAGTTATGTATGAAGGAATTCAGAGGTTGAATGAGGAAAAAAAGTGCAACAACAACATATCAGTTTGATAATCAGGTATGTAACCAAATTCAAATAACAAATGAAGGTTCCTTGATTGTAGATCCCAAGAAGATAAAGAAAAAAAAATTAATAATATTATTTGTGATAAAGAATTGTGTGAACCACATGTTGAAAAGAAAGAGGTTAGTTTAGGGAATATGATTATGATGATGGCTATTAATAGATTCTTGTTGAGAATCAAACAAGTAGGTATGCAGGTGGAAGATGATGAACAAAGGCAAAGTGAAATGGTGAATCAAAGGTCTAGAGCAGGTAACGAAGAAGATGAAGAGGTCCTAGAAGAGGCCTTAGACATTTTTTTAGAAATTTAGGACAACAAACAAGGTATAGTTCAAAAGAAATTAGTTGAAAAGAAAAGTGAAGATAGTGAAGAAAGGGAAGAGAAGGATGAAAGTAAGAGTGAATAAGCACAAGAGAAGTTCTTGTGGACCTAGAAAAGGGTCTAATAGAGGAAGAATCAGTTGATGAAGAATACAAGGATGATGAAAAGAGGAAAAATGAAGAGTATGGGCAGACTTCAGCCCATTTAAGCAAATAAGATGATGAAATTATGTTGAGAAAATTCTATGAAGAGGTAGAAAACATCAATAATCATTAAGAACAATGTATATTTTTTATTTTTGTGTTTTTCTTTGCAGGTTTAACTGATGAAAGCTTGAAAATGACAGATATGGAGAAGGAAATCAAGAATAAAAGAAATAATATTAAATAAAATGAAAAAATAAAGAAACAAATATGGGATCTAGGAGGTAAGAAAGAAAGCAAGAAGAGTGTGAAAGCATAAGTTAGAACAAAATTACACCAAGAAGATGAAGACTCAGTCCAAGACATGGCAATACAAACCAGGACATGGGTTCATTTTTTTCTCCTCATTGAGAATATGATGCAAGGGCATCATCAAAAGAATGTCAAAAATGTGAAATTTCAATTCTTGTTATATCATGAGATCATAAAAGAGGGTTAGGTTCATTTTCAAGTGTTAATTCATTCAAAATTTGAAATTGAAGGTTTCCCTCCATTTTGTAATTCAAAATTGTAAGTTTGAAAAAGAGGAAAGTGACTTGCAAATGGAAAAAGGAGAGAAATTAGAAATTTTTAGGGTATGTGTGAGGTGTATAAAAATAAGTCATGAGTCTTAGAGAAGTGTATAAGCTAGTGAAGTGTTAAAAATGATGTAATGAAGATATTTTGGCTATATGAGAGACATGAGGAGTCATGAGTTAGTTAGGTTTAAGAAGAAGAGTTTCATAAAGGAAGAGGATTCAAAGGAATAGAGGCATTTAACCTCCTTGAGGAAGGTGGGAGAGGGAGAACACCTTGAGAATCAGAGGTGAAGGGAGAGTTTTGTGTTAAAATATAGTTTGATATATATATATATATATATATATATATATATATATATATATATATAACTCTATTTTTAGAAATTGTAAGATGGATTCTTTCCTTGAAAATGGTGGAGTTATGATATTTTGTTTATGAATTATAGGTGGAATCCATTTTTTATACATGAATAGTTGTCTTGGTGTTTATGAGGGTATTTGGGAGGTTTGAATGGTGCATACCATGTTCTTAGCATGAATTCTAACATATAGACCGTGTATGACTTTATATTCTATTTTTTCCTTTAGAGTTATGAGTATATTCTTTTGATAACTTGATGATTAAGATAAAATCACATTATAATGTGTTTTTTGTATCATTTCAAGGTTGAAAGTGAGTATTATGGTGGTTTTCATTGTATGGATAAAAGATTTCTAGACCATGCAAAATAGTAAGTTTGTGTCTTATAAAGACTCTTCAAGTTTTTAAGTTGTGGATTTAATTATAAGGTCTCCTGTAAGGATGAACACGTGAAAAAGAGTAGATGGGATGATAATATATGATTTTGAATGGCTTAGAGGTTAAATAATTCATCATTTTATTCTTACATGTTGGAGTAATCTCGTAGAGTAGGAATGTGGTTGTGCATGGCTTTTTCAGGTGATCTTTAGATACTTGTTGATTGCATGAGATGAATGAGACCATCAGGAGAATTGTGGTGGTGATTTTTCAATTCAATGATAATATTTTTGTTCTTAAGGAATTGCATTCTTGGTTATTGATGAGTGAGGGGTTCAAGACCACCCTGCTCTAATGTGATTGAAAGGAAGTTTCTTATTATTGGTTAAAAATTCTTCATATTTTCCCTTTGCTGGTATAAAAGGACTCTTGAGAAGACTTAGATAGTCCTTGGTGTCAATTTTTAGACCCTAAAAAAATACAACCCATTTTATAGTAAAAAAATTTCTTCTCAGGCTATCATAGCCCCACACCTAGGGTTTAGATTTTGGAAACTTGAAATAGGGAATCTAGACCCCAAACTTACAAGACATACAAATACAAAATCTTTAAACACATTAAGAAGGAATTTTTGGATTCCATTTGTTGCAATGTGAAATATTGTTGACACTCTAGAACTAAGACATAGATCACAGTGAAGACCTAATTAAGGAAGTCAACTTTTAAAGGAAGTACAATTTAGAATTAATTTTGTCTTGAAACTTTACACATAGTAAGATGATGGAAATGGGTGTCTAAAAAGGGTTGTTTTGTATCTTGAACCTCCTTGAATGGAAATTTAGGCATGAAAATACCTAGAACTAGGGCTAGTAGAAATTCATGTTGGGGTGTTAATGTCAAATGGGAACAACCACTTAGACAACCCTTGTCTTAAAGATTATTTTTAATAATCTTAGTTAGTATTCATGAAAAGAGTGGAGCGATATTACTGCTCACCCATCCTATATAAATACACTGATCCCTCATGGGATTGGACGACTTGGTAATCTAGATTTTGCTAATGTTTTTCATAGACCGATTAATCTATACTTAGCTACTTATGCAAGTTGTTATACAACAAGACAAAAGTTTGTTATTGTTACTGTGAGACCGAGGAGCGAAGTGGAAGTGTTGGGTTAAACTGATAAATTCTTAATATAACACAATTCTTTTCAGTGGAGTTTTTTCCCTATGGATTTCTCCACTTAAATATGGTGTCTCTTGTCTAATTTACTTTCAGCTATTGATATTTGTTTTCATTCATATGTTAACTGTTATATGCATTTGTAGAACATTTGGTTAAAATGTCTGCACATTATAATCTATAATCCTCAATTGTTAATCTGTGGATCTAAATTCTTCAATTATATTTTCCTGTATTTTTTCTAACATGGTATCAAAGCTTGTGATTATGTGTGTGTGGAGCTATATCTCGATGTTTTATAGCTTACAAGAGTGAAGAATCTTGAAGATTTTTTAATCTGCGAAACCCTAAAAAATTTAGTTGACAACTTCAAGCTAAACCAAGTGCAAAGTTCTAATTTTTGTCCCAAAATTACTTGGATAATGGTTGATTGAATATTTAAATCATGTTAGAGTTGTTTGTATGCTTGATATTTGCTTCTACATCTAGTTTCAGTTGTTTATGGTTTAAATCCGTCGTATATGAGCTTATTTTAAGTTTTCATGTCGTTTATAGCTGTTATGGATATTTTTTTACTATGGACCCGAAAGAGTTCCTTAGATCTAGCTATTTCAAAATGTTTAAATCCGTCTTGTCTTTGTAAATATTTATTTTTCTCTAGATCTACTTTTACGAAGCTGGATCCACTCTTTTTTCACCATCTAGCTTCGTTTTGTTAGTTTTGTGAAATTTAGACCAATAAAATTGCTCCAAATAGCTTTATTGTCCTTTTTTCATGTTTGCAAAGTAGTACCCACTCTTTGAGTTTCAAGTGGTTTTAATCTGACATCCTTATATCTTTGTGAAGATTGGGCCAATCATTTTGTGCCATCTAGATTCACCTTATCATTCTTATTTGACTTCTTTCATTTCTGCTATATTCTTTTGACTGTAAAGCTTGAGCCAATCATATTGCTCCAGCTAGCTTCACATTATCAGTTTTTGTGAAGCTTGAGCCAATCAGAAGGCTCCATCTTGCTTCGTTGTGTCAGAAATATTGTTTATCTTATTTTCAATCATGAAACGCGAGCCAATCAGGGCTTTACACGTGTCTTCGCGTTGTTAGAATTGGATTAGCTTTCCTCTATCATATGTGAAATTTGAGCCAGTAGGATTGTTCCAAGTAGCTTTATATTTCACATTTTCAGTATTCTTTCAACTTGCTTCTGACATATGCAAAGGAAAAACCAATAAAATTGCTCCAAGTATCTTTTATTTTACACTTATCAGATTTACGAAATCCGAACCAATAGAATTGCTCCAAATTTTCACATTTTTCAGTATTTCATTTGTGGCAGTTGCTATCCAATTAAAATTTTCCATCTTTTCACATTTGTCATTGTTTTTCAGTCTTGCGAAATGTGAGCCATTTAAAAGGTTCCACATGTCCTCTGTTTTCTTTAGTCATTTTGGTTGCACTACAAAGTGTGAACCGATAGTATTTGGACACATACATATCTTTTTTCACATTTGTCAGTATCTATGTCACTTGTGAAGTGCAATCCATTTAAAATGCTCCATGTGTTTTCTTTTTGATTTCCCTTTGTCATATTTACGAAGCGCATTAACTAATTTCTTTTATTGAAACAGTATTTTAATTGTATCACCCTTCGCAAGTGTCAGGGTATCAGTCCTTCTTTTTACTTATCCTCTTAAATTGTGACACTTGTCTTGTACCTCTTTCAGAACCTGAACTTTATTTTAAGTTTGGTTTAATCTGCAGGGACCTTAAGCCCACTCAAAGCTATTTTTATTTAAATTTTGGTGGAAATCCGCCAAGTGTCTTTTCTTTAGCCATTAAACTTTCGATAAGTTACCTCATTTGACCAATACTTTGATTTCACATTGTGTTAGAGTGTGAAAAGAGATCCAATTAATTTAAGACACGTGTATATGGTTCTATTTTTAATTAATTGTCTTTTGTTTTATTAGATGCATTGTGAAATGCGAGCTAATTGAAAAGCGACACGTATATTTATTTTTTTGTTGTTGTCATTCTTATCTTAGTTTTTTAACGTCTGTATCTATTTTGTTTATCTTCATGGACCTGAAAAAGTAATTAACTTTAATTTTTCAAAGTTTTTACGTCCACCCGAGGATCTATTTTAAAGCCGATACACGCCTCTCTTTTTTATTTATTATGTAGCTCTTTTTTGAGATCGCTCCGTCAAGTTGCTAAATAAATCGTCAAGCTACTCTAGCACCGACTTAGTTCAAGCTCAGTTATCTGACCTGTAAATTCAACCTTGACTAAGCTCTATCAAATTGATCTTAAATTTGACCAAATCAAGCTATTTTTTTACGAAATTTGAGCTGATTGCATTCATATAGCTAATAAAAAGATATGTAGATAGTTATTTTGGTATCTGTTTGGCTTGCTTAACTCGTTTTTTAGATGAATTTGTTTCCATTGTCCATGTCTGAGCATTAAAAATGACCAGTTTTGGTAGGTTTTTATTAGCATAAGTCTCAAATTTTAAATGGAATGAACTATAATCATCTAAAGAGCTAAGAGTTAAAATCTTATTTCATGGCTAGAAAGCTCTAGTATATTGTGATTGGTGTCAAATAAGTGTCCCAAAAGGAGAGAAGATACCCCTTAAAAACCTTAGCTCCTTATCTCAGAGATATTAGGAAGCTCTATCCATCCTATTGAAAAGCATTAGAGATGAATTCTTAAATGCATATAGGTCATAATGGACTCACCTGCAGATGCATGTAGAAGTAATTAGAGACCATACACGAAGGAAGTAGGTTATCTAAAATTATTAAACTGGTTTTAGAGCTCAATTACAACACCCATGAAGGGGGGTGAGAGAAATTGTCAAATATTTGGCTAAAATTAAGAACATCAAAGCTCAATTAGATGGCTACAACTGTGAATTATTTCAAGATAAGCTTCTGTACTTCATAATTTCAAATCAATATTCATGAAAAGTTTAGAAAATACATCTCAATTCTCAATTCTAAGTATCAGAATGAGAATGATCTATGCTGATCTAGACACTTTTTCTTCTTTATTGATTCAAGAAGAGAGAGTCATGGAGAACTTTGATTCAAAAGATATTTCTTCTCAAGCTCTACTTCTCAAAGATCATAAGTTCTCATAGAGGCCTCTCATAAATAGACATTTTAATCCATAATCAAAATCCTAATATCAAATCCATATTTAAATCAAATCCTAAGACTAACTCTGTAAGAAGCAATCAAAACTTTAAAGTCAAATTTATGGTACTTGTAATAAGTGTGGAAAATTTTGGCATAAAGAGTCTGATTGTAGGGTCAAGATTAAAAAATCAGCTAAGAATACTAATAATAGCAAGCCTAATAACCATAAGAAAAATCAGAAGCAAACCCAAGCAAATGTGGCTGAGCAGTCTATTGCTTTGTATACTGTACCCTTTCAACTTCAAATGACAATGAATGGATTCTTGACAAGTGGTGCCTCTAGGCACATGACTTATACTCTTGGTATCCTCTCAGATGTAGTTAAATGTGAAGAGAATATCTATCTAGGAGATAACTCAATCATTAGATCAGAAGGTTGTGGTAATGTTAATCTTATCAAATGGTTTAATTAAGAATGTCTTGTATGTCCCTCAATTGAAAAAGAATCTTTTGTCTTTCTCTCAGCTAACTAAAGAAAACTATAAAGTTGTTTTATCTACAAGATAAGTGGTATGTCAAAGATAAGTTTAAAAATGTTATTGCTTTTGGCATTTGGAAAGAATGGATTGTATATCTTTGATGATTTTGTGTCTGAATATTGTTTTTCTTCCTCTTCTAAGAATGATATTCAACTTTGGCATGAAAAACTTGGTCATGTAAATTTCAAATATCCTATATGATATGTCTAGACTAAATCTTCTTGTTGGTCTTCCTAAGATAAAGACAGGTCATGAAACTTTTGAAAGTTGCCTACATGGTAAGCAACATGCTCAACCATTTCACAAACATCATGATCCAAATTCCTCTTCAGTTATTAGAAGTGATTCATAGTGATGTAGAGGTCCACTTGAGGTTCCTTCTCTTAGTGGTGCCTTGTATGCTGTCTATTTTATTGATGATTACTCTAGAATGACTTGGTCTTATTTCATTAAGAAAAAGTTTGATGTCTTAGTTAAGTTTCAAGAATTTAAAGCTCTAGTTGAGAATTCTTCTAATATGAAAATTAAGATAATTAGGACTGATAATGGAGGTGAATATGTCAGCAAAAAGTTTGATAAGTTTTGGTGTGTCATGTGGGATTCAAAGAGAGTTAACTACTCCCTATTCCCCTCAACAAAATGGTATTGCTAGAAAGAAAGAATAGGATTGTCTTAGAAATGGCTAGGACTATGATTCATGCTTCCAATGTGCCTAAGTTCTTATGGGATGAAGAAATGAACATTGTTGTCTATATTCTTAATATAGTACCTACCAAATCTCTTCATCAAACTACTCCTCATGAAGTTTAGACAAAGAAAAAACCAGATATTTCTCACCTTAAGAATATTTGGTAGTCCTGCTTCTATCTTCATTCCAAAATCAAAAGGAAGAAGCTTGATCCAACCTATTTTTCTTGTATTTTTTTGGCTATGGCTGTAAAACTAAAGGATTTGAGAGTTTATGATCCATTCAAGCATGACATTGTTGAAAAATAGAAATGTTCAAGTCTTAGAAAGAACTTTCTTTCATGATCCTCATGAACCCTCCTCTACTTCCCTAGAAATAGATCCTGATAATTCTTCTCCCATGGAAACAAAATTTCAAAAGGTTGTTCATCCTGATCTAGATATGATGGAGATTGAGGGGGAGTCATCCCAAAATGTCTTGCAACCTAAGATTCCTAAATGGGCTAAAAGTCTTGTTCAAAACTCTTAACCTGATAATCTTAGAAAGCTAACTAGAAGTCAGCATACCTATCATGCCTTGATGACCCTCTATGAGGTAGAACACAATCCTTTGAAGAATCATCTCAAGATGATAGATGGATTCAATGCTATGAAGGATGAATATAATGCTTTAATCAAAAATGACACTTGGGAACTAGTCCCTCCTCCTTCTAAAATAAGCATTGTAGGATCTAGGTGGTTGTTAAAAATCAAATATAACTCTCTAGGAGAGATTGACAAGTTCAAGGAAAGGCTGGTAGCTCGTGGTTTCACTAAGAAACCTGGTATAGACTATGTTGAGACCTTTTCTCCTATTGCTAAGATGAGAACTATGTAAGAGTTCTTCTTGCATTAGCTGCCCAATATGGTTGGGAGATTCACCAAATGGATGTTAAAAATGATTTTTTAAATGGTGACTTAAAAGAAGAAATCTATATGAGTCAGCCTAAAGGTTTTGAAGAACCTGGTAAATAACTTTATGTCTGTAAGATTAAAAAGTCTTTGTATGGTCTTAAGCAAGCTTCTAGAGCTTGGTATGCTAAAATTAATAGGTTCTTTCAGGAACTTGGTTTTTTAAATGTTGTTCTGATAATGATTTATTTTTAAGTTTGATAACAATCATATTATCATTATTGTTCTCTATGTTGATGATCTTTTGATTACTAGTCAGTGATAGTAAATCTAATTGTTAGAATCAAATAAAAGTTAAAACAACATTTTGAAATGACTGATTTAGGTTTATTAAATCATTTTCTTAGCATGATTATATTTCAAGATCATAAGTCTATTGTTGCATCTCAATCTCAATATGCTATGAATTATTCTTAGAATATTTAACATGATTGACTGTAAACCTATTTCCATTCCTATTGAATTTGGTGTTAAGTTAGACCCTAAACTAGCTTGTGCTAAATTTGATCCTACTCTGTATAGGCAACTAGTTGGTAGTCTAATTTATTTGACTATTACTAGACCTAATATTTCTTATGTAGTAGGAGTAGTTTCAAGATTTATGCAAGAACCTTATGAGGATTCATTGGAAAATGGCAAAAAGAATTTTGAAATATATTAAAGGAATATTCAATTATGGTATTTTTATTCTTCTTGTAATGATGCACAAGTATTTGGTTATTGTGATTCTGATCATGTTGGTGATGTTGCATATATAAAGTATACTTCTGGATATCTTTTCAAGTTGGGTGGAGGTTCCATCACTTGGAGTAGCAATAAGAAACCAACAATGTCTATCTCTTCTACTGAGGCAGAGTATAGAAGTGCTATGGAAGCTGCCAAAGAATATATGTGGATGGAAAGAATGTTGGATGAGTTGCACATGGGCGTCAAAGGGAGAACTAATCTTCTATGTGACAACAAGAGTTACATTGCATCTTTCAAAGAATCCAGTTCATCATCAAAGGGCCAAGCATATTGAAGTTCATATGCATTTTATTTGAGAAAAATTCCTATATGGTGATATTGATCTCAAGTTATTTTCTATTGAAGATAAGGTTGTAGATATCTTCACCAAGCCATTATGTGTTGTGAAGTTTTGCAATTTCATGCCTTGTTGGGCTTATCAGAGTTTCCATTGAGGGGGAGTGTGCTTGATAATACCACCTCTAAATGATGTTGGAAACTTGTAATACTTTCATCATTTTGTAATAAGTAAATGTGTCATTATATGTGAAGTTACTTGTAAATCCCAAAAGATTTAGTTATGGGTATGCCTTGGTTTATAAAAGGATCCATAATCTAATGTAATTCATCATACATAAAGCACTTGTTCTTAAGAATTTTTGTATGGGAAGATCATCCGATCTCCCTTGTTTACATACTAGTCTGAATCATTATTGCATGATTCAAGGATTTGTAAATCTTTTTGTAGAAAATGGTAAACTTGGCATGTCTATTTTTCATCTTCCCCATTTAACATTAAGGGGGAGTGTTGGGGTGTTAATGTCAAGTGAGGATAGATAATTAGACAACCCCTAGTCTTAAATATTATTTTTAATAATATTAATCGGTATCTTCACAGCTAAAAGAGTGAATCGGTATGTCCGACCACCCATCCTATATAAATAGGATGATCCCTCACGGATTGGACTACTTGGAGATATCTACTATTACTAATGTTCTTGAATATAGACCAATTGATCTATACTAAGCTACTTATGCGAACTATTATACAATGAGGCATAAAGTATTTTATTGTTTACTATGAGACTGAGGAGTGAAGTGGAAGTGATGGGTGAAATCTATTGAAT
Source organism: Taxus chinensis (assembly GCA_019776745.2). Lineage (NCBI taxonomy): Eukaryota > Viridiplantae > Streptophyta > Pinopsida > Cupressales > Taxaceae > Taxus > Taxus chinensis. Next base: position 715,776,732 of record CM034146.1, on the reverse strand, counting down.
TCTTAATATAAGACAATGCTTTTTAGTGGAGATTTTTTCCTTACAAGTTTCTCCACTTAAATCTAGTGTCACTTATCTCATTTACTTGTCATCTCTTGATATTTTATCTTTCATTCATGATCTATTAACTGTTATATGCATATCTTTAAAACATTTATAGTTAAAATTTTTGCACATTATAATCTATAATCCGTCAACTATTTAATATGTGGATCTATAATTATTCAATTATATATTCTTGCATTAACAATTCTTGAGATCACATTAAATATAGAATTTGATTTGGGGAGATGAGTAGTCAATGTATTTAAACATAGCTATTCTCTCACATGATATGGGATGTTTAGGTGCTATTGAAATAAATAGGGGTTGGTTGCTAAATTTTTTACCAAGTGATAAATTGTTAAGTGGACATTGGGTAATCTCTCACAATGTAAATTTAGGAAGAAACTTAAATTAAATGAGTAAATATCGGGGCATTGATGTCAACTGAATTGATGGAAATGGTATTTTATGTCAAGATGGAAATGTGACAAGGCTATCTAGGAAACTATCTTTAAAGGAAATATTAAAAGAGATTTACTCTTTATGTCTTAAATTGGGGACAAGTGAAATGAAGGGTATGCACTCGTAACCTAGTAAGGATAAGATATGGTTTTCATTGTATTTTATAAGTGGTCGCTATTAATATGTTTAATCACAACTTTGTAATTTGTATGATTGAAAATTTAATACCAATAACCTATATAATGGGGTTGGCTTATAAGAACTCAATATTTCATGTTTTAGCCATTCCTCTTAACTAATATCATGTTATTCTCATTTGAGTGTGTAACAACCACTTTTAAGACTGAAATACAAGGGGATTGTTTTGAATTGATGAATGTGTGAATTTTTCCTTGTTATAAATTAATCATTAATGGTATTGAACCAACATCATCTTATCAATCCATTTATAAGAGTTAATCATGTGCATCTGTATGAGTTAGATTAATTATGATCCCTCATGAAGTTACTCTTTGAAGAGTAAGAATGGATAAAGAACTATAGTTATTGGTTTCAATTTTAGGAGATTGATAATCAAGTGAAACTTTCTAAGTGTATACATAAGTCCATTAATTAATTTATGAAACCCATTTAGAAAAGGACATTTGATGTGAATAGATCTTGAGTGAAATCAGGATAGTGAATCAGATCAGTATCTTACACTACTTGATTAGCCAAAGTTTCAGAGACAGTGGGATGTCGATGATGAGTTCTGTGTCAACATGGCACTATCAATACAAATTCGTAAAGTGGACCATATCACTTAATTTTTTTATATGATATTAGGACATAAATAAGTGTGGTTATAAGGAATCTGACTATAGTTACATACAAGTTACCAATTTGAAATGAACATATAAAGGTAAGTTCCATGTATGTCAATTTAGAGATGACTAAGGGAGAAATAAGTGTAACATTTTAATGATTTGCATCATTACAAGTATGTTATCCAATGTTCAAATGTAGTCATCAAATGAAACATCATGTATTGTAGCCATACAATAAATTTGAACCTAAACTTTGATAGTCTTGTTAGATGATAAAGCATTGTGACCGTGTTGCAATTAGAGGAGCTAGATTAGGGAATATGATTATAATGATGGATATCTCCAAGTAGCCAAATAATGACCTTAGAATCATTAAATGGATACTATTTGAAGTGGATGATAACGAGTTGGATTCTCGAGTTCTGCTAATTGAAAAGAATCATATCTTATAGAGGCCTTAAGATATTTTTTTAAATTATGACATGAACAATTCCTAGGTTTCAGTGCACAATCTCATCACGATAGAATTCATAGAGTGCTTAAGATAGAGGAAATAATTGATAAGGAGACGAATATCAGTTCAATGTTTAGAGGCCTCATTCAAACATGATCATTATAATTAATAGTTGTAGAAAATCAATCCTTCAGCATTAATAAGCTCATGAGATCATATATGTGGATCCATCTAAAAGTATTGTATTAATTTTAGAATAGCACTTAATAGAATGAATTACAAATATTAGACACTAATCAAATGATGGACCTTATATTTGAGAAATAGGTCATATGAAATTACAAATACACATACCATTTATTGAAGAACCATGTAATATATTTAATTTTGAAACATAGTTTGTATTTGTAGGTTAACCCAATAAAACCACTTGAAAATGAAGCATGTATTATACCTTTAGTACATCATATTTATTCAATATTATCTATACTATAAATTCCCATAAGTTTCCAAACATGGGATTCCATTAAGATAAATAAAAATTTCATATAAATTTAGATGGGAATCAGTGACTCAATTAATAAAAACACATGCTTTCTTTGAAGACTCATTTCCGAAGAAGATGTGAAACAAGAACATGGATTATTTTTCCTCTTTCATAATTTATTATTCAACGATATTTCATCATAATTTACAAATTCAAATTTCAGTACATTCATCCTTATATCATGAGATCAAAATGAAATGAAGGTTAATTCATTTCAACTTCATTTCAAAATTTCAAACTTAAAGTTTTCCCTCCTAAATGTGCAAAATGTTAGCAATTCTAAGTCAGTTCAAAAGAATTGGCTTAAACCTCCCAATATACTTATAAGATGAGAACTTATATGATAGGATTATGCCAATAATAAACCATTAAGTTATCTAATATCAGAAATATCAATAACCTCCCAGTGAGAGAGTAATCAAATTTGACAAGGTTAATGGTAAAGACTATTTACGTTAGTGACTACGAAACATCCAAGGTCATGAAAGTTCCCTTCTCAATGAAACAACCACTCTAAACAGATGAAAACAAATCAATGAAATGAACACAATAATACCATGTCGATACATTTGTAATCCTTCATTAATGTATACGACAAAACATTCAAGCCTGGGAACAAAAGCGGGATGTTATAGGATTAAACATCAACCAAGCACAGAGATCGCAATACTTTAAACGTTTGTAAGATACAATTTACCTTCCACAACCATTTTACATTTTTGCAATGTCTGTACATGAATCCTACAAAACGAAGGCCTCAAAAAAAATTATACACTGCGAAAGATCACCCATATATGATTTTGGGTCTTGATCATAAAAACCTATCTCTAAGGTAGAGATAATGATTCATAGAAATCACAATAATAAATACCATAACAGATATCTGAAATTGAAACCAAGAACCCACAACAACATCTATCTTTTCAACTTGTATTCACACAAAAAAAAATTCTAGATCAAATGAAAAAATAAATCAAATTTGTGTTTGTTGACCACGGGATACCAAGGTTCGAATCTAGGGATTTGATACAAACATCAAGGTATTTATATCAATGACACCTCATATCTTCAAGGTTTACACTTTTATAAAACAAAATACAAGCCATGATAACCACTGTATATTTACAAAAGGTAACAAAAGTCTAATAATGAAAAAGAATTTGATAATAACTAGGATAACGACACTTGAATCCAAAGATTCAATATCTTATGTGTACATGATAATGTTTGTATGACTTGTGGTGATAAGGTGTGTGTGACATGTTTTGTTCAATGCATGTTGTGAGTGACACCTTCAAAGATTTTGGGTACTGTGATTGTGCATTACATACATGCATTTAGATACATTATGATAAGAGACTGAGAGGAATGATGATTTCCATAAAGGATAGTGTGTTTTTTGGCTAAGCCTTCAATTTAAGGGATAAGCTCTCTATTGCTAATAAATTACATTAGAAGGTTCCAACCTCAATGACATGAGGGTTTCTAGACCATCCTGCTACCTAACGTGCATTGTAATCTAGTCTTCTGTTTGATTGGTTTGCCACCATCCATCTAGTATCACAAATTACTGATAGAACAGAAGATCTTAAGATAGGGGTCTAAGATGGAACTTCCTTGGTGTCAAAATTCAAGGCTTTGACACAACTATAACTCATTTTATAGGATTCCTTGTTCTACCTCGGGCTATGACAACCCCATAGCTTAGGGTTCAAGGATTTTGCAAATTTGATAATTTCTTCAGGGAATCTAGAGCCCAAACTGGTAAATTTTTGACAAATGAATAGATAGTATCTTGACCATGTATACTAAAGCTAAGTGAAATAATTTTGGATGTCCGTATGAATGGTATATTCTCACATTTCTGTTGACAATTCCTATAACTGAGACAATGATGCACAGTTATCCAGGCCTAATTGAGGAAAGGTCAACTTATAGAGGGAAGTAGAGAGTTAGTTCTTAGATATCTAATCTTGAAACTTTGTGGACACAGATGAAGACTGATGGTAATTGGGTAGTGGAAAAACGGATCACTTGGATCTTGAAGTTGTTTAAGTCAAAATTTATGCATGCAAAGATCTCTTGAACCAGGGATAATAGGAGCTCATTGTACTAGGAAATTAAATAGTGGATTTGAGGGAGAATGATCAAGGAATTGAGAATGATGAAATTTGAGACACTTGCCTTGTCAAGCCTAAATGATATGTTTTATATGTTTTCAATTCTGACATGGGTGTTTCTAATTCATTTCAACTATGAATATTCCAAGCACATTGGGTTTAAGATCTCTTTAAGGCAGTTCTAGAAAAACATAGAGAACAACAATGAATTCATTGATTCTAACCTATTTGGTGGATGTTATTATGTGGAGATGATAATGTGAGACAAGGTACAAAGGAGTAAAGATGCAATTAAAGGAAAAATCCCAAATTTTACCTATTTGGGGACCTAAACACTATGAAGGTAGTTAAGAACAAATTGAGATTTTCCTTGAATTTGGGTTACTATAATAGGTGAATTGCTATACTTATAAGTGTGTGGAACAAAGTAAGGTATTAGTGGAGCAAGTATTTGTTTGTAAAGACAGGTTTTGCATGTTTTAGCTATACTAAGGTAGTGAATAAACATCCAAAAAAGGGTACTAATGATAATGAAATAAATTGATTGTTATGAAGTGATGAATGGGTGAAATTGTCATAGAGCTTTGCATCACCAAGCCTTGGGCTAGGATAGAAAAAAATTTAAACTCAAAAATAAATTTCAAACTAAAAAATAAATGACTAAACATCTTTCATTACTCTAAAGGCCTCTTGTTAGCAAAAAAAAGTAATAAATTCCCAAATATTTAAGGATCAATCAAGAAAATTATCAATTTTTAAAAGGAAGGAGTAGGAAATAAATTTATGAATAAAATAGGAAATGGATAAGAACATTACTATATAGACCCCCTTGGCTCTCGCTTTAATGTATGGAATCAAATCTTTCACCACCAACATTCAATTTTCCTATGGAATCTTTCATTTTTGGGTAAGATCTCAATTTCCTGACAGTGATATTTATGATCACCTTTAATCCATCCAACTTGCACTCCTTTGGTTGGTGTTGATTTTTCCAACCACATGGAGATTGCATGCTTGTTCTAAGGGCCTTTCTTGGGGATTTTTCTCCAAACCTGTGCCTAGGTGACATGTGGAGGTCTTGCACCTATTTGAGAATATTCCTTTTCTCTCTTTATTTGAAATTACACTCAGGTGACATGTGGAGATCTTGTGAATTTTTACTATATCTTTGACTTTTTAATCCACCTGGGTAACTTTATCAAGCTTGAGACATGTAGGTGGTGCAACACAATTTTGAGAACATTCCTTTCTCTGCATTATGCCCCGAGTGTGCCAAAGGGACACATGGATATATTCCACATTCATTTCCATACTTAGTCGAAGTTAGGCTCAAACAAACAAAACAAAAATAACTAGGGCCAGGGTGACAAAATACAGTAGCCGGTAAAATATTCTCACACGAAAATAACTCTACAGTTATTGGTGACTCACCAAGGGACTCTGTGCTAGTCATAGAAGGATCAAAAAATCCTCTTTGCCTTAAAATTCAAAATTTGGCTTACGAAACACCACTCATATTTTTTGTAAAATAGTCCAATATCTAAGCCATTCACCTCTGTAGGGTAGGTTCTTCACTACAATGCCTATAAAGCTTGATCCATCTTGACTATCTCCTTGTGAGAAAAGGTTTAGAGACTCTACACTACTATGTGAAAATGGAACTCCAACTGTATGATTGGGTTCAGGATGGATTCCACCTCGGTGACACTGGAGCTCTCTTTTAAATATTGAAAGATAGTCTTATCTTGTCATTTGGTAATCATGAACTACTAAATTTGGTCTGTTGATAGGAATGTGGAGTGATTGGGGAAGGGGAGGGGAAGCCTAATTGAACCAATTTGTTAATACTCTTCTTCTTCTCTTTGATCCCCTATTGAATCTAGGTCAAGAGATTTTGGCATTTGATGGATGCTTTGTTACAGCTCAGAATCTCATTGATCTTCACAGAAATCATCCCCATGTCTATGATATCTACCCCTTATACAGTGGAGTCCGAAGAATTATAAAACTTCTAAATCAATAGTAGTGATTCAGGGACCTTGGTGGATATGGCACTACTGATGGTGGAAGCCGTGGTCTCCACATTTGAGCATAACCACTCTGGATCATATATAAATCCAAGTGTGGGGGCTGGATTCATTTCCATGGTGGAAATTTGGTTACAAAAAGAGGTATATAGCTCCTACACTAATGTTACAATTCCCCCTTTTTAGGGTTGTTGTCCCAATTTACGAGTCAAGTCCTTGACTGCATCCTTGGATGATTTCAACCTTTTCTAGAGGTTTCCCTTTTCTGCTTTGACAATGCACAACTTTTCTTGGAACATAGCCACCTCCTCCTTTCTTATATCAACCTCCTGTGTGAGGGATCCTTTCTCCTATGAGAGAGAATAGGCCAAGGCTTTAGATGTGGTGATTTTAGCTTCTAAATTCTTAGCTTCCACCTAAGAATCCATAAGGACTTCTCTTGATAGAGCTTCCTTCAACTCCTTGCAGAGATGTTTGATTTCCTTACCTTTTCCTTTAATCTCGGCTTGTTGGTTGGCCACATTGCCTTCTACCCTACGGATCCTAGATTGTGCCTTTTAGATCTGGTTGTTTATCTTGAAGTAGTATGTGATGACTACAATAGCAATTTTGTTCATTAGCTCAACCTTATCTTGAGGCCAGAACTCTGTGAGGTCAACCATGATAGTGTTGATAGAATAATTGTCTGGGTGCATCTTCTCTATGGGTTTGGATACTTGGGGGACTAACCATGTGATGGTAAAGGAGATTTTTTTATGGTCATATAATTATCACATCTGCTTCATCACTCATACCGACATTTCCTTCTTCTTTTACTTCTCCCTTCTACTTTCTCGGGCTGCCTTGGTTGTTTCAGCTTGACTCAAAAATTATGATGGAGAAGGGATGATCCCACCTATGAATGGGAACTCGGGTGGCAGACCATATGAGATTGTAACAGGGGGTTGAGCTTGTGAGGTTACTAGATCTAAAGAATGTCCTATCACCACACGGGGGGAGAAGGTTAGGATGGTGGAGGGCAGTTGAGGCAAAAGGGAGGTTCTAGGAGGAGGGAGTGTCTAGGATGGGGTCATTGATAAGGGGATACCCCATAAAGGGGAAAATGGTGGTGGAGGAGGGGATTGAAAGGGATCCACAAGAGGAGGGAGAGGGGGAGGAGATGTAAGGGTCACGAGTGACTTTAAATTTTTGTGTTTGGGGCTCGACATGAATTTATTCACTGGTTTCCTACCCTGGGGAACTAATGTGAGTTGTGGAGTGGGTGTTTAAACTAAAGGATCTTGCTAAGAAGTGGAGGGAGGGGGATGTACTATAAATTACTGTTGAGAGGGCCTAGAGGTCTCTATGGTATTTCTCATGGGAAGCTCCTTGGTTATTGTCAGTCTCCTCAGTCTCTTCTTTGAACCCGTGATCTGCATCCAAAAACTCCTCTCATTATTCATCACTGGATACGTCCTCAAAATTGAGGGTGGTTGTATGATATCCTACCTATAATTCCAATAGGCTTCATTTTTTTGTGCTCTAGTCGTTATTACACAGGTCCTCTCTGAGTCCTCATGTCATTGTGTGGTTGGGATCATACCTGTGATGGACTAGGTGGTATGACTCCCACTCTAGAATTGGAATGTCGCTGAGCTTGACAAACATGTCAGGTGAATCTTCCCAAGGGGACCACCTATCTTCAAAAAAAATCCTCAACTTGTGATTGCAGGATTCTAAAACCTTTTTTCAAACTAAATTCGAGGCCATCGTCCAATATGGGTCATACCTCCACGAGTCCTGAATCAGGGTAAGTCTATAGGAAGCCAACTTTTGTGTGAGCATATGCTCTGCCTTGCATTTAATCACAGTAATTCCTCCCTTTCTCAAGGGGAGGTCAAAGAGTTCCTTATTTTCTCGACCAGAGCTGAATTCAACATCCAAGAGTACCAACTGCTTGGTTATCTCTAGACCCACCACCCATGTTGTGAGGACCCTCGGGAGCATAAGGGATTCATCTTGGAAACCATGTACTAGAATAATAACATGTCCTGCCCCAAAAAAATAATCGCAAGGATGAAGGGGATCTATGAGGATGGAACGAACAGAGCTATTCATTATGTTATTAACCCCTTCTGGGTCTAATTCGTGCAGGAGGGGCTCCACAAAAGAGTTTAAAAATTCATATCTACTTGGACTCATTGGAAAATTCTTAGCATTTGAAATGAATTTTTTGGATGCTCCCAAATGTCTTGAATAACCGCCTCAACTTATGTAGAGTAATGGTTCACGCGGAGATATAGTCACATCATATAATGAACCTTTTTTATTTAATGACCCTAAGCGCCGAAATTTACATTTTCCAAGAGATTTTGTGTCAATTCTTCAATATTTTCCCCCAAATATCTTAGAAATACATTGGATCATTAATTTCAGGGAAAATTAGGAAGATGCACTTCCTCCAAAAATTCAAAAAGAGGCAAAGGTGTCCTGTGAGGGACATGTGGCTGAGACACTTATTGAAAGGGGAAAAATCCAAAGAAGTCAAAAAGAAAGAGGAAAAGAAAAAACTATACATATGATACAATACTTCAAATGAAGAGACTCAATGGAAAGGATTTAAGTGAATCCTATTTACTGAAATTACCAAGGGGTTGCCTTCCATGGTCTCAAGTTTAAAAGCATTGTGTTGCTTGCATGCGCTAATTTTGAAGGGTCTTGTCCATAAGGGGTCGAACTTTTCTTGATTTACAAGCTTGAAAGCCCTTGTATCCCATTTCAAAACCATAGTACCAACTTAGAATTCTAGTTCCGATGTATTTTGATACAACCAAGTTTTCACCACCTACTGGCAGTTGATCATGGCTTCATGAGTGACATCCCGCTTCTCTTGTAGCTCTACTAGCTCAATGATTCTTACTTGAATTGCCTCATTTTACTCTATCCCAATTTGTTTTAATAGTTGTAATGTATGGATTTATAGGGTAATCAGCATCACAATAGTTTTCCTATAAACTATCTCATATGACAAGGCTTTCAGGATCTGTTTAGGTGTGATTTGTTCAGCCCATTAGGCTATTTTGACGTGTTTATGCCACAACCTCTTAAGCTCATTCCCCATCCTTTTTATGAGCTTGATCATATTTTTGTTAGTGGATTCTACCAGACCATTTCCTTGTGGGTAATAATTAGAGGATGTTTTTAGATAGATCCCATGCCTTATAGCAAATTCAGATACTTTTTCCCTCCAAAAGGCCTTAGAATTATCTGATATAATGGTGTGGGGGGTCTGAAGCAAGTAGTGATATCTTGTAGGAGGTCCAAAATCATGTTCTCGGTGGAATATTTTAGTGGAACTGCTTCCACCCATCGGGTGAAGTAATCTATTGTAGTGAGGATTCATTTGTGCCTAATGTTCGAAGTTGGGTTGACCATACCAATGAAGTCTAGAACCCATTGTGCAAATGGTTCCTCAATTAGGATGGGGTTAAGAGGTAATACCGCATTCCTCCGAAATCTCATATAAACTTGACAAACCCTGCATATTTTTGTTTGTGCTTAACAATTAGCGAACATGCTTGGAAAAAAGTATCCTACTTAGAGGATTTTTATAGCTATGGTTTGGATATCCCAAGCTCCCATGGTGCAACTCATGTAAGACCATTTCAGCTTCTTCATTCTCTAGGCACACGAGTAGGATCCAGTTAAAGTTTTTTTTAAAAAGAAAATCGTCAATCATGGTGAACTTGATTCCCTGTTGCCTATAGTACCTTCTCTTTTTGAGAGGGAGATCGTTCAGGTATTTCCCTGTCTGCATGAAGTGGATCCTATATGAGACTCAACTACCAAAGTCACTTTCTTGGATATAGAATATATTCTCATGCTCATCATTAGTCGGGGGCATGGGGTCTTGTGTAATATATTGACATATGCACCTTCCTCGTACTAGCTTTGTAGGCTTTATCTCAATGTCATATTCAAAGATCTTAGTGATCCAGTTAGCTCTTATCTATTATCTCACCCTCTGTTATATATTCCTTGACGTTAGAGTGTGCCACCATAACCTTGATTTGACTATGGGTGACAACCTATTTTCATAGTCATGGATACTTTTTGAAAATTAGGTGACTAGATGTTCCTCTCCTTGAGACTCTCTTTTCTGTGTCAGCATGGATGCTACACTATGCTCACTCCCATATTCATACATAATGAAATCCTTTGAGAAATCAGGGTTGCACAGTACTGAGGTAGATGTGATATCCCGTTTAATTACCTCAAGGGCATGATGACCTTCAGTGGTCCATTTGAAGTTAAGGTCCTTCTTCAGCATTAGGGTGATTGGGTGGATTGTCCCAGCAAAGTTTGAAATGAACTTGCTGACAAAATTGATCTTTCCTAAGAAATATTGGACCACTTTCTTATTGACTGACAAGGGTAGTCCTAGGATGGCTTCAAATCTTTCTAGATCAATAGAGATTCCTTCCTTTGAAGCAATGTGTCCCAAGATTTTTCCTTGGGGTACTTTGATAACACATTTCCTTGGGTTCAAGGAGATCATAAATTCTTAGCACTTCTTCAATACGGATTCCAAGGTGTCAAAATGAACATCTACCATCTTGGTAAATATTGTGAGATCATATAGGTATATAAGAATTAATTTATTGATTATTGCTCCAAATGCAGCATTCATGGCTCTTTGAAAGGTAGCTCTAATGTTTGTGAGTCCAAATGGAATTTCTGTGTATGTGAAGGTTCCCCACTTTGTCATGAAAGTGGCCTTATGTTGGTCTCCTTCCGCGAGCCATATTTGGTTATAGCCTGAAAAAACATCCAACAGAGAGAATCTCTCCAAGCCTATAACTATTTGTAATATCTACTCCATGGAGGGTAAGGGATAGTGATCCTTAAGGGACACTCTATTTAGGTCTTTAAAATCTACACAAAGCCAAATTTCACCATATTTCTTCCTTACCGAAACTAGGTTAGAGACCCATGTTATGTGCTTAATAGGGAATATTATTTTGGCCTCTAAGAACTTTCTCACTTCCTCTATTATGAGGGATTATATCTTTTGATTCATGGTTTGTTACTTCTGGCGTACGGGCTTAGTTCCTTCTTCGAGGTCAATGGTGTGTTGGATGATATCCTTGTTGTAACCGTGTAGGTCGTCGTACGTCCAAGCTATCACTTTGTCATATTTATGACATAGAGCCACAAGTCTTTCCTTTTCCCTTTGAGTGACCAATCTCCCAAATTTTAGCTTCCTCCCATTAGTTACTTCTAGCTCGACATTATCCTATTTAATCGTTGTGAACCTCCTTTGATCCAAATTAGCATCATTAGAATAAAAAATGCTCTCTAGTGTTATTAACCCTTTTGGAATTTTGTTCGTCTTCAATTTAATAATCTGATCCCTATAAGCTTCTTCAATTTAGGGTTGAATTTGGTTTGGAAACTGGTCCGATTGCTAAGGGAAGTGTACAATCTATCATTCATTGTTAAAAACCTACCAATTATCAATGTTATCAGGTATAGATGGGTGGATGATGAATTTTACTATAGTTTTGTTCGTTATCAAGTCATGGATCAAGTTAAATTGTGACCCGATTAAATCCATCCTATCATCCTCCATATTTTGGTCTTGGGGAATAACCTTGATATTAAAGTCTTCAAAATCTTTGATGAGATCCCACACCTTATGTTGATAGGACCTCATTCTTATATTTTTCATGGCAATGGTGTTCCTTATTTGTGTCACTGCCAAATCTGAGTTGCCAAATACTCTCAACTGTTTAATGCCCTCATTTCATACCATGGCCAAGCCATGAACTAAGGATTCATACTCTGCTTTGTTACTGGTGCAGGTGAACTAGAGGTGAAATGCCTAAAGTATCTTCTTTCTGCTTGGGGATGAAAAACATATCCCAAATCCTGAGCCATTTTTTCTTTTAGCTCCATCGAAATGCAGGGTCCACATCTAGGAATCCCTGATAAGACTCCCTTCTCTTCTATTCTTATTTTTTACCACCTTTGGAATTGTGGAGTCTTCATCGAAGATGACGTAAGTGATCAAACCAATTGAATCAAAGTTCCTGACAGGATCGCATGGGGGGAGGTTAGCTAAATAATTTCTGATTTGAATGTTACCATCCTCTATATATGATTCATCTTCTTAGATGATCATGGTGTGGGAAGCCTTAAATCCTAAGACCACCTTGTCCATTATATGTTCCTTGCCAAGGGGTTTTGATAATACCTTCATCTTAGACCCATACTTTGTTCGTAGAATCAGATGGGACTAGTCAAGAGAAATGTAGCATCCTATATTGGCCTTGAAATCACGGGAGAGACATAGTTTGAAGACTGGTGGAATGACAATTACCACTATATCCTGTGGAACGGTTATGTTTAGACAAGAATAAAGCTACAACGGGAGTCCTTTGATAGCTTCTATGGTTTGGAATGATTTTCCATCCAGTTGCATGAATCCTTTCTTTAAGGGCTCATATTTAATTCCCAAGGCATCTGTAATTACTTTGGGTATGACCGTAGTGCTTGGGACAGAGTCTATCATGGAGTTATGCCATAATTTCCTACCAATTATAAGAGTCATAAAAAATGGGTTGGGCCTAGGTTTACTTACTTCTCCCTTCTAATTTAACAGCACTGCCTCTATTAGGGCCCGAATCATTTCTGATTATTCCTTCTTTTTCCTGGTGGAGGTTGGGTCATCATTTGACTTCAATGCTTTATGAAGAAACTCCTTTTGCTTTGGAATACCCAGAAGATCCCACAAGGATGCATTATCGAGTGCTTTCTTGAGTTGTTGAACCACGTTTATCAGTCCAAGAGATGATTTATTGGGTAGTAAATGGTGTTTCATTTCTTCGATAGTGGGTGGAGGTCACCCTGATTTTAGATAGTTCTCAGGGATTCTTTTACAACCGTCGATGGTGAGACTGTAATGGTTGGAGGATCTTTTTACATCCCGCTAATTGTAGTTAGGATAGGAGTGGCCATCTCTATCATCCTTTTTTTGAAGCGAGTGTTGTAATTAAATTGAACTAGGCTGGAAGAAGCTACCTCGTTTGTAAATAATATTTCCTCTCCTTATACCCATGAGAAAAACATGTGCTCTGGTGCGATCTACGCTTCTTTTTCTAGGGACATCCCTTGAATCTGTGCAAAAAAGGCCACATTTTGGACTCTCACGGACTGGTAAGGTCCTGATGTGTTAACATCGTATCCTTCCCTTTCTCTTTGTTTGGTTACCTTTTGTTGCAAATTTACTTGGGGATAGTCTCTTGGCATGTGAGTAATATTACAAGGGACACACCATGTGTTGGGGTCTTCTACCAAATTGTATTTTCTAGGTACCATTTCCCTTCCACTATTGGGTGGGATGGTCTGAAGTGGTGTTGGCACTAGGATGAGTTGGTTAGATGACTATGTAGACAGAAGCCTTTGGGTATTCTAATGTTGTGGGGGATAGATAGGCCTGACACCCTGATAAATTTGATAATTTTGTTTTGGGTAAGTGCTTTGATTCCTTTTAAGATTTACTATCTTGTTAGAGAAGTTTCTGAGGATATTTTTGACTTCCTCCATTTTGAGAGAAGAAGAGGATGATGCTGTAGTGGGGATAAGTGTCAGATGAGAGGATGGGTAATTATATATGGACACAAGGGCTTGAATAGAGCTTGGGACTTGTGCTTGTGGAAAGGGAGCCATTTCAGAGTATATTGGCAAAGGGGCTCTCAAGGGAAGCTTACCAACATCTATTAATTTTTTCTCAGCTTTGGTACAATATCATATGCTTATGGTAAAGAGTCCCCTCCTAAAGATTGAATCATCACATAAATAGTTGAATTCAAATATTTTAAGTAAAAAACAATAGCCATACCTACAGGTGGTCTAGCCATAGATTAGGAATCCCTTTGCCAAGTTTTATGGAATCTGGGTGTTGAAATCTGTCATCAACTTCTTGCAGAACCTTTTTGATACCAATGAATTATTGTAGGAGTGATGATCGGTCTCCTTTCTCACTGAACCTTGCTACAAATGGTGTTTCTCTAACTAGTCCCAAGTACCGATAGTGTTAGGGGTCAAGGCTTGGTACTATGTCTAGGGCCCTTCCCTTGAAATGAGGTAGCTAGTAATCGTAAGGCAACATCCTTCTCCCTTATATAATGTACTACACATATCTCCATTACATCTTGGAGATGTTACCTTGGGGGTTTCAAGTAGAAAGTCTTATATCACTGAAATTGGGCAATTCTTTCAACGCATTAGTTTGGAATAGGATTCCATACCATCGAGGGTGCGGGAAAAATTTTAGTGGGCTTCCCTAGATCCCATGAATATGAAACGAATCTCAGAAATAAGGAGGTTGAGAGAGTGAGTCATAGTGATAGGTCTAAGGGTACCTTGTTGAAATATAGATGGCAGAGTCCTAACCTTAGTGGAGGGGTTGAGATAGGGAGTTATGGTCCGTGGGGAATGGATTCACTTTGAAAACAAATATAATCTTCACGGACTTCTATGTTGTGGGAGGGATCAGCTAGCAAATATTTGATGACAACCTTTCTTCCCCTCGTTTTTGATATCATTCGCATTCGTTGATAAATATTGGGTGCTAGATTCAACCTATAGGAAAGATTAATAGTCCCACCGGGCATGCCAATGGGAAAACTGTTGACGATTATTTACTTCAGATGAACCTATTAGAGCTCATAGAGAAACCTTAGGTTGGTGAGACATTTTCAACTACATGGTGACCTCCATATTTTAAAGAAGATGGCTCTTCTCTAGTTTTAGGAGTACGGTTTAGAAAAAGCATGTAAATGAATGACAAATAAATAGGCAATGCACCATTGATCTAAAAGAGAAACGACAAAATATCTGATATCTTTATCAATGAATCATCCGTTTGAAGGGCTAGAACAACACGATCTAGATACATCTAAATAACAGCAATTCAATCTACCTTTGAGGAACTTTGAAAATTTTAATAATAAACAAAGCAAGGAAATTCTAAGGGCATAGAAGTGGGATTGGGGATTTCCTGACTGCATTTTGTAACTACCTTGTCATAAAAGAAACAAAAGTTCAGAACATATTGGCTCATCCACCCACTTTTGATACAGGCATAAGACACGTGGCTTTATTCATATAAAGAAAGTGGTACATGGAGGTCCATGAAAGCACACTACTTTCACTTCTCTATCCCTATGATCAGAGGCTTGCTAAGGCTAGATAAAACATACATAAATGCTTTTCCGACCCACCTCTTCTTTTTGACTAGTTCAAAATGTGGGATCTCTCCCTTTTTTTTGTATCTTGCCTGCTTTGGATAGGAAAGCCATATTTCCCAAATCACTCTTCCACTTTCAGCTACCACCCTTTGCCACTTTTAATTATAATCAACGGCCTTGCAAAACTTATCATTTTGGGCTCTGCATTCCCACTAGTATGCTTGGAACATGTAACGCCTCACGTGTCCCTTCCCTGTTAATTTCAGATATTTGACCTTCATGGTTTTGGAATAAATATCCTTCATCCCTTTATACGAAATCATATGCAGCTGACTCTCTGGACACATGGTATTGCTGGCACTGAGTTTGGGACCTGTCTGATTAAATTCCTCATTTGGGCCATGTGGTGCCAAGCTGACATGTGGAGGACTTTCTCTCACTCTTGGGTCCTTAGCTAATTCCTTGGCTAGGCTATATCAAACATTTTGCACCTGGGACAGAAACGCAGAGTGTTTGCGTGAGTTTGAGGAATGCACCTTTGAATTCGACCCTTGAAGTTGGGAATCGTACCTATGAGACATGGCTGGAGACCTCCAGTCCTAGCATTTCATACTGAACCGCTGCTACCTTTTGATCAACCAAGGGCACTCATTTGAAGTCTGGCCCTTGGACTTCAACCCTTGAATTAACACAGATGAGTCACAAAAAAATAATCCATAATCAGTAAGCATTCCATAACAATGTAATCAATTTGAAAAATAATAATCTGGCTTCATTTTGAACCTGGGATCATGTGGAAATAATGTACTTAGTTAAAAAAATAATCCGTATAAGTAAGTAGTGCCCTTAGAGTTGTGTCATTTAGATGCATGGAGGCTTCCGCTATCACTTGAAACATGGTCATGCTTCATCCAATCTAAGATGTCCACGTATTACCCATGGATGTTGGGGCGCAAATTGACAGGGAAGATACGCCTGTCATTCTCGACTGTGAAAGAATAAAAATAAAGGGAAAACTCCACCTTTACACATGAATTTCAAATTTTTCTCCATGGAATAGAAAACCGCAAACAATACTAGGATTGATGCAATCCATTACTCCAATGTACCGACTTAAAATTTTTAAAACTTGACTTCAAAAAGAGGGGAATTTTGGGGGCGACAACAACTGGCTCTTTCTGGGGATGACTTGACAAAGGAATGAGGCAAGATCAAGGACCATAGAAAAACTCAAGGGAAGTAGACCAGTTCCTTATCCATTGGGAAAAATAGAGTCAAAGGAAAATCCAATGTAGAAGACAAAACACATGAAAAGGGAAACAAACCAAAAGGAAAAATAGAAATAAAACACAAAGGAACAACCCAAAAAAAACAACATTGTACACAATATACAAAAGGACTGTCTAGTCGCCTTGGACTTGAACAACTTTAGATACTACCCATTATAAGGAAGTGGGAGAGGAGAACCATCCATATAATCCAAATAGAATGAATTTTCTCCAGCAAAGTGCTTGATTTTAAAAGGACCAAGCCAAAGGGAATCAAACTTACTATGACTTCCTCGAGGTTCATGCCTTTTTTCCCACAGCAGAACAATGTCTCCCACTTGAAAATCTCTGGGTCTAGCTTTCTTTTCGAACAAAGCTTTCACCCTCCTATCAAATACATGTAACCTGTCTTCATCTAACTTCTGGAGATACATGATCCTCTTGTCTAAGGAACAGGTAAAACTTGAATCTTCAATAGCCTTCATTAAGTGCAAGGCTGGTAATTCCACTATTACTGGAAACTGATCTTTAATGCCATACACCACTTGAAATGGAGAAATTCCAATTTCTCTTTTGGGTGTAAGTCTATCTGCCCAGAGAGCATCAGAAAGTTTCATGTGCCAAATCCTCTGATATTCATTGACAAGCTTTCAAATGATGGTTACCAAATTATTATCTATTGATTCTGCTTGTCCATTCCCTTGGGGGTAGTAGTTTTAAGAATGAGCAAGGGAAATTCCATAACCATAGCAAAAATCCATCATCTCCAAATAAAAAAATTTGAAGCATTATCAGTCACAATGTTGTTTGGTACCCCTAACCTTATCAAGATGTTCTCTTTAATGAAATTACACACCACCTCAGAAGTAGTGCTTTTGACTAGAATGGCCTCTACCCACTTTGTGAAATAGTTTGTAGAAGTTAGTACGTGAGTATGCCCAACATTGGAAGGTGGGTTAAGAGTCCCAACGAAATATAATCCCCACTATTGAAAAGGCTCATCAATCACTACTAGATTTAGTGGCAAAGTAGCCAACTTAGGTCTCCCAACAAAATTTTGACAGGCTTCACACTTACCTACCCATTTTGATGCATCTCTGAACAATGTAGGCCAATAGTATCTAGCATGAAGTATTTTATGGGCAGTGACAGAAGAAGAAAAATGGCCTCCACAAGCCTGATCATGAAAAGATGAGAACAAATTCTTCTGTTGCTCTTTGTCTACACACTTCAAGAATCTTCCATATATGCCTTGCTTGAAGAAAGCATTCTCCCATAATACATGTTGTGCAAACCTTAGCTTAATAGTCCTCTTCTCCTTAGCACTCAAGCGGGATGGAGACTCTCCATAAGTAAGAAAATGTGCAATATCTGCATACCATTCATCTATTGAACTGAGGAAGAGGACAACAAGAACATCAATTGCTTCTTTTGAACAATATTGCATCAACTCCTTCAGCAATAAGCTCGCACAAGCTTTTATCCTGGACTAGCTTAGATGGCTTGATATCAAGGTCATATTCAGGAAATTTTTCTACCCAATTGCCTCTCTTAGTTCCTGTAGACACTAAAATTAGGTCACACTCCCCTTTTGTCCCTCGACATATAAGCACCCCTTTATTACATCTACCTAGCCATGACCCCTTCACCCTACTAATATTAATTTAATTAATTAAATTAAATTAATGTTTTATCCTCACTATATTTATTATTTAAATATCTTATTTAAATAATATCTACACAAATAGTTCACTTAGACACCTCAGCAAGCCAACTCAACCTAAGACCTATTCTTAGTAAGTTACCATAACTAACTAAGACTTACCCAAAACCTAAAAATCAATGCCTACACTCCCTCTAACCACATTCCCACATGCTCACAAGAAGCTCCTAGTCTAATCCGTGGGATAACAACACAAGATCTGAGGAAATCAGGAGGATCTCCCTAAGTTTAGTAAACCTAGAAAATCCCACCTTGACCGACGTCGGTTTCCCCTAACCATCGTCACTGGTTAAGCTAGGACCACCGTCAGTTACCCCTTTTAACCCCAAAACAACCTTATTCTCAAGGTTGGAACATGGAAGGAGGTTGGAAAACATTGGGAAAAAATTGAACGAGCAAGAATGAAATCTCAAAGAGATAACACATCTTCTAGAGAGCCAATTCCAGAAAGAATTGACATTCAAGGAAGGAGATTGAGGATCTTCTCCTGCACAGCCTTCCCAGCCACATTCTGATCTATCCAAGAAAAAGAGAAGTGTGCATGCAGCCCATGCAGAAGCTTTTCTTCAGTTGGTGATCACTTGCAGCCTTCAAACCCATCATC
Organism: Taxus chinensis; assembly: GCA_019776745.2. NCBI lineage: Eukaryota > Viridiplantae > Streptophyta > Pinopsida > Cupressales > Taxaceae > Taxus > Taxus chinensis. Next base: position 715,757,443 of record CM034146.1, on the reverse strand, counting down.
AACACCTCCATTCTTCACACATAGACTTTCAGAAACCAAATCCAAGTAAGTACAACATCATACTTTCCTGGTTATTTCATTTTATCATTATTTTATCATCCATTGTTTATCTTGCTCCCTATTGACCATCTCCAACATTTTTTACCTCCATAGACCCATTAAAACCTCACAAAAACCTATTCCAGTCACCCAATACCTCATCCTGACCAACCAAATCCTTTGTGTAATCACAAAGGAGACCAAAACCCCATTCTGTGACATTTCCAGATCTCACAGTAACCGGTGCCTGATTATACCTAACCGCGGTTGGTCACCCCTGACCGACGCCAATCTCTGTGTTTACCCACACAGTCTTAAACAGAGACCTATCCACCTATTTTACATCACCCTCATTCACCTGTGACCTACCCGAGACCTTTATCAGACCTGTAGAACCCAAAACCAACCATTTGACCCATGGATTCTATTCTAGCTTAGCCTGTTAGATTAGATTTGTTTTCTTATTGTGTTTTTAAGTGAGATACCTAAATCATTTCAAAATAACAATAGGATTTACCTTGTTTTCAACATTAATTTGTTTAAAACAGTGGACTGACAACCATCTAGGAAGTACCATGCTTCCCAGATCTAGCTCACGCTAGGTAGTTCACTGCCCATATTGTTTAATTCTTTCTGGTGGTCTTGCTTTCATTACAGGTAGTTCCTCCTAGCCAAAAGGAAGCTCTCACGGTCAGCTGTGGATTCGGAAGTCATACGCGTGCAACAACCCATCAACTGACATTTGAACAGGTATTCCTCCTACACCCGTTACCCTATCTGTTTTGTCAACAATTCAAAGAAACAATCTAAGAAAAAGGTGAAACATTTTGGCACACCTGGTGGGACCCATCTGGGGTTCCTTGCATTTCATTCATTCCTAGGAAAAAATTGTGTGTTTTTTTCCCTTCTAAAAGCATACACACTAATTTTCTTCCCTGGTAATCCACTCCTTCTTTCTATTTTCTCTAAAGGAAACTTTTCTTTTGGTGTATTTAAAAAGAATCATTTCTTCATGTTTTCTGCATTTAGTGAAAGAGCATCCCTCTTCCTATTCATCTTATTATGTCATCCAATTTCACATTTTCGATTTGGGTTTTAAAATCATTGCATTTCATTCTGATTTTCTACATTAGCTCACATTAATTGAGGGCAACCTATATGCTGGAAGTCATTACCAGCTGATGGTTGACAAAACGAATCGTAGAAAAGCACTTCTATCCTTTTCTCTTTCTCTGAGTCTTACCAAACCACACAAAAATTCAAATACATACATTCTTAAACAACATCTTACCTGGAAGAAGTTGTAGGTGATCACACGATCATGACAGTGGGCACCCAGCTCGCTGCTCTGTCGAGTCATACTTCAGAGTGAAGCCCGCCCCCACCATAACAAACCTGAAACCTCACCCTTTAGATCTCCTTCTTTGTAGGAAGCCATCCTCACCAAAAACTCTATTTCATAATTCATGTGTCAGTCCCTAAATAGCATAAGCTAAACAAACATAATAGAAAAGGGCACTCTTAGGATCGCATTTTCTTAGTGTTTCTGCTTGGTTTGCATTTTGAGGTGAAAGATCATGTTCATCACTTTTTTTTTTCATCCTTGCACGCTCCTCATCATAGCTGGTGTATTCCAGCTTCACCTGAGTGTGCCTGGGCCATATCACCATCATTCCTAGAATTTTGGGTCTGATTCCACATCAAATTCTAATTCACAACCACTTTTTCTCATCACTGTTTCAATCTCACAGTAACCGTCATCGGTTACCTCTAACCACCATCGGTTAAACTCAACCAATGTCGGTTCCAGGTCCTTTTGCTAACCTACTCAAAAGGACATTCTCACTTCACTTTTCTCCACTTCCACAGTCTCTGTCACTATCATTTTTCCCATTAACATTTTACACATCCCCAGATTTGGCATACTTGTCAGATTTTGCCTTCTTCCTCACTGATTACTCACTGTCCTATTTTCTATAGTGACCGGCAATGGTTACCCCTGACCGACGTCAGTTTTCCCTAACCGACATCGTTAGCCTATTTCACATTCCACCCACCATTTGTTACTTCATCCATTTTTTTTATCACTAGATTCCTGACTGTTCTCTGTACCATTTACAGAGAAGTAGCCCCACCTGATCAGTACTGGTTCACATGGTACTGACCCAAAGACAAGCGAACGCCCTCGTGTTCCACGCCAGTTGCCAACCACTCCCACCTAGTCCTTCACCACCTTCTATTTTATCACCAGCCATGGATCCTATCCAGCCTACTAATATCACTACCAGAGATGAGGAGTTCACATGACTCCTTGACCAGAACCCTGCTGCCTTGCAGTTTTACCTCTCCCATTCGTCCACTCAAGACACCTCAGGTCAGTTGATATACAACATGCCCGTATCTATCCCCCTGACTCTCACACCCACTTCCACATCAGCCCCATCTGGCTCCATGCTACCTGCATCCACCTTACCCCCAGTCATTTTGTAGTTAGGTTCTATACCCACCATGACTGCCATGTCTGTTACCTCTATGGCACCCATTACATCCACCATACCCTCGACGATTACCCCAAACACAACCTCATCCACCCCTCATGTCTCACACATACATGTAGCTACATTCCCACCTCCAGTGTCGGTGACCCCTACCCCATTTCAGAATGTGGTTCTTTCCATTCCACAATCATTAGCCCCTATTGCCACTAGGGTTACCACGACCCTTCCTCCCCCATATACATACTACCAACAACCACCTGTTTCATCTATTATTCATTCTGGGTATGTACCCCCTATTTCATTGCCTTCTTCTCCACCACCTTACATGGCAGCCCCATACACTGGAATGCCACACCCATTATATGCCCAAAACCAACCTCCTCATGCTATAGGAGGCATCCAATCATCACAACCCACCAATGACCTAATTAAATTGATGATGGACAAGATGCAAACACTGGAGGCATCAGTTTCCAGGCTCCCGCAACACTCTCACTTATGATGAGATTTGCAATGAGCCTATTCACCCATCCATTCCCATCCGTTCATACCCTGTGCATTGGAAATGCCTAAATTCAACCGCTTCAATAGTAAGGAAGACCCACAACAACATTTGCACTCATTTAAACATGGATGTTATTTGATTGCTCATGATGATGCCTTACTTTTGAGAAATTTTCCCATGTCCCTCACTGGACCTAGCATTAGACTGGTATAGTGGGTTACCCAAACACTCCATATTTTCATTTAATCAGGTAGCCCAAGATTTTTTGGATCATTTTTCTATCAATATCACCAAGAAAGTTACCATGACTGATCTATATTCCACACGTCAGTACGAGGATGAATCTATCACAGATTTTGTCACTTGCTGGCATAGCCTGATCAATCAACTTACCTTTCAACTACCACAAACTGAACTCATCGAGCTCTTTACCTGAGCTTGCACCAGACATATCTCCCTCGACCTTGCAAGTCCAAACTTTCTCAAACATTCGATGAGGCATTCACTATGGCACGAAAGTTAGAGATTCGGGCCATCGAAGAGAAGAAAATCCAATTACGAAATAAGAATTTGGCATTCAAGTCGACTGAAACCTCTTCTTCTTCCAAACCATTCCAACCAATTATTCAAAGGCTAAAGGTACTGCTAATGCAGTGGTACTCAAGGCCGGCCCAGCTCATCCGTCTAATCAGGCTACACCCTCATCTAATCTATCACCCGTACAGGATTTTTGAATTCAGACAAGAGCAGACGAAAATATACCCCAATTGGGGAACCTTACTCTTCTATTTTAGAAAAGATTATCAAAGCTGGCACCATCACCCTTCCACCCATAAAACCACACACTGGTTTTGACCCTGCTCGCCCCATGCCCGCATGGTATAAGGAACAAGATTTCTGTAACTATCACCAAGTGAAGGGTCATAGTGACGGCAACTGCATCACTTTTAAGAATATTGTCCAAGAAATGCTTGAGAAAGGTGAGTTAACTATGGATAATCCCAACGCCACCCCCAACCAAAATCTACAAATATTTAAAAAACCATTTCCCAATCATGCCCCTTCATCCAATCAAACAGGTGAGACATCCACTCATGATACCCATACTCATGAGGTTCATGCGATCTTTAACGAGGTACCTGTCACCTCTCAATTACCTCACATCCCTTCCATAGAGGAAATCCTAGCCCAAAATCCTCCTTCCATGTTTGAACCAACCATCACTGTTCCTTCACCAATAGAAGAACACCCTTCATCTCCTACATCACCTACAGAGGAGTCTTCTACTGACATTGAGACCATCTCACCCCTAGCTTCTCCACTTAGTGAACCTTTACCTACCGTACCTCCTCCACCCATAGAGGAGCACTCATTACCTCCTCCACCCACAGAGGAGCACCCATTACCTCCTCCACCCACAGAGGAGCACCTATCCATTCCTCCACTCATAGAGGAAATCCCATCATCCCTTCCACCCATCATAGACCCAGTGGGGATACCTTTGCCTCTTGGCGAGCATTCTCCATCCACTACCCAACATCCAACAGACCTACTTTCAGCTCTCTTACCCACATAAGTTGAAGCCGGCTCGATTCCCCATCTCTAAGATGCATTTTATGGGAATTACCATTAGGTATTCACCAACTCCACCCACAAACATGCCATTCTCATGTTTGGCTAATCACTTGGATTATGTGGATAGGGCTTTATTATGGGGGCGCCTCTTACTCCCTGTCTCAACACAAATGCAGAGATCCCTCGAATGACACCTCCACTATCTACCCAAGCATATTTCCACCCATCAAACCACATACAACCACTGCTATCACAACCCCTTCCATGATACCTGTTAACACTCACACCACACCCTTACCTATAACCTGAACCTATGCCTAAACCCAAACCCATACCCACAATATTTACCTCCACTAAACCTATTACCACTTTAGGGGTCACCCGACCACCAGCCTTACTCATCCACCTATTAAACTGGATTTAGCTACATCCTCCAATGTTAAAACCACACCTACTCTCGACACCCAAACTAAAGAAACAAACTCATCAACCTCATACCCCTACCACACCAATCACACCCGCACATTGTCCCATCTGCCTTAAGACCTCAACTGCCCAACATGGTCAAGCACCCCTCACCCATTCATAACCCAATAACACAACAACCCATTCCTTCATCACAAATCTCTAACCTACCCAGGCACACAACATGACTCATACCCACACCTGCAGTCTCTTTACCACCAATACCTCAGCCATGATACCTTCAGCCATTGCTTCACTACCTACTACACTTTAGTCATTGTCCCTCACACCCCAAGCATGACCTGCATCATCTACCTTCATAGCACCCCCATTATCCCCATGGGTAACTCACCCTCTTCCTCCATCTACTTTTCCTTCTAGACCTCGTATACCCACATCACCTTTACCCAAGAAGGTGCAACCCAAAAACAAAACCCCACTACCCCACAACAAGGTAGTCAAAATAACCCCACACCCTCCTACCCATCCATTTACTGTACCCCTACCTAAACAAACCCGATCGATACCTCAAACCACACCGGCACCTAAACCCATAGGAGATTTTGTTTTCTCGACCTGTTCCTACTCTTCCAAAAATAATTCCCAGACAACCAACCACACCTACACCCAAACCCACATTCACTTCCCATTGTGATCCACTAGCAGGGTCCTATGCCAAAATTTTAACCAACCTCCTTGAGACTTCTGTTATCACATTACCGCCACTCTAACCTTACAACCCCCTCAAACCCAAGCTAAAGGGGTTTGATGATACTAAAATTTGTGCATACCATCATGTGCCAAGGCATGATGTGGAGAACTGATTGCTTTGTTCTAAGGCCTTGAAAACCATCCTTATCCAATTGTGTCCACCCGAAACTAACTTTGATGATGATGACCTTCTTGACAAGGATCCTACTTCACCAACACCCATTCCCACACTGCGTACTCAACAACCACAACCTCCACCCTCACAGCTCCCAGAACCACACACAAAATTTGAAATTAACATGGTTCACATTAGAGAACTTGCCACACCACCACCCAAATGTCGACTGCGCCCAACTGACCTCATAGGGCTTTTCTCCTCCCCTAGATTTTTTCCCTTCATGTCGTTATACCACTTACCCTACACCCTCTCCATTTGACAATTTCCCTCAAATTAACATGGTACACATCACTACATGTGCATAGAAGGGTAAAGAAAAGGTAGCTAACCCACCAACCAATCCTATACCCAACATACCATCTGCACCCATACCTAAGATAACTATCCCCAGCCCCACATACCCCATTTTTAATGGCATCACACATCACACCATGCTCAAAAAATTACACCAATATCCACTCAAAATGTCCTTATATGACCTCATCCAAACCTCAGAATCCCATCGTCAAGCCCTCATGGAGGTTCTTCAATCTATCGAGGTTTTACCCAATGACCCTACACCCGATAGCCTCCATTATCACACCCCATCATGTAGCTTCCCTCACCAAATTACCACCTTCATCCTCACCTCACCTTGTTCACCAAGTGGCCTCCCTCAGCTTCTTAGAGGCAGAGATCATGCCATACCAAAATGATGACCTGGACCTCAGCCCTCTTCATCTCTGTACACATTGATGACATATGGGTACGTCGTGTGATGATTAATGGAGGCACTAACATTAACATCATTTCATCCCATGCATTTGCTCAAATGTGCATACCTGACAATTACATGCACAAACATCCGGTCATGTTGCATTCATTCAATGATGCTATCACCTCCACACTAGGCACTGTCATCCTTCATGTTTGTGGGCCCCCACACTGTTCCAGAATTTTTTTTATGTTTTGGAGGGGGAATTCCAATATAACTTGTTGCTTGGTAGACCCTGGATCCATGTCATGGGTTGTGTTCCCTCCACTTTGCATCGTTGTGTAAAGTTTGAACATGAAGGACACACTTATACCATTCCAGCTGACCCATCACCTTTCAAAACATGCAACATGCTTTACCGACCCAACGATGTACTCATACCGGTCAAGCCGTCTACTTCTGCAACCAATACCGCTTCACCTACACCTACACCCACACCTACTAGTACAGCTACTACTTTCACCACACATACCTCCTCCATGCCTACCATTGCTATAACCTCCATGGCTGACCCATTAGCTTCCCAATCCATTAACACCACCTACGCATCGACCTCCAACACATCGTCCATACCAGCTACCCACATACCAACCACTGATCCCTTGGAAGGTGTTTTTCAATGCCTCACTCTGGGGGAATACCACCTATATAGTGTCAACACCTTCCTTACTCCACACGAGTATGGAAGCCTTCACCAACACCCTCGACTATGATCACCATATAGGAGAATTCCTCCTTTATGGTCCTCCTCATCTTTGTACTAGTCTCACCTATGGGGGACTTGATACTACCACCTACACACTTGAACCACCATCACAACCCCTACCCATTTTCCGCTGGACTTCCAATCACTTACCAATCACCGTTTCACCCACACCTTCCTACACCATTATGCGTGGAAGGGTTTTGGTTTTGGCTTTTATGAGCAAGGTCTCCATACCATTATTCCATGTACCACCCACAAACATAATGACTAGAGTGGTATTGGCTTCCCCAACCCTTCTACCAAATAGGCCCGCATTGAATTCATTGAGGACCCTAGCCCTTCTCCACCTTCATCACCACCCTCACCGACGGAGTTGATGGATCCTTAATCTATCCCTCCTAACTTTTTTTTTCATAAACACCATTTCCTTGGGGCCTTTGACTTATCAATGTGAGGGTGAGGCCCCTTCCACTCTCCCATTCCTGTATCCTGAGATGATCGATGACAACACACCGACCATTAACGTCATTCAATGTCAGGATGATGAATCCATACTCACCTACCTTGGTGCAGAAGACTCATATATTCATCGGTCATTACCCTCTGAGATGCAAACCATGTTGAATGAATCGACTATTAAGATCAACATTCATACTCAGGATGACCCACACATCCTAAAGATCAGACAATCTTTAGATGTTGTTGAACAAGAAGCCATCACTTCTTTTCTCCGAGATCATAACCACGATTTTTCTTGGTCTTATGCATACATGCCCGGTATTGACTAGCCCACCATTAGTGGTCCATAATATCGTAACCATCCCCGATGCCAAACCTATCAAAAAAAAGATGAGGAAAATGCACCCTCACATTTACCTTCTTGTCAAAGAATAACTTTAGCATCTTCTTTCCATTTCCTTCATCTTACCCATTGATTATCCTTGTTGGATTTCTAACATTGAATCCTTGTTACTAAAGCAATAGGGGGACTCCGCATTTGCATGGACTTCCGAGACCTCAAGCTCACCTACCCAAAAGATGACTTTCCCTGATGCCAACGGTATTGATCAACTAGTTGACCTTACCACAGTCATCATGAGATGCTTCTCACTCATGGATGGTTTCTCATTCTTATGGTTGATAACCAAATTTTTCTTGCCCCAAAAGATCAGCACTGTTCCAATCCACTAATAAATTCATACATGACCCCTTAGGGAACCTTTTGCTATCGAGTCATGCATCTTTGGCCTTAAAAATGTTGTGCTACATATCAACGTGTTATGTACTTACATCTTCCATGATATCATGCATCACATATTTGAAGTATAAGCAACTTGCATGACATACTTTCCCTTTCTATATTGCCTCCTGATTGTCACACCCTAATGCACCATCGCACCTTTCTCAAAAAGGCCATCATTTTGATCACCGGTGGCCTTGCTCTATTCCCAAATACTCGCTTCCCCTACTGATTCAAAAATATTTCTCACTGTACGAATGCCTCCATTCAGCTTCTGAAATTACCTCATGATGTTTACTCAATTGGAACTAGACACCCTTCACCCGATTGGCCTTATGTGGAGGCAACTTTAGTCCAACTTGCCTGTTGCTAAGCATCCATTCTTCGCCTCAGTTATTACTGGCCGACCCATAACGAACATGATGCCTTCCTTACTAAGGTGTCAAACACTGCGTGATCCTGGGGGGAATCAACATATCCAAGCATGACTTTGATGGTATACACCCAGTCATGCCTTATAAGTCACTCGTGAAATTCCTTATGGCCCTCAAGGAGGTCTCATGATGGGGTATGTGGAGGTCACTTTAGTCGGCCTTGCTATTGCTAAGCGTCCTCATTCTTCCCAATGCCATCAATGGCTATTATTGGCCGACTACTTAACCATGAATTTTTGTGACTATGTTAAACACTATGTGAAATGGGTCAACAAGCCATTCCACCGCTTCATCATCCACCCAATCATGCCTGAGAAAACACTTGTGACCTTCATTAACCATCACATCATTTGTCACTTTGGATCTTGTCCGAGAAATCAATCCTCATCACTGACCAATGCCATCAATAGGATCATAACCGCTATCAAATACACTGCAAAAAAATGGGTGGAATCCATACGCACTCATCGGCATTGAAAGCTTAGTTTCTCCTGTGAGTTTATTACCCATCATATCATTTTTCACTTTGGTGTCCCTCATCAGCTCATCACTGACAATGGAAAACTAATTCAAAAACAAAACAACTGCGAAAACTTTATGATGCCTTCGGCATTCAACTTATTTTCTCCTCGCCTTATTACCCACAAACCAATGGTTAAGATGAATCCACTAATAAAACCCTCAATAAAATTCTCATGAAAGTGGTTGACGATACTGGGAAGGATTGCACATACACACATTCCTTTTGCTCTATGGGCATATCGCACACTAGTATTCGCACTTCCACTGCGGCTACACCCTTTTCACTGGGTCTACGGTACCGAGGATTTTTCTGCCTCTCGAAGTCCGGATACCCTCACTTCACATTTCTCTCCATGACATGCTTACTAATGATGCCTTTCATCAGGACCGCTTAGCATAACTATGGAGTTATTAGACGAACGTCGTCTTAATGCTCTGGATCACCTTCAAGTTTATCAACAACGTATCAAACGTGCTTATGAAAAACATGTTCATGAACGAACCTTCCAAGTCAGTGACCTTGTTTTGAAAGAAAATCAACATGTAACCAAAGCAGAGAAAAGCAAATGGGGAAAATTTGCTCCTAATTGGCTTGGACCATACATCGTAACTCATACCTATGGATCAGGTGCCTATCGTTTGTCCTCGCTTGAGGGTAAACCTGAACCTAAACCCCTTAATGCATTGGATCTTTGACCATTCTATTGTTGATAACTCATACCTATGGATCAGGTGCCTATCATTTTCACTCATTTGAGGGTAAACCCGAACCTGGTTCCCTTAATGCATTACATCTTTGACCATTTGATTGTTGCCTTGTTATCCTACCTCACCCTATGTCTCTTTACAGGCTCGTCCCTTGAGTGCTATCCCCTTCATACATCTCCCTAATGATTAAACAAGGATCACGTGCTTACCCGTCACCCTTTGTTCCTTATTCTTAAATATGTGCACCATGTCTCTGCACATGGCATGATTCTCATGGATACTTTTAGTCTTCTATTAGATGAGATTCTCATGGTCGTTCACCTTTTCCTTCTCAACAAGAACCAAATGCTTCATTATAGTCTCGTCCATGACTTAAAATCCAAAAAAAAGAGCCAAAAAAAAAGACGAATCCCTCATAAGGGAATCTTTCAAAATAAGGGATCATCTCCTTGATTCAAACTTCCAATATAAAAGATGAATCCCTCAAAATCACATCTTTTGCACCTTTAATTATCGCTATAAGTAGACTGCTCCCTTGAAGGACAGATATAAACATCTCACAACTTTCTACATAGAATTTTTTCAGAAAGAAGACTACTGTTCTAAAAAATCAAAATGCAGAAGCTTCCTGCATTGATTAACTTCGCGAAGACCTCAAGGAGTCATGTATTCATCCCATATAGACTTCCCACATGTGAATCAGTCTATCTGAAAAAGAAAAATAAAAAGAAAAATACGCTTTTTTGTCATGGACTTGCCTATTGTAATCTTGGCTCTATTGCCCAAGGCATTCTACTTCCCATTTTATGACCTAATTCCCTGCACCCCATTACCTGTTATCTTTTCATGTCATACCTCAAGGGACCTACTGCATCCATGACATTTGGTGATCATGTGACTATTCGTCACTCTTATAATTATCAATCATGTAATGTATTTTGAGGGTCTTACATTCATTAGCCTATCTATAGATGTGTTTCACACGTTTTTATCCTTTCCAATTAGGGTGGCTTTCTTTCCCCCTCTTATCTTTTCTCTCCTTCATCACCTTTTGATTTTCTTATACAGGACTTCATCCTCGATGCTTACCTTTTGGGGTCTGTCCTCGACATCTATCTTTTGCCATTTTATTCACCCATCTATGACCTAAAATCACCCATACCTATCTACTTATATTCCACCTCACCTAATCGACCTCCATCTCATCATACTTATGACCTCGAACCCAACCTAACTATGGCCACAACACCTACCAATTATTCCATCTTCTCATCTTCTTTCCTAGCTTAAGGGAGAGCTACATCGGTTTGAGGTCCCTTTTCCATCTAGGACTATATAGGCAGCACTTCCAGGGCATGGAGCCCTGGAAGGTCAGCTCAGCCACTCTTTACCCTAACCATTTTCCCCACCTTTACCTGATTTTCTGTTCCTATCCAAAACCTTGACATCTATACCCATATACCACATAACCTTTACCACTTATCTTATTTCACATTTTTTATACATAACCAACATTTTACACATTTTACACTATCTCATGCATGTATATTACCATTTGTTATCAACATACCGAAATAAATCAACCATACCTAAAACCGACCTGACTCAATCCATGCCTAAACCGACCTAACTCAACCATACCTAAAACCGACCTGACTCAATCCATGCCTAAACTGACCTGACTCAATCCATTCTTAAACCAACCTGACTCAATCCATGCCTAAACCGACCTGACTCAATCCATGCCTAAACCGACCTGACTCAATCCATGCCTAAACCAACCTGACTCGATCCATGCCTAAACCAACCTGACTTGATTCATGCCTATGACCCGACTCTATCATGCCTAACTCATCTATTTTCCATCCATATCATAATAAATCAAAACTCATACACATCACATCAGCATCACCTGACTATCATCTATCTCCTCATATATACATGTGTGTATCAATACAATGTACATCCGTATCACATCAATGTGTATCTCAATAAACATGTCTGTCTCATCATGGCTTGATCCATGCTTACACCAACCTGACTCGATACATGCCTAAACTGACCTAACTCGATCCATGCCTAAATAAACCTGACTCAATCCCTACCTAAACCGGCCTGACTTGATCCATGCCTATCACCTGACTCAATCCATGCCTATGACCTGACTCTATCATGCCTAGCTCATCTATTTTCCATCCATATCATAATAAATTAAAACTCATACACATCACAATAACATCACCTGCTTATCATCTATCTCCTCATATATACATGTGTGTATTAATACAATGTACACCCATATCACATAAATGTGTATCTCCAAAATAATCATCATTGGCTCATAGGCCGCTATCCAATACAAAAATGTCTTGGGCTCACAGGCCGGTATCATGTAAAATAAATAAATACAATATCTCTTCGGCTCACAGGTCGGTATACATCTGAAATCCAACAATACAAAAATAGCTGATATACTATCTCACATCTGCTATAACATATCTACCTCATCTCTAGTATGGAGGGCACATCTAGCATGGCAGCTAACAAATGATCATGGTAATACCATGCCTCTCCTAGGGCATCCCTAAACCTGGCCATGGGCACTATCTATGGAGGTGCCATGGGTACACTGTTAGCACTATACGTGCAAGATTGTACCTGCTACAATGGAGACTATCCATGGTGGTCTCATGACACCATGCTACTGAGCCCTGTAGCTCGGTGCTCCTAGATCCTGAGTACCTGTACCTGAGAATCTCACCTGCATGTGCCTGTAGCTGTGGCCTGCAGTGTAGTAATTTCGTGCCTGTGCCTACTGTCAATTGGCTCCCTACAGACCCGTAATTTGTCCCATGTGCTATGTGGCTAACTGGCCCTGTAAAACCTAAACCCTGTGCCTATAGGGTGGCTATCTACCCTCTATCTCTACCAACCTCCTCTCCATCTCCATCTCCCCTTGCCTCCGCCTATGCCGGGTACCTATCCCTGCCTTATCTGAGCCTGCAGTGTTGCTATCTGGGCCTGTAATGTCGCAACCTGTGCCTCTGTACCTGTCAGTTGTCCCTTACATGATACCAAGTTGTGTCACCAACAGTAGCCACCTTCCCCTGTAGGGCATATCTATGAATTATGATGGTGGCTAAGTTTGGCTACCCTAGCCTTGGTGGTACGGCTCTCAATTGCTGTTGCCACCTACCACTACCTATACCCATCTACAACCCCAACATCATCAATTTGTAGTATCTACAAGCTGTTCCTCCTGTCCAATCGGCATTATGGGTCGTGGTGGAGACATAGGTATCTCCACATCATCTCTCTGGTACTGAGGGAATGAAGGCGGGTACACCCTGGACCAATCCAAACTGACATCTAACCCGCTCTACGAGTATTCAATCATGCTCTCCCACTCTCCTCCCCTCTATCCACAGATGTATCTATAGTCCCAACTAGCTCCATGGCCATCTATCTGTATGAAAGGAAGCCCACATATGGCCTCTAAATGATGTCCACCCTGGAAATCCCCTCTAAAAACCTCCTATAATAAGCTACATCATGTGTAGCTCTGGCACATCAGGCCTCTCCAATGGTTGGTACCCACTGCCTGTACCCAACTCTCAAAACTCTTTGTGGGAATGCATCTTCCTAGGGCATCCCCATTAGTCAAACAAAAACAATGTTCTCGTACACCCAACAATGTAGTAGTATGATGCAGCAGATGATGAACCTCTGTAGTTGCCCCATAGGCCCATAGCTCTCTATACACCTGTGTCAGCAATGTAGGTGCCCATGTGAACCATGTATGATGTATCATCATGTCATGGAGGACTCCCATCAGTGACCTCAGGAATCTCCCCCCTCTACATCTGGCAGTGCAAAGTAGCACATTGCCTCCATTAAGAGTACCATTAACCTCTTCTCCTCTGGATGATCTCTATACATCACTCCATAGCTTAGGCTAGCGTTATGGAATGTCAAGTCCACTACACCTCACCAAAAATGGGTGTCAGTAGCTCCTTAGATTCCTCTAAAGAGATGGAATAAACCTGGGCCCCCAATATGGGCAACCGCAGGATCTTGTAGACATCCTCCAGGATGATTGTCATCTCACCCGTCGATAAATGGAAGGTTTTGGTCACCAAGTCCCATCTATCGATGAGGGCAACCATAAGACTTGCCTCCCAAAATACATGTCGGTAGTACCTCATGCCTATCAATCCCACCTTTGCAATATGCTGCCACTCTGACTGCATTGCACTCGTCTATACTCTCAATAACAAGGGTGGCACCTGGGCTCTCATCCACAGCTCGTCTCTCACCTGCATCCCAGAAAAGTAATGTATTAGTACACCTTCCCCATTTACCTTATTTTTTACCCCACATCCCAACCTAATCGTTGGCCTTGTCTCTCACCCAAATCTACCCTAACCCTCACCCACACCTACCCAAACCCATCTACCCTACCTATCTACCCTAACCCTCACCCACACCTACCCACACCTATCCACCCAAAACAATCTACCCTACCCTCACTCGAAACCACCCTCAACCCTTACCCACCTACCCTACTTTCTCACCCTAAACCCCTTCCCCTCTCACCTAAATTCTTTCCCACCCTACCCTTACTCTCTTCTCTTTTTTATCCCAATTTACACTTAGGATTAACCGACCCCGATTATCCCAGGACCAACCATAGTCTCCATTTTACCGACACCGGTCACTGTTCTTGTCACCGGTACTAGTCACTACCCCACTAACGTTAGTCACTTTTGTGCCACCCCCGCCCCCGACTTCCCAACCCTAATTTTTCCCTTCCTAGTCATTATACCCACCCAACTCCCTCTTTATACCCTTATTTGTTCTTACCTTACCCTTTTAACCTTCACCCTTCCCTATCTCCCTTAACGCTTTTCCCTCTCACCTGACCGACCCCGGTTATCCCCGAACCGACCACAGTCTCCCTTTGACCAGCACCAATCACTATGCTTGTGACTAGTACCGGTCACTACCCACCGATGTCAACCACAAGTCGACCAACGTCAGTCACTATCGTGCCGCTCCGCCTCGACTTCCCAACCCTAATTTTTCCCTTCCTAGTCATTCTACCCACCCAACTCCCTCCTTACACCCTTATTTGTTCTTACCTTACCCTTTTACCCTACCCCTTACCCTTCCCCATGCCCATTACCCTCCATGTTTCCCATTTTGAAATTCTTCCCCCCCCCCCCCAACCCCCATTTTTTTCATATTTCCTATATTCTAGCCAATTTAACCAAACAATCACAAACAAAGGTTCAACTCCTACCTGATCCCGTTGCCACCATCGTGGTGGAACCTCCGGCCTCCACCATCCTCAAATGACTTCCAATTATCTCCACCAATCACCTCGCTCAATCCGATCTCACAGCCCCACCTCTCACCCACTCAATCTCACCTATGTGGCTCACCAACCAATCTCTCTGCCATACTCTTTTGACTTCTTCCTCTTTACTCTCTTTTTGTCCTCTTCTTCTCCTTTTAACAATGCCCAAATGAATTTTTAAAATTGGGGTTTTTTCCACTTTTTATACCCTACCTGACTCAATCAACATCAGTAAACCCTTGACCGAGGCCGGTCTGATGCCCTAGACTACCGCCATCAGTTCCCCTACACCGTCATCAGTTCATACCGACCGATGTCAATTACCCTACATACTCATAACCCTCACATTCACCTAATTTTCCTTACCTCCCCTTTCTTTTTCCTTCCCTACACCTACCTGGACCACTTTACCTTCACTTCTATCCCTCCACCTTCTTCAACCTCACTGTGTCAATTGTTGAAGCCTCTTTATTTCACCCCTACCTCGGCCTTACCCATGTCGTGGCATAAATATTTGGACCTGAACCATTGCTAGTGACCTTTGACCTCATGTGTTCACTATACCTTGTGGCACTGTTACCTGTGTTGTTGACCTAATGACCTTACCTAGCCTATTTCTGTGATCATTTATCCTGATCCTACCTTTGGTGTACTGAAACATACCTAAACGTTCCTGCACCTAACCTATGTTGTGTTTCCTAACCTTATCCTATACCTTGGATACCAGATTCACTTCACCCTTGTTTGGATAAACCTGTCGACCTTAGATGATGTAGAGTTTTCCTGCTCTTCAACCTAGTAGCATGTTGTAGTTTATACATGTGTGTGCGTTTGACTGTTGCTACCTTTGACCCTGACCCATTACCTAAATCACTCGAGTAGACCTTTCACCCTCTTCCCCTACACCCACTTACATTTTCCTCACATTTACCTTTTATCAAACCACTCACTGCTTCAGCTTGCTGCCTTCGTCAATTCCTGGATTGAGGGGGATCACCTTCACCCTCACATGGGCCAACTACATCTTATTTTTGTTAGCATTGCTTACCAATACAATCTACGCAACAAAAGGGGAAAAATGTAGACACTAAAATTAGGTCACACTCCCCTTTTGTCCCTTGACATATATGCCCCCCTTTATTACATCTACCTAGACATGACTCCCTTCATCCTACTAATATTAATTTAATTAATTTAATGTGTTATCCTCACTATATTTATTATTTAAATATATTATTTAAATAATATCTACACAAATAATTCACTTAGACACCTCACCAAGCTAACTCAACCTAAGACCTATTCTTAGCAAGTTACCATAACTAACTAAGACTTACCCAAACCCTAAAAATCAATGCCTACACTCCCTCTAACCACATGCCCCGCATGCTCACAAGAAGCTCCCAGTCTAATCCGCAGGATAATGACACAAGATCCGAGGAAATCATGAGGATCTCCCTAAGTTTAGTAAACCTAGAAAATCCTACCTTGACCGATGTTGGTTTCCCCTAACTGTCATCGGTTATGCTAGACCACCATCGGTTACCCCTTTTAACCCTAAAACAACCTTATTCTGAAGGTTGGAAGCAAGTTGGAAAACATTAGAAAAAAAGGGGATGAGCAAGAACAAAATATCAAAGAGATAATGCATCTTTAGAGAGCTAATTCCAGCAAGAACTGACATCGTTAGAAGGAGATTGAGGATCTTCTCCTGCACAGCCATCCCCATCCATGTTATGATCTATCCAAGCAAAAGAGGAGTGTGCATGCAGCCCATGCAGAAGCTTTTCTTAAGTTGGTGATCACTTGCAGCCTTCAAACCCATCATCAGCACCTCCATCCTTCACACATATACTTTCAGAAATGAAATCCATGTAAGTGCAACATCATACTTTCCTGGTTATTTCATTTTATCATTATTTTATCATCCATTGTTCATCTTGCTCCCTATTGACCATCTCCAATATTTTTTACCTTCATAGACCCATCAAAACCTTGAAACAAACTATTCTAGTCACCCAATACCTCGTCCCAACCAACTAAATCATTTGTACAATCACAAAGGAGACCAAAACCCCATTCTGTGACGTTTCCAGATCTCACAGTAATTGGCGCCGGTTATAACTAACCGCAGTCGGTCATCCCTGACCGACGCCGGTCTCTGTGTTTTTCCACACAGTCTTAAATAGAGACCTACCCACCTCATTTTACCTCACCCTCACTCACCTGTGACCTACCCCAAGACCTTTATCAGACATGTAGAACCCAGAACCAACCATTTGACTCGTGGATTCTATTCTAGCTTAGCTTGTTAGATTAGATCTGTTTTCTTATTGTGTTTTTAAGTGAGATACCTAAATCATTTCAAAATAAAAATAGGATTTACCTTGTTTTCAACATTTATTTGTTTAAAATAGTGGATTGACAACCATCTAGGAAGTACCATGCTTCCCGGATCTAGCTCAGGCTAGACAATTCACTTCCCATATTGTTTCATTCTTTCTGGTGGTCTTGCTTTCATTACAGGTAGTTCCTCCTAGATAAAAGGAAGCTCTCACGGTCAGCTGTGGATTCGGAAGTCATACACATGCAACAACCCATCAACTAACATTATCCTAGTTTATTTGATCAAGAAAATGAAAGTCAAAAACATTATCCTGGTTTATTTGATCTTGTGATTGGATACCACATGACTAGGCACTTCAGTTGGTATCAGAGTGAAGGTTCATACTCTTAAACCTCTAGGACATTTTGGTGTTATGGTAGTTATTAATGATGGTGGAGAAGTTGGAAGAATAATGTGTTATTTTTTTGTGATGTGACAAACTTGTAATTGTTAACATGTGAATACACCTATTGTTATTACCACTTATGTTGGACTTCTTATGATGTTGAGGCATTTCTTAGTGGGAGTTATTTCTCTCTCATGTGAATTCAATGGGAAATTCATGTGTATTACCACATTTTTGTGTAAAGGGAATGTTTTGTGCACCATGAAGGTGTTGTGGTGTTTCATTCTCTAGTAATATTGTATATGTGGAACAATGTGTTGCATGACAAAGTGCTTCATAGAAAAATAATTTATCATATTGATTCCCACTGTGTTGCATTATATTATGGTGTTATGTCACCATATTTTTTTGTATTGGAATGTATGTCATGATATTAAAATATTATGTTATTTGTATATATGTATTCATACAATATGTATAAATTCATATCATGAAGTGGGGACATATGGTGAGTTCATGACCCCTAATGTATTGTACTCACACTCTTGGTACGTTATGTGGAAATGTTAAATGTTGTAAGTCATGGAATATTTTTATGTTTTACCTCTGTAATGTTTCCATGTGTAAGACGTTATGGTTGTTGTGCATAAATCATCATCATGTTAGTAATGTAGTTATGTGTTATGTTGTGCACCCTACATTACTAAGACCTATGGGTAACACCTAGAAGTGTATGTTTGGAGGGAGAATTTGTAAAATGGGTGACCATAACCTTGAGCCAAGTATAAGTTTGAAAGTGGAGTCTCATGTAGCCTCAAAAACCACTTCTATCCATTTGGTATACCTCGATCTTGCTTATTTTATTTTGTTGGGATAATAAGGTACTTATATTGTGGGGGTTAATCAGTCCATTAAAAATGTATTCCATATCCATTCATCATTCATTATCATTCATACAACCATTCAATCAAACATTAACCATACATGTGTTTACTTAAGCATTAAATCAACCATACACAAGAACAAGAGTAAGAGAGTACACAAGAAAACCAAATTTAAGAGGGAAACCCTCAAGGGGAAGGAAACCCATTGAAAATATACTTTTATTACATAAAGAAAAGAGATTTAGTGAAACACCAAGTTCATAAGGATCACCAACCCCTAGTTTAGTAGAGCACCAACCCATAATTTAGTAGAGCACCAACTCTATAAGGAGGCTCCAATCCCATAAGATGATGAAGAAAAAATTTAACCACCTTTGAATCAAGATCTATGAAGTAGTTTTTCTATCATAACTGCTGGAGATCACTAATTCAGCTCACACACCTTTAAACCCTCTTCAAACTTCTCTCTCCTTCAACTCGCTCTATCTCACACAATCAAGGGATGATTTTGATTCAAATACTCGCACACATGATCTCTAACCTTCTTTAAAAAAATTCACACATCATCAGGTCTCTCTTTATTCCCTTGAATATATTTCAATCTTATACCTTTGTCACATTTTCCCCTCCATGCACACTCGTTCAAATATGAACTAAACAAGCACTTTTACATGCTTCTCAATTCTAAAACATAACATAGGTCAGTCTATAAAAAGGATATAAAAAAATTAAACTTAAAAATATAAAAAAACACTCATACAAATTCATAAAATGGACCCATGTAGGTCGGCCAAGCACTGAGACACCTGAACAAGCCCCAAAAGGCTCAAAACCCCATCACTAAGCTCCTCAAGGACCTCTAAACACATCACCATGATTTTTCAAGACCCCTAAGGACTCACACATGTCAAATATATCATAACAACATCATAGATGCTCACACATTAACTTTCACCAATCATTTTCTTCATAACTCTATCAAGAAGGACCATTTCCTTCACAAAATGGTTGCTTCCAGGAACCAATCTTCACCAAACAAGCTCAAGATCACACTATGACACCTCAATTATTCCTTGTAACCATTAATTGGAAATAAAATGACCTATGGAAAACATCCATTCAGGTTATATCTCATTAAACATCCATAAATGCAAACCAAACTGACTTTCTTCTTCACCAAACTAAGTTGCCCAAAAAGTAGTTTTACAAACTCAATTAGTTTGCACCCTTGTTATCATTTTCAAGACTTATAAATGCCTTTACTTGGGATAAAATCCATCTCTGTTCACTCTCAAATGGATAACAAACATCATAAAATACAAAACATGAGTCTTCAACATCAAATTTCTCATCCAAGGCAATCTTGTCCCAAAATAGT
Organism: Taxus chinensis; assembly: GCA_019776745.2. NCBI lineage: Eukaryota > Viridiplantae > Streptophyta > Pinopsida > Cupressales > Taxaceae > Taxus > Taxus chinensis. The sequence goes on along the minus strand of CM034146.1, from coordinate 715,736,755 downwards.
CAAACTTGTTCTTCACAAAGTGATTTGGTTCACCTATAAAATAACCTCATCAAGATACAAACCATATAACATTGTAAATAGCATTGAATATAATTTCCATAACATCTTACATTTCCTTCCAATTCTAATTGGAAGTCCTTTAACTAATTCAATTTCTATAACTGCTCAAAACTACCCTTTTAGGCCCAAAGACCAGTATTCATAAATAGGGCACACTTTTCCCTCTAGGACCTAAACCATGACCTGAAACCATCAAGGAGTTAGTGGAAGGATAATATAGGTAATTAAGAGTAAATAAATGTTTTCATGAAATGGGATCATCTTTATAATTGAATTGTCATTGCATGAGGTTGGTAAACAGGGTATGAGTGATGGTGAAGAAATTTAAGGTGATTAAGGTCAGATGTAGCATGTTTAAACTATTCTAAAACTAGTCAATAACACTTCAAAAATAGGGTACTAGTGTGAATGAATGGTATTGGATGTGTTAAACTTTTTAAATGCATTGAAAAATCATTGATCTCTGCATCACCTAATTATGTTCTCGATTGTGCTAGAGAGAATCAAATGAGATTGAAATTTTTAATATAATTTAGAATTAGAATTATATTTATGAGGTGCAATTTTTAAAAAGAAATTAAAAAATGGAAGTCTGTGGGATAAAGGTGTTTGAACCACTCCAAAATTGACTTTTATTTGGACGTAGATTCCCTATGTGAAAATAGAAGTAAATTAAAACCTAAGACCTTTTTATATGCTACTTGGTGTTCAAAACCTATTGTAAAATTTTATATCAAAAGGGTGTCCCTAAGATGTTTAATTTTGAGTAAAAAAATATGGAGTCCATTCCCTTCAAACCAATGTTAACTCCTTTTGTGTGATTAATGGTTGGATTGATTGTTCCATGTGAGTTTATGCTTTGGGGAGAACATGTCTTCTAATTTTGGAAGACAAAACGCATGTCGTGTAGATGTTAAATGGAATATAACCTATTATTTAATCTATCAACTACAAAATGGGGAAATCTATCCACCCTCAGACTTAATTTTCCCCCTTCTTAACTTACTTTGTATTTCCTTTTTTTTTATAATAGAAGTGAAATAAAAAATCCAAGAAAATATAATTTTAGCTAGAACTGAAGCCCTAGTTGGAAGTGAGAGTTAGGAGACTCTCACATGTGCATAAAATGTTTCAATATAATATTGGGATATGGAAATTATAGTAGTAGAGGAAAGAAATAAATCAAGTGTACTTGTCATAAGTTAAATTTGTATTGAAATAAACAACATGTAGCGTTATGAATGAGAATATACGCTTACATGATAAACTATTTTGAGACCTATAAGGTTAAATAAGGGAGTTTAAATAATAGTGAAGATGGAACCATCTTAAGTTAAGTTTTAAACAAAATAAATGAAATGTAGTTTAGAGAAAAGGAAAATGTATGTCTTCATGTTAAGTGCTCTTGAAACATTTAAGGCTAATAAATTAAATTTGATTACATTAAAGATGTAACCATGAAAATGTGATATGGTGTAAGGTTCCTATTTGTTTTTTTTTTTCATGTTTTGGTTGGGTCATGGTTTCATACTTGTTAATTTCTAGTAGTGTGGCTTTGATGTGTATCTGGTGTCATCATATCATTTGCATGGTCTTCATGTTGTATGAATGGGTTTATGTTTGTACTGGCCTCTTATGTGATATGGATCCTTTCTTGTGAACCTAGGTGGTGTCAAACAGTTGTATCAACTAAATAAAAGTAAAAAAAAATATCCTGGTTTATTTGGTCTTGTGTTTGGGTCCCACATGGGTGGGGGAATATAATTAGTATCAGAGTGAATGTTCATACTCTCAAACCTCTAGGACAGTTTAGTGTGGTGGTGGTTATTGATGATGGTGGAGAAGTTGGAAGAATAACGTGCTATTTTTTGTGATGTGACAAACTTGTAATTGTGAACATGTGAATACACCTATTGTTCTTACAACTTGTTGTGGACTTCTTATGATGTTGAGATATTTCTTGGTTGGATTGATTTCTCTCTCTCTCTCTCTCATGCAAATTTAACATGAAATTCATGTGTAATAGCACCTTGTTTTTTAAATGGAATGTTTTGTTAACCACGAAGGTGTTGTGGTGTATCATTATCTAGTAATATTATTTATGTGGAACAACATATTCGATGGAAAAGTGCTTCGTAGTGAAATATTTTATATCATGTTGATTCCACTATGTTACATTGTACTATGGTGTTATTTCACCACGTTTCTTTGTATTGGAATGTATGTCATGATGTTAAAACACTATGTTCATTGTATATATGTATTCATGTGTGATGTGATAAATTCATATCATGAATTGGGGACATGTGGTGATTTCATGACCCATAATGTATTGTACTCACACTCTTGGCACAATATGTGGAAATGTTACGTGTTGTAAGTCGTGGAATATTGTTATATTTTACCTCCAAAAATTTTCCATGCATAATACGCTATGGTTGTTGTGTGTAAATAATCATCATGTTAGTAATGTAGTTATGTGTTATGTTGTGTACCCTACACTACTGTTCCCTATGGGTGTAGACACCTATAATTACACCCAAGCAATTTAAATACTTAAATTGCGCTAATTATCTCCTTTCTCACAATTCAACGACATATCGTCAAAAGCACTCATATTACCTCATATCATCATTAATTAATTACACTAAGCTAATTAATTAAGTTGCCTATCCAACGAATACCCTAATTAACGACCTTCCGTTAATGAATCACCCTTCTAGCTAGACTAATTAATTATTATTAATTAATTAGCTTTCCCTTCCATTTAACCAATAAATCAATATTTAATTGATTTAATCCCCTTATAATAGCATAAATCGCACTAATATTCTTCTAATTGGCTTATATAAGCTTACACCTACCTATTAATTAATCACCTTTGATTAATTAAAAATACCCCCAACTCCCATGACTTGCTAAACATGTATTAAACCCTTCTAAAGCAAGGTTACCTTTAATAAAGAAACCTTATCCATTCCTAATCATGTTTTACCTTTATCCCACATTCATGAGAATGTGTTGAATCCTTTATCCTTTGGGCTATATAAAGAGCCCTCCACCTACCTTTTTACTTACACCTAAACTTTCTAAGAGAGCAAATGCAAAGCATATAGCAAAGAGACTAAGAGCTTGCACCTTGCCCTTTTGAGAGTTCATCATCTTGAAGAGTTAAGCCTCTTTCTTAAAGTGCTTGGGTCATATGGGAGGTGTCAAAAGGGTCTTGTAGCCCAACTTTGATTAGCCCCCATTCCTACGTTCTTGGAACACTAAGGACAACTATTTTGATAGTCATGGAGCTTACTTAGGTCCATTCATTTATTTGTTGTTAGATATAGAGGGGTTTAGATATTTAGCATTGTTAGTTTCAAGGTTTGTATTGATGAATGCTAACATCTAACCCTTGTTTAATTCTTATCATGATGGTGTTTATGCTTTGTTCTAGCTAAATTGTAGAACTATTTTAGGTGGTAGTTCTTGTTTCATTTGATTTAGCATTAAGCAAAGTATACATGCACACATTTGGCATGCCCGATGGGACATACTCCATTTTCCTTTGCACTTAATTTCAAGTTTTTGTAGTTAAGTTTTATTTTTAGTTACTAACCCTCTTTTACACATGTTGATCTAACTTGTTTTTCTTAACATGTTTTGTTGAGTTTGCATGTGTTGGATCTTCCTTGTAGGTATGAAGGATGTGAGGTTCTGTCAAAATTGGAATTGAGGGGAAAATTTCAAGATTTCTCCATGTTTTCATTTTTAGAGCTTACTTTTTTAACATTTTACATGCTAGTTTTGTCAATTTCTTGAAAATTTTCAATTCTTGAGCATGTAGGTTAGTGTTTGATAGTGCTAAGTCTTCTATTTACATATTAATGTGGTGGGTTGCTGTCAAAATTTAATCTTGGTGAAAAAATTTCAAGATTTCATCATGTTTTCATTTTTAGAGCTTACTTTTTCATCATTCTACATGCTAGTTTTGTCAATTTCTTGAAAATCTTAAATTCTTGAGCATGTATGTTAATGTTTGATAGCGTTGAGTCTTCTATTCATATATTAATGTGATGGGTTGTTGTCAAAATTGAATTCTGGTTGGAAATTTTTTCCCATTTTATAGATTAACGGACGTTTTTTTGACATTTTTTGAGTGCATGTCAAGTGCACACCCATGAGCATAAGAGCATATGCGTAACCCATCTTCCGAAGGCCATAACTTTTTCTCCTGAACTTGAAATGACTCCATTTTTTTTTACGTTGGAAAGGTATTGAAGTTAACTATGCAATGAAAACATAAATTTAGGATTTATACTTATAGAAGTTGTAGGTTTTTTTGTTATTTTAAAACTGTTCATTTTCTAACATGTCTAATGTTTTGATGAATGTTGTATTTCCATGCTTACTCGATTTAGACCAAAGCGTGTGTATGCTCTTCTCTTGCACATTTTGGTGATCTTGAGAATCAAAAACAACTTTGATCTCTATCTTGTTAACATTGGTATTAAACTTGGAAACTTGATTATTCATTTTGCTTAAGGGAATGAACCTTTTACAAAGCATTTTTCAATGGTCCTTTGATTTGAAGTTTTCCATTTCTATATAGTTGGAATAAAGTTTGTGTATGATCTTATCTTGCACCTTAGGGTGATCTTGAGAATCAAAAGCAACTTTAGTCTTCATTTTATAACATTTGGTAAATTGGAAACTTCATCTTTCACTTTTGGTTTAAGGGAATGAACATTTATCAAGAATTTTGTATGGTTCATTGATTGAAAATATTTTCTTTACTTTTTAGTTGGATTATTTGTTGTGTATGCTCTTCTCTTGCATCCTTGGATGATCTTGATAATCAAAAGCAACTTTTAATCCTCTTTTAAATAATGTGATTTTCTTGGAGAACTACTAACACTTGTCAAAGAAAGGAGGAACCAAAACAAAATAAAAAAAATACTAATACAGTTGTTATACAGGTTGCCAAAAGGTTTTCAAGAAAACCACACCTAATTAAACAAGATAAAAATAACAACATATTCAAAACACTGTATTGCAGGTTTCGAAAAAGGGTACGTCCCTCTCCGCTCAACTGGAACATAACCCCTTTGGCATAACGCCTTAAGCTACAACACAAGGGGTGGTTCTAGGAACCCCAAAGTAGTCCATGCAAGAGGGAACCTTGTGGATGAAACGGGAAGTGCTTCGCACTAGCTACTTGACTAGTGATTCCTTTGTGAGATAGTGTTACAAGTTATCTGTTGTGGTGACCCCAGTGATAGTACACATAGATGCACTAGTTGCCTACTATTCTTGAAGGGGGTAAAGTAAAGCCGAGATACTCCCAAACTAGTCAGTGTGACTTTTTGGGTAAATCGCGCTCACTCGTGGCAACTTTGTAACACCTAGGGCGAGAGAACCACCTAGGAGAATATACTTTGGCCAGGAGCCCACTTTGACCACTTTAAAACAGTGTTGAGTTGTGAACCTTCTTTTTGAAAAACATGTGACGTATTACTTTCACCTAGTTTTTACTTGCCTTAGGGCGAGGCAAAACTCTACCGAAGTGAGACTAGCATTTTTTGTCATTTTTTCTTGATTTATTTCCTTCATATTCTTTTGACACTTTGTTGATCAAAAGAGGTGTGATTACCTTTGTGTTGCCATTCGACTGTTTCCCTCACTTTTATGTTTGTTTAAGCCCATCCATGTTTGCGGCTGGGTTAGTTAAATGTCTAAAGTGAGTGGAGGCATTTTCATGTCATTTGGTAGCCATTGTGATCTTGATACCCATGCCAAGATCATCATTGTAGTTAGGCGTGGTTCATCATTGCGGACTTCCATAGAGGAGTTAGCTTGTTTGTCTCGTATCATTACAATTTTGATATTTACGTCTTGTTTCTTGTAAACTCGACATAAATACCTATATTGTATGGTTACGCTACACACATTCTTAACTATTCCTAGCTATACTTTGAGCATTTTTTTGTTCGGTTTTATTATTACCTCAATTTCAAAAGGTGTTAGGCACTACCATTTGTGCATGTTATATCAATAACAACTCGATATCAATACTTCACTTTCTTGCAAAGTGGGTTAACATATCTTGGTGATATTGTTGTGTCATTCACAAATCGTAATTGGCACTTTTTGAGATATAGGTCTTAATCAGACTTGAGCTTGCTCATCGTATATCTTGATTGGGAGATCGCATTTAACTTCATGTATTTACTTACGTCTTGTTCATTCCTTTGAACTTGGCATAAGTGGAGACATCTTGTTAATCATCTAGCATCACAAATTACTTTGAAACGTAGTCTAGGAAGTACTTCATTTGATTAAGTTTTGGTACCAAATGATTGTTTCATTGGTGACTTTATCTTTCTATCATATTGATATTCTCACTGTTAATTTACTCTTAACACATACATCTTGTGTTTCACTTAGGGGTAGTCATTAAATTTTGAACAAATATACAACTTACCTTAGTGAAACTTATCACGAAAACATGGCTCCCAAGATGCGTCTAGGTTTAAAGAAACAAACATATGAGGAACAACAGGCGCAAGCTTGGAAAACCTATAACAAACAAGGTTCAAACCCATTTATCAGACACGATCTAGGACCACTATTTTCTACAGAAAAGGAAATAGAAGAAATGGTTGACCATAGTGGAAACGAATTAAAATCACCACACGCAGACTTTGATTTTGACCCCACTCTACTAGATGAGTTTCTCCTTAGAAATAAAGATAGAGTTTTGGCACGGGTCATGGAATTAGGGGCCAAATTGCCCACCGAGAATGAACCAATATTACCTACAAATGACACTACTAAGGAAGAATGCCCCCTTATCAATATGGAATATATTTTAACAGGTGGGCATGCTTCCACTTCTTACCTAGAAAATGATAAAGTGGTAGGGCATAGAACACCCCTCATCAAAGTGCCACGAAGAAACAAGATAGAACATGAGACAGGGGAAGAACCTCCACAATACAAAGAGGAAGAACCTTTAGAAGAAGAAGACACAAACCAAGTCACAATCCAACAACAACTCAGTAACCTAAGCTGACAACTAGTTTTGCTTACTTTCCAGGTACAGAAAGATACAAACAAGAACATTCAAAAGTCAAAGCCTAAGTTTAGGATCCACGAACTCCATCGAGAAAAACAAGGAGAAGAAGACACAGGGTATCATCGTGTACACATCCCCGCTTCTCCCACTAAAGAACAATTGCTCGCACAAGAAGTGAAATCTATGAAAGCAACACTTGTAAGCATACAAGAAAGCAATATAGGGAGTATTAGGAAATACCAATACGAAGAACTATGCCCCTATCCTTTTGACAAGACAATGACCCTTCAACCCTTTCCAAAAAAATTTAATATGCCAAAGTTTGAAAAATACAAAGGAAAGGGAGACCCAAGGGATCATGTTAAAGATATCTACATGGCATGTCAAGAGTTGTCTTATAGTGATAATTACCTCATCAGACTTTTTCCTAAGAGTCTCGAAGGTCAAGCATTGGAATGGTTTATGCGCTTACCACAAGGATCAATTTTCACCTGGCTAGAATTGGCGGAAATATTCATGCGTCATTTCTCGTATAACATAGAGAATGACATCACCATGGCAGACTTGTGCAGCACAAAAAAACACCCAAATGAGACCTTCGCTAGCTTCCTCCAACGATGGAGAGGGATAGCTAGTCATTTCCATTGCACTTTCCTTGAGAAGCAACTGGTCAGTATTTTCATCCCTAATCTCAACCCAGATATAGCTTTCCACCTCCAAATGCATTGTGTCCAAACCTTTGAGGAGGTTATCGAGAAAGGGATTCAAATAGAAAAGGCTCTCATTGCCAAAGGCACCCTCAAAACCCAATCTAAAGACAACCAAAGTGTCAAACCCGCTGACAAGCTGAAGATCTTTAACAAAAACAAAAACATGGTGGGAGACGGAATCACTGATTCCAAATGTGTTCAAACAGTCCAAACCAGTCAACCTTTTAAACTGACCAAGGGCCCAATTCAACCACCACCAAAGCGACGAACATTCACCTCCCTTAATGAGCCATTGTCCGTCATACTAAAATAGTTGGATGCAGCCCACATGATGACCTATCCTACAACGCAACCGTTTGATGACAACGCTCCTAAACCTTCATGGTATAAGGAGCATGAATACTATTAAATGCATCGCGTTAGAGGTCATAAAACAGATAAATGTTTGTGACTTCGCCACTATATTCAAGACCTCATTGATAACGGGGAGACAGAGGTGGATAACCCTAGCCACATGCAAACACCTAATGAGAAGATGGGGATTTATAAGGAACCATTCCCCAAGCATGATAAGTCAGAAAAGGCAAAACCAGATCAGGGAGAGTCATCCCAAACCTATAAAGCCGTGAATTACTTGTATACCAAGAGAGATAACAATCATTATGATTCGCTTATCGGATGTATTCGCTCCCCTGCTGACCGCGTCAACACCATCTAGATTAAGGGAAAGGACTGTGCTGCGGTAACAAGGCGCGCCCACCTCGTAATTCCGGACCCCTCTCCGTTGACCCCGCATACTGGTAAGTATAACCTTTTAGAACAACTTGAGAAGACGTCTGCTAAGATTTTGATCTTAGACCTTCTCAAGATTTCCAATGTACATAAGGACATCCTGTATCAAACTCTTCAGGGGTCGGAAGTGCCTTTAGAAGTCGATCCGGCATACCTTCAAACCGCGGTGGCAAATATTGCACCAAGTGAGCATCTCACTTTCAACCATAGGGAGGTCCCTACCGAGAATCCTACACATAATCTTCCCTTATACATTGAGGTAGTTGTTACCCGTAGGAAAATCAAACGGGTGCTTGTGGATAACGGATCTGGATTGAACATCTGCACACTTAAATTAGTCAAACAATTGGGACATACAGAAGAATATCTTGAGTCCCATATCATCACTATCACTGCATACAAAAACACGGAAAGAGAGTCAGCAGGCACCATTACACTGCCAATGGAGGTGGGCCCCACTTGCCATCAGACAAAGTTTCACATCTTAGACTTGGAACTTCCATATAATATGCTTCTAGGCCGACCATGGATCCATGCCATGCAAGCAGTGCCATCAACATTTCATCAATGCATCAAGCTGAAGCATGAGGGACATATAGTAACAATGCCAGGATACTCAGAGCCCTTTGCTCATTGTAGAGCTCTTAATAGCTTTGCACGAAAGGGTACATATGCATGTCCCTCCACAGATATAGCTGTCCCTCTTCATTCTGAGGCCATGGAATCTCGAGTAGATTCAAATTATCTTAGTTCTTACACTCATGGGGCATCTACTTCAACATCTCCATTTAATTCATGGGAGATGAAAATTCTGGAATATGGCTGTGGGGAGTATAATGTACAACAAGCGCTCTTGGTTTCTGACCTCTCCTTGTCGCCCAAGACTAGAGGTCGATCCAACTACAGCTTCAGGAGACCTAGAGAGGAACACACTATTGGGTCGTTCCTACCTAGAGGCTTGTTAGCTGAGGAAAAATTACTTGATCCACCTACTACTTGGGTCCCTGAGGACACTCAGCCATCTTGTTATCAAACCCCAGAATATGAAAAATCTAGCGGAATGATGTACTCCATGGGCTACAAAGGCCTGAGAGGTGGGAGGAATGAACAAGGACAAAGAGAACCAGTCCCTCTTCCACATTTCAAAACAGAAAGATATGGCATTGGGATTCGCCCTTATGGAGCACACCCCAACGATCAAGGTGCGACTTGTTTAGAGCATGAGGATAGCTCTGATTATCTAGACAGTGATACAAATTCCTGTTGTAGCCAATATGAGGATCTGGCCTCCACAAACCATTTCATGAATAACGCTGTCCTAACCATCACCCCCACTGAACCAACCCTTGACCTTATATACCCCTCCCTTGTTGAATGGGACCAACAATGTCACATGCCACTAGATTTATTCGAGAACGATGAGGCTATTGCAGAGTTCATGGGCATAAGGGATACAATTCCCATTAGAGATCACAAGAAGGGTTTCTTTATCGACTTAGACACCTGCGCCTACTTCGGCGAGGAGGCTGAACTTCGTGGTCAGCAAAATTTAAAGAAAAGCGAGGGCAAGAGTTCTAAAGAAAAGCCTTAGCAAAAATCAAAGTCCAAGTCACACAGTGAAAACCTCTTAGAGGCATTGGCTGACAAACAAATAAGAAAATCAAAGGACAAACAAAGTGACCATGCCAAATATGAAAATCTCGTAGAGACATCCTTGGATGAAGATCTCAACCTACCTCCTGATCCTACGCGTATGGAGGATTTATCAAAATTGTTAGTTGAAGAAACCATTGATGTTAATATTGGTACTGAAGAAGATCCCAAGATAGTAAAATTGGGAGCATCACTCTTAGCCAGAGAACAAAAGATGTTCACTATGCTACTGCGAGAGTTTATTGATGTGTTTGCATGGTCTTACAAAGACATGCCTGGATTAGATCCAACTTTGGTCGTGCATAACCTAGTTGTGCACGCAGACACTAAGCCTATCAAACAAAAGCTTCAAAAGATGCACCCAAGAGTGGCCTTGTTAGTTAAAGAAGAATTGGAAATGTTGCTTGCAACAGGATTCATTAGGCCAATTGATTATTTTGAATGGATATCAAACATTGTTCATGTCTAGAAGAAACATATTGGTATCCGAATTTGCATAGATTTTAGGGACATCAATAAATATTGCCCTAAAGATGACTTTCCATTGCCCAACATTGACTTGATTGTTGACTTGACCGTAGGGTATGAAATGCTATCACTTATGGATGGCTTTTCGGGTTATAATCAAATTAAGATCGCTGAGGAAGACCAACACAAAACAACTTTCACAACTCCTTGGGGCACCTTCTGTTATCAGGTGATACCATTTGGCCTTAAGAATGCGGGAGCAACTTATCAGCGGGACATGACAGTAATATTTCATGATATGATTCATGACATCATGGAATACTACGTAGACGACATCCTGGGAAAGTCCAAAACAAGAGAGGATCATCCTATCATTTTGTGGCGTATCTTTGAACTCCTGCGTGAATACAAAGTTAGGCTAAATCCAAAGAAGTGTGTCTTCGGTGTGCTATTTGGGAAACTATTAGGCTTCATCGTGTCAAGACGAGGTATTGAGGTAGACCCTGCTAAAGTGTCTACCATCACAGAAATGCCTCCACCTGAGAATATCAAGCAACTGCATAGCTTGCAAGGGAAAATTCAAGCCATTCGTCACTTTATCTCCCAGCTTGCAGATAAATGTCACTCATTCACTCATTTTCTTAAGAAGGACATTGCTCTCATCTGGGGACTTGAGCAACAACAAGCCTTTGCTTTTCTTAAACAATACCTAGCTAATCCACCTATCCTCATGCCTCCCACTCCGGGAGAACCACTTTTGCTCTATATTTCCACTACGCAGTATGCTATTGGTGCACTGCTCGCCTAATATGACCTTAGCCATAAAGAGAAAGTAGTGTACTATCTGAGTCGCACCCCCATCACCTATGAACGTAATTATCCTCAGATTGAAAAGGCTTGCTTGGCCGTTGTTTTTACCTTTCAAAAACTTTGCCATTACCTGCTAAATACTAAGAACAAGCTCATATCCAAGGTCGACCCACTCAAGTATTTTTTGTCCAAACCCGCCCTCATAGGTAGAATGGCTAATTGGATCATTCTACTCAGTGAGTTTGATATAGAATTTTTCCATCAAAAATCAATTAAAGGACAAGTACTTGCTGACCAGCTAGCGGAAGCACCTTTACAAAGCACAAAACCTTTGAGTCTGGATCTGCCAGATGTATCTTTGCTCTACATTGAAGAATCTTTCGTATGGTAGATACATTTTGATGGATCTTTTACGTTTCATGGTTCAGGTGCAGGAGTGGTCCTTATTACTCCTTCGGGTGATCCTATACCATAGGATTTCCGCCTAGCCTTCCCTTGCATGAACAACATTGCAGAATATGAAGCACTCATTGCAGGGATGAAGCTAGCCATCAAGTGGAATATTCAACATGTTAAGGTTGTAGGTGATTCACAGCTAATCATCAAACAGGTTAATGATGAGTATAAAGTTAAGGATGACAAGCTCATACCTTACAAGAAGTTGGTGGAAACTCTGAAGGAGTATTTTGTGCCCATTACCTTTGAGCAGATCCCAAGAGCGCAGAACAGATCGGCAGATGCTATGGAAACGGTGGGATCTATGCTTCGTATTCCGCCAGGGAACAATGATATGCCATTTTTCATAGAAAATCTACACCAGCCCGTGTATGACGTACCGGAATCTTACCTAGCTTGTGAGGTTTTTGGTCCCTATTCCCCATGGTACGAACCCATTTTCACCTATCTTAAGGACAATACTTTCCCTCCTAATATCTCCCGTTCTGAAAAGCAAATCCTGATTCGCCAGATAGCCCGTTACACCCTTTTAGGAGGTACACTTTATCGTCGTGGCTACGATGGTAACCTGTTACATTGTCTAGATGTGACGGAGTCAATCCAGCAAATTAAAGAAGTACACGAAGGAGTATGCAGAGCACATACAAATGGAATGGTCTTGGCTAAGAAATTGTTAAGAGTAGGTTACTATTGGCCCACCATGGAAACTGATTGTTGTAATTATGTTAGAAAATGTGTGCTTTGCCAAAAGTATGGAAATTTCATCCATGCTCCATCGCAACCATTGCAACCAATCACTACCCCGTGGCCATTCTCCAAGTGGGGACTTGATCTAATAGGGAAGCTTACTCCTACCTCATCTGATGGTCATACACATATCATCACAGCTACAGAATACTTTACAAAATGGGTGGAGGTTGTCCCTTTAACCTATGTCACAGGAGCACAGATTTCTAAATTCATCATGAATCATATTATTTGCCGATATGGTATCCCTATAGCCATTGTCACAGATAATGGGAAGTCATTTAAGAACAAAACTGTGAAAGGTCTTTCCCAACAGTTCCAAATCAGATTAAAATGGTCCACGCCATATTACCCTTAGGGTAATGGACAAGCTAAGGAAACAAACAAGACTTTGGTAAGGATAATGGAGAAGATGGTTAGCAAAACCGGTTGAAACTGGCACCTACAAATCCACCCAGCCCTTTGGGCCTACCGAACATCAATTCGCACTCCTACAGGTGCCACACCATATTCCCTAGTATTTGGGATAGAATCTATCATCCCTTTAGAGATTGAACTCCCATCCCTGCGAATTTCTCTTCGGGACTATTTGGATAAGGATGAAGATTATCGAGTGGCAAGATTGGCTGAGTTAGAGCTCTTGGATGAGAGGCGCATTCATGCTCTTAATCACCTAAAGGTATATCAACAAAGAATCTCCCACAACTACAACAAGAGAATCATCCCTCGCCAGTTTGAGGTGGGTGGTTTAGTTATGAAGGAGAACCAGTTCAACGCCAGAGCAGAGCGAGAAAAGAAAGGGAAGTTCAAACCACACTGGTTAGGACCCTATGTCATAGTTGCCAAGTATGGCATAGGGGCATACAAGTTGGCTCACCCCAATGGTGATGAGCTCCGGGAGCCCATGAATGTCATGCATCTTACGAGGTTTTATGCCTAAACATGGCACAAGAAAGTCATAAAAATCACAAAAAAATATAAAAACATAAAATCAAAAAAATCAAAAAAAGAAAAAGAGAAAACAGGTCATCCACTAGTGAAAACCATGCAATTGTGGTACTTTGGACAAGTCCTTGGGTGAAAACCAGTTTCCAGCGCCTCAGGAGGATTTGTTGTTCACAAGCATTCTGTATTAGAAGGGTAGTTGTCTTTGTCTTGGACCTGGTTCTACCTTCGAGTTTCCTTGTGCACACCATCTAGTCCAGCCTTGATCCGACTTTGCCTTCTTCTATTCATCTGTAAGGTACGTGGTCTTTCGTTATTTCCCATCTTACGATGGGGGCCACTCAATGACTTCACCTTCTTGTTCATAAGCGCGTGGCTTCTGCCCTTGTATATTCCCCACCTAGCGCTGGGGGCATCCATGCTTTCTTGGTTACCTGCACATAGCTTTGGAAAACTGTTAAAAACACAAAAACAATAGAAAATTGTTTCAAAAAACACAAAAACAATAGAAAATTGTTTCACAAAACACAAAAACAATAGAACATTGTTTTGAGAAAACACAAAAACAATAGAAAATTGTTTCACAAAACACAAAAACAATAGAAACATTGTTTTGAGAAAACACAAAAACAATAGAAAATTGTTTCACAAACCACAAAAACAATAGAAAATTGTTTCACAAACCACAAAAACAATAGAAAATTGTTTCACAAAACACAAAAACAATAGAAAATTGTTTCAGACAACACAAAAACAATAGAAATTTTTTTCACAAACCACAAAAACAATAGAAAATTGTTTCACAAAACACAAAAACAATAGAAAATTGTTTCAGACAACACAAAAACAATAGAAAATTGTTTCGAGAAAAACACAAACAATAGAACATTGTTTCGAGAAAACCACAAAAACAATATATATATATATATATATATATATATATATATATATCAAAAAAATCTAAAAACAAGGCAAAATTTTTTCAAAAAATTCCTAAAAGTAAAACACCCTACAAAATTGTAACTTGCTTCTTACGGCTGAAACTTGTGTCTTGCGCATGGTATTTTCTCCATATCCTGTTGGTTTGTCTCACATCTTCCCTGATTAATACGACTCGCGGATCACTGGATTCACAACCATTCACAAAAGCTAGCTGCTTGCTTCATCTGTACTCTGGGGCACTTTTAGTTTCTTGGTGCTATTTCGTTGCGCAAAAATGCTTTTCATGGACCCCGTGTCCATTTTCATTTCCCCTTGCATGTATTCTTACTTGGGGCATCATTTTTAACCCTTGTCGTCAATCACAAACTTGTGGATCTCTTCAGTACTGATAACAAAATATTTGTACAACTGTCTTGACTGTTGTTGGGTTAGATATGTGCGTTCGTACTTGTTTTCCTTATTATATGAGCTTGTTTCCTTCTCGTATTGCATTGCATTATTGTATGTTGCGTGGAGTTGGTACTTTTAGCAATGGAAAATTGTTCGTAGTATGGCTTTTCATGTCATTCTACCTTTGTCGTATGCTTATCTTTTTCATAAGGACCGATGATGTAGTTCCTATGGAAATATGATGACATCAAATTTGTTCCAAATAAATAAGCGGCTAGAGGTTAAGCTCTTCTCTCCCCTCATCCATATTTCTTCTACACCACTTCCCTTTCACCCCTAATTCTCCCTCTCCTTGGGGCATCCTGCCTAGTCCCCATTCTTCTGCCTACTTCTCATCTTTTTCGATCGTCAATCGGCTTCCTTCATCACCCCATCGACACTCGAGGGGGCATCTCTCCCTCCTACTAATTTTTCTTCTATCCCTTCAAAATCTCTTATGTCTACTATCTTTGAAGTGGCATCACTTACGCCACCCCAAAGAGGGGCAAATGTAGACACCTATAATTACGCCCAAGTAATTTAAATACTTAAATTGCGCTAATTATCCCCTTTCTCGCAAATCAACGACATATCGTCAAAAGCACTCATATTACCTCATATCATCATTAATTAATTACACTAAGCTAATTAATTCAGTTGCCTATCCAACGAATACCCTAATTAACGACCTTCCGTTAATGAATCACCCTTCTACCTAGACTAATTAATTATTATTAATTAATTAGCTTTCCTTTCCATTTAACCAATAAATCAATATTTAATTGATTTAATCCCCTTATAATAGCATAAATCACACTAATATTCTTCTAATTGGCTTCTATAAGCTTACACCTACCTATTAATTAATCACCTTTGATTAATTAAAATACCCCCAACTCCCATGACTTGCTAA
Source organism: Taxus chinensis (assembly GCA_019776745.2). NCBI lineage: Eukaryota > Viridiplantae > Streptophyta > Pinopsida > Cupressales > Taxaceae > Taxus > Taxus chinensis. Next base: position 715,720,764 of record CM034146.1, on the reverse strand, counting down.
ACATGTATTAAACCCTTCTAAAGCAAGGTTACCTTTAATAAAGCAACCTTATCCATTCCTAATCATATTTTACCTTTATCCCACATTCATGAGAATGTGTTGAATCCTTTATCCTTTGGGCTATATAAAGAGCCCTCCACCTACCTTTTTACTTACACCTAAACTTTCTAAGAGAGAAAATGCAAAGCATATAGCAAAGAGACTAAGAGCTTGCACCTTGCCCTTTTGAGAGTTCATCATCTTGAAGAGTTAAGCCTCTTTCTTAAAGTGTTTGGGTCATATGGGAGGTGTCAAAAGGGTCTTGTAGCCCAACTTTGATTAGCCCCCATTCCTAGGTTCTTAGAACATTAAGGACAACTATTTTAATAGCCATGGAGCTTACTTAGGTCCATTAATTTATTTGTTGTTAGAGAATAGAGGAGTTTAGATATTTAGCATTGTTAGTTTCAAAGTTTGTATTGATGAATGCTAGCATCTAACCCTTGTTTAATTATTATCATGATGGTGTTTATGCTTTTTTTTAGCTAAATTGTAGAACTATTTTAGGTGGTAGTTCTTGTTTCATTTGATTTAGCATTAAGCAAAGTATACATGCACACAATGGGTAACACCTAGAAGTGTATGTGTGGACAGAGAATCTTTAAACTAGGTGACCATAAACTTGAGCCAAGTATAAGTTTGAAAGTAGAGTCTCATGTAGGCTGAAAATCCATTTATATCCATTTGGTATACCTCAAGATTTATCATTATATTGTGTTGGAATCATAAGGGACTAAGGGGGGTGAATCATTTTGTTAAAAATTTATTCCATTTCCATTCATCATTCATTATCATTCATACAAACATTCAATCAAAAATTAACCCTATGTGTGTTTACTTAAGCATTGAATCAACTTGTAGACACTGAATCATGCACTTTACACAATATATAGTCCCAGTCTCATACTACTATTTAGAGGGTTTTTGAGTGAAGAAAATACTATTTAACTTTCGTCTTTTGGCCATCTTACTTTATTTTATTTCATTATTCTTAACCTCCACCACACATATGCCCAGTCTGTTTTATCACTTTCACGTCATTTTATTCTTAACTGGGGTGCTCAGGATTGTAATGGGGTGCCCATGGGTGCCCTAGTCCCACCATGGGCACCTCGATCCTTTTTAAACTTTCCCGCCACTTTTTGGGATCTTTCTAGCCATTTCAGGTTCTTATTTTTTTGGTGGTCATCCATTTCTGCGTTAATTAAGAAATTAGATCAAGAGAACTCTATAAATATAAAGTTATGAGAACATAATGAGGGACCAAGCACTAAACATTACTACTCCACCTAAGGTTACATCCACTCTATAGGAATTTAGGAGGTCACTTGCATCCATCTAGCTCCATCACAATGAAAAATATAGTTCATCTTCATCACACAAGCATAGGGGAGGGATTATACTCTATTTCATGCACCATTCTATTACATTATGCATCTAGTTATTGCTCACTACTTCACAAAGTGTGACTGGCACAAGAGAACCTAGGAAACATGATGCACACACACACCATAACTATATTTGGGTCTGAAATGTATTGCAACACTAAATTAGTAAGCTCATTGTTGTGGTAGATGAGGTTAGTCGGACCCATTCATTTGCATTCCTTTTTTAGGTTTTTATATTGTTTTAGGTCTTTTGAAGGTCTTCTAATAACCTTGGATTACCCGCTACATCTATCATAATACAATGAATCTGATACAACACACAGTGAGGGTTTTAGACCACCTACCAGACCTCTAAAAATCATTTTGGGATCTTTTACATAGACAAGGACACCCATTCTATAGACCAGGGTGCCCACAGGCACCTCAATCCCTTTGTAGGCACTCCAATCTATTTAGGTATCCTAGGTCCATCCTTTTCAGGGTCTCTAGACAAGTGTTCCTACTTCTAGATTCTCTAGTCACCTTTACAACACAGTCCATCGAGCTCATAAAATCAGCTAAGTCATTTCCATACTTCTCTTGCATATTAGGGTTTCTATTTTCTTTAGGCTAGTTACTTATGTCATCTTCCACACTTGTTTATTGCATTCATTTACTTCATTTACATGTCATTCTAGATTAGATTAACTATCCCCATATACCTAATTTTAGTTAATCATTTTGATGAACCCAATCTTCAAATGTCATTCCTCCTTTGGCTTCTTCTTTGTATGCCCGTTACTCATAGTGGTCATTTTGCAACTTTTCAATATTGTGAGTTGTCATCATTCACCGAGAGGATTTCTAAACAATGGCTAATATCCCTACTTCTATTTCTCCTACTAATAATCCTTTATATAGTTCAAATAATATGCCTCTTCATGAAATAAAGGCGTTTGATGGTGAGAATTCCTACGGTGAAGATACCAATATTGACCAAGATTTACTTAATTCTATTACTAACTTTCACCAAGAGTTGCATGGAAATCCCACTCATCTCCGTCATGTCTTGCATGCTCAAATTTCTGTATAGAGGGATCATGATGTTTCAAATTCTATAGTTTCTTCTTCTACTCCTTTGCTTTCTACTCTACCCGCCTATGTATCTGCTCCCATTTCCACAACTACTGATCTAACCATTCACCCTTGTACTCCCCTATTGCACCTGGGTTCTTCTTCAAATTATCAAGATTTGAACTCCTTATATCAAGACTTGCAAACCCAAATTTTCTAGCTTCAGCTCACTACCTCATGCACACCACTATCTTTAGACTCTACCACATTTTTGCATACTCTTTTTGTGCCTACTATATCAGCCTATCTATTTCCTCCTAATTTTGTTTCTCCTAAGATACCTATATTTAAAGGCCATGGTGACCCATAAGAGAATATCCATGTGTTTCATGTGGAATGCCTTGACTATGCAGACGATCATACTATCTTAATAAAACCCTTCCCTCGTAGTTTGCAAAACTATGCCATGTGTTGGTTGTATGCCCTACTTGTACATTTGGTAGTCTCTTTCAAACATTTGACCCATTCCTTTCTCACGCATTTCTCTATTAACATTGGATCTAAGATCTCCTATGTTAAAATTACACAGCTCAAACAAGGGTCTAGTGAACACTTATTTGATTATGTCTTGTAGTATAAAAATGATTTAGCCAAGATGTCTAATGTCCTTATGGATTCTAAGCTTCAAGACTTATTTATTTAGATTCTCTTACCACCTCTACAAGAGAGTATTCTCTTTGAAACTTCTCCTTCGTTTGATCACATTTTTCATACTCTCAAAATTTGTGAGAATAAACTCTTAACAGTAGGAAAACTTAGATATCAAGAGCAAGCATCGTCATCAAAACGCTTTCAAAGTAAGCCAACATTCAAGACTTCTACACCTAAACCCATAGAAGGAGAATACTGTAAACACAGTTTCTAAGGAGCTTTAACCACAACCATACAAAATAAATTTTAAAAAGCTTAGCACACCTCTGAGCATTTTTCTATCAAAACTCATCCATAGTAATCTTATTACCTTATCATCGCCTCTACATCTTGATCCATCTAAAAAAAAATGACGTAATTTTGATGAAAATTCTTATTGTGATTATCATCAATGCAAGGGACATTCCGATGATCATCGTTTCCTGCTACGACATCTTATTAAGTATTTTCTTTACAATGCTTGAATTAAACTTCCTGAATCCACAACATCTCCGCCTATTAATGACAATCATAAAATCAAGATATTTTAATAACCCTTTGCCCAAACATAAAACCAAAACAACTGATTCATTAGCTAATTATGTCTATCACACAGTGCCTTCTCCTGCATCAGGGGATCTTGATTTTTTAGTTACAAATATTAATGCTTTGCCACCAATCATTTCTTTTTCCACACCTGATTATCATGTGACTTTTTCATCTAATCATTTGCATATCAATAAATCTATTGGTCCATTAAAAACACTACGGTTGACCCATCATGGCTCATTATTGCATGCTCTATTTCACTTCTTAAGGCTATCGGTTATCATCTATCGCAAATTGAGTACCCTTTTAATAAACCCTTCAGAGTTGTTAATTACATGTTATAGTTGGTCCTCTTACTTTGCTAATGTCTTTCCTCACTGGAAACATAGTTGACAAATGTGACATGCTCCTTGGTCTCAATTATATTTGTTGCTCTCAATCTATCATTTCTATGAATCATTTGCGACTTAAATTCATTCACAAAAATCAATTTTTCTCTATTGACGGTGTCCCTCCATGTACGCCATGGTCATCATCTCCTTGCACATCAGTTATCACACCACCTACATCATCTAGTACATCACACTCTATGTTACTCACAACACAATCTACTCATAGTTTACCTACTTGCACATTTTTTTACATAACAACGCCACTCCACTAATCCTCCACATAGGTATAGTCCCATTCCTAGGATAGTTACTGATTAACAAAAATAATGAATTCCTAGCTATCCTAAGGGGATATCTAGAGTATTAATGTTAATCTAGTTAGGAGGACTAAAACGTTTGTGAATGAACTAAAGCAGTATGAAATAAATGTAAATAAATTATTCTATATGAAATATAACCCTAATGTGCAAGAGAAGAGTAAGGAAAAGAATCAAATGATAACAGAAGACTATCGCACAGTGTCACAGATCTAGGAATAAAATCATGAAGTGCAGATGAATCCTCAGGGACCATGCGAAGGGAAGATTTGGACTATCTGAGATGACATGTGCCTGGGAGTGTACTAGGGTGCCCTAGTCTGCAATATGGGTTCTCAAAACACTACAAATCCTTCAAATTTGAATCTAGTATGGTCGTTAAATGTATCTTAGTACATCTCGTCTATCACACTATATTTTTCGGATGAACTAGAGAATGAATCATAATGAAAGGAGAAGTATCAAACCCTAGGAAAATCAAAGATGCATATGAATGGGGCAGACTAACCTCATCCATCAAGCTAGTGAATTTATCATTGAGCATTGCAATACATTATGGACCCTGATGTAGTTATGGTGTGTGTGTCCATGTCATTCCCTAGGTGCTCTCGTGTCAGTCACACTTTGTGAAGTAGTGAGAAATAGTATCTATAGAAATGTAAGTATCATGTGTGCATGGAATAGAATGGAATCCCTACCCCTATGAAGTGTGTGTGATGAAAATCTCCTAGCTTGAATGTATGGCACTATGTGGATTCAAGTGATGCAGCCCTATATGGATTGATAGTAGTGATAAGATACAAATGACGTAGGACCCTTATTATGGTCTTGAAAAATTATATTTATGGGGATGTCAAGCTTAATTTCATAATTAATCCTAATAAGGATGACTGAGAAGAAGATAAGGATGACCAATAGCTAGAAGTGTTCATAGACTGGTGTAATCAGAATGGGACCAGGGTGCCTCGGGGGTGCCCCAGTATAGGTTGGGGCACCCTGATTTCAGGCTAGAATTTAGGAAAGGTAATGAAATGGGTTGATAGGTATCGAGAAATATGCGCAAAATATGAAAAAAAAAAAGATAAGAAAAAGGTGGCCAAAAGGTGGGATTAATTAGTACTTTGTACACTTAAGAACCTTCTAAATAGTAGTATAAGACTGAGCTAAATATTGTCTAATGTGCAATATTTGTGTCTACATTCGCCCCCACTTTTTGTTGGTGAGTGGAAATCTCAGTAACATAAAGTAGATATAGATGTGTACTTGATAACCATGTAGAGTGTAGAATAATTTGTGCCGATGGGCTAGACTCAATCATGGAATGACAAAAATAAAAATTTGGAGTGTGGATTCTAAATATGAAAAATGTGTATAAAAGTGATGAAAGTGAACCTAGGGTGGAATGCATGTATATATGTTGCTTTGTAATGTACTTTCATGGTTAGTCTGGCAAGTACAATCATGGTGTGTTGCCATTATCATTGTTGTTATTGCCCCCAATTTGACTGCTTGTTTCTCATAAGGAGGACCTGCAAGGAGAAAATGATCAAGTCATCAAATATGTATGTACGTAAAAATTTTGTGTAAAAATATGCAAATGTAAAATACGTTAGAATAGAAATTGTAAATGGAAAAATAGAACATGTGCACCTGATCCATGCCGAGAAAAAGGGTGTAGAAGGATATCCTGTAGTGTTGCAAGTTTTTCAGGCGATCTCATGCCACCCTGGCTGAAGAAGTATAAGGAGGAACCATGCTCTATGTACCTTCTAACCTTTAACCACTTCTTCTAAAATGTTGGAATAGATATCTTTGTGTTGTCGTGGTTTTTTGGGTGATCTGATGCCACTAGACTGAGAAGTGTAGAGAGGAACACCCATTGTAACCCCTGAGCCTATAACTGCTCCATAGCACAATTGCTGAAGGACACCATGTCCTGTTAATGCCACTATGTCTGGAGTTCGTAGACTGGGATGAACTCACTTGCTGGTGTGTGAACCGGTGTAGATACATTATGTTAGTAGAAACCCTCAATGATGCCCCCCTCTTTGGGGGTTCATGTGATGACCCTAGAAGGAGAATGTGGCCCCAAAAGAGGTAGATTTCACATTCACCCATACTACTAAAGGCATTTCTGGCGGCCACAGATTGGATCAAGAGGTCAGAAAAAGTTAGGCCTTGAAATTTATGAATGACATAACCACCAAATTTATCTAGAAAATATTCTAACAACAATCAACTACAACTAGGAAAAACGTCCAAAACGTTTCTCTTATAATGGAAACTATGGACAGGGTTGCCCATAGCAATGAAGACCATATTCATATCAACATAAATTATGTGGGAAACAATGGAAAAGGGGATGTCTAGCCAATACAAGTGTTAGTTTGAACACATGCATGTAAAATAAGACAAGTGTAAAATACGCAGACAATGTAAAAATTACCAAGCAAAGTAGTGTAAACACATAAGAAAAAGAAACAGACTACAAAAAGTGGGTTTCAAACATGGGACATCACTCACGATTTCACAAGAAACGTAAGGCCATCATGGCCACAAACAAGAGTCATGTGTGCACACAAATAAAGGTAAAAGCATGCATACAATGGAAAACAACACAAATAAGTAAAAACAAACATGTATTCATGGAAGCATGTAGTCCTACAAAATCAAGTGCTGCTCATGGAACATCTGTTAGCATGTCAGATTGATAACCAATATGTCAAAGTCATGTATGAAGCAAGTAGTAAAAGATGCTAACTATAAAATGAAATAATAGCACCTGGATCGGATGACTATGTGGATGACCGCCAATGACCGGTATAGGAAGGGTATAAGGTGATCATATATGTCATGTGTAGGGTCATTATATCTACGATCACACTAAAAAAAGATGTGAACATGCATGTGTGTATGAAAATGACATATAAGAAATAAAATGCTAGCATGTGTAGTAAATTGATCATGTGAAACATCTGGTAAGCAAGAGTAAATGCACCAAGTACAATGCAGTATGTTGTTTATGGATGGAATGGAATGCAAGATGAAATAATAGGAGAAACGTGCCCCCCAAGTGGATGGAATATGTATGTAGTAAGGTTCATTTTTTTTTTCCCCCTCAGTAGTCAAGAATTAACCATAAATGAAGAGTGTCATCATCGGGAAATGGCCGAGTAGTGTTGGTTATATCGAACATGTTGTGATAAGTATGTGTATGGAATGGTGAGTAAATGTGACATTTAGAGAGGATGTACATAAACCCTATAGCCAAAGTGTATACCATGAACTTCTTGAATAGAAGGAGTGATGATTTATCCCTAAGCATATATCACTATAGAAGGAGTGTATAGGAATGAGATATATAAAAATATGTGCGTGGGCCCTATAGCCTAAGCATATACCATGACTTGTTGAGCGCATGAGTGATAATTTATCCCTAAGCATATATCACTATAAGATGAATGGGTGGATTGTGAGGAGTTAGCCTATGTATGTCATTATGTGTGTGAACCCATGATAGCCTATATGCGTATGCATACCATGGAAGGTGTGATTTAACACTATGAACTACGTGATGAATAAGAATGATTGGTGATTTAGCCCTCAAGTGTATATCACTAAGTAATGATAGATAAGAATGATGTAATATAATGACGTGAATAGCATAATACCACTATGTAGGATGAAGGGAATAGGATAATGGAAATGATGAAGGTTGGTGATTTAGCCTAAGGTCATATACCAATAATGATAATGAGTAGCATATAATGTTGATGTAATGATAATGACTTAGAAAAAAAATGATAGGAAAATATGAAATATGTGTAGATGATAGGATGTAAGAGGATAATGAGAAATTGATTAAAAGAGTGGTGATTTAACTTAAGGTGTATACCACGACATGATTTGATGACAAGTGTGGGTGATGATATAGCCTAGAGAATTGGTCACTAGTCTGATGAATGTGGTATGATGACATGTTGTATTTAGGTAAGGTCAATTTGATTGGTAAACCCTTGATGACAATTGAGTATGGACCATGGAACTAGAGTGCATCATAGAATGGGGAGTGCAGCATGGTAGTTAAGTTTGATATTTCTTGAGATGCATGACATTTAATGGGTTTTTGAGTAGTTTCCCTACAAGGGTGATAAGGCTTTAAACACCACCCCCAAGTTAATCTGTGATGGCGTAAAGGCCAAGCCAGTTGGGCTTGAATTTTCCTTTGAGCGTGGCTTCAGCTTTGGTATTTTTTTGGTTTTCATTTAAGACAAGATTGCGTCGATATTGAATTCTGGAGGGCGGGTCTTGCGGTTTTAAGCGTGTGAAATGTGGGTTTTTTATGCGCATATGTTTTCCAATGCTTGGAAATGACATGAGTCGAACATCTCTAATTCATGTAAACTATTTTCGCAGTAAGTGTTTTCTATAAGGATTTCCTTAAGAGAGATGTCAAGAGTTGGTATTTATAGTTCTAACGAGATAACTCCATTAAAACCATAAACTAGGGAAAAAAGGGTAGCAGTTTTAGGGGTGCAAATGCTAGTGTGGTAGGCCCATAACGTAAATAGGATTTGATTATGCCAATCAATGCCACTACAATCGACAGTTTTACATAGGATTTTGACAATGGTTTTATTGGTATCTTCTGCTTGGTCATTGCCTTGTGGGTGATAAGACGTGTGGAAAATGATTGTTTGATCTTAAACTTAGCATAAAATTTCTTGAAATATTTATTTTTGAAGGAGGATCCATTATCGATGATAATGGTAGATGGTACACCAAATTTGTTGATAATGTGTGTGGTAAGAAAGTTAAAAATGTTGGTATGGGTGGTTGTACGTAATGGTGTGGCTTTAACCCATTTGGTGAAGTATATCAGTGGCGGTAATTATGAATTTGTGGCCATCAGTGGATTCTGGGTTATTAAGGAAAATTAAATCAAATCCCCAAAGGGAAAAGGGCCATGTGGGAACGATGGGTTGAAGGTCATAGGAAAGTGCATGATGTAGATTACCATGCTTTTGACATTTGTCACAATGCTGAGCATAATCTAGGAAATCATGTTCTATTATTAGCTAGTGATACCCTTGACATAAGATTTTTTGCACCATGGACTTTACCAGAGAAATGGCCACCATAGAGGCTATCATGAATATGAGATATAGCTATGGGAATATCTACAAGGGAAAGACAATAGACAAAGAAACCATCAAGATCACATTTGAACAATTCAGTGTCGATGATAACATAACGAGTGGCTTCACAACATATCATGTAGGATTCATGGGGTTGTAAAGTATCAGGAATAGTTTGTTTGTATAAATAGTTATAGATAGGTGTGAACCATTCAATGGTGTCATGACTACGGGTGACAACACAAGTTGTAATAGGTATTGTAGAGATAGATGGTTGTCATAAATGGGAAATGATGAAATTGTCCTGATCATCATGAAGGTCTTGTGGGATAAGGGAGGCTGCATTGGCCAAGGCATTAGCATGGCGATTATCTTTGCAAGGAATTGTGTTGATGGAATAAGACTCAAAGGTAGCTAAGAGGTCTTTTAAAAAGGTATTGTACATAATAAGGTGTTCTTCCTTAGTGTGATAGGTGTCATTAAATTGGTTAATGACTAATTGAGAGTCCTTATAGATGCATAGATTATGAATGAGGATTCTTTTGGTGGAAAGAAAACCTAAAATTAGGGCTTCGTATTCAGCCATAGTATTTGTGTAGGAGAACCCTAACTGGTACGCAAAGGGAAGTGGATCATCATGCGGGGTAATGAAGAAAATACCAGCATTGGCACTAGAATGGTAGTGAGAGCCATTGAAGTACATGGTCCATATGTGTGATTCAATGGTATAAGTAGTCAAATCATCGTGGAAGGAAACAGAAATAGGGGAAACATCTAAAAGAGTGGTAGCAGCCAACTTATCAGTGATTACCTGCCCCTTAATTGCTTTCTGTGGAATGAACTTAAGGTCAAATTCTATAAGGATCATGACCCAATGAGCCAAATTCCATGAAATATGAGTACAGGATAAGAGATATCATAAAGGGTCAACTTTAGTGATAATGTGAACCTCTTGGTTAAGGAGGTAATGACATAACTTATCAGAAACAAAGACAAGGCTAAGGCATAATTTTTTTATGTAACAATAATTACATTCATAAGAGAGGAGCATATGACTAATATAGTATATGGATCATTTTCAATGGGTATCATCATTTTGGGCCAATAGTTCACCTAAGGAAAGGAAGCTAGCTGAAATATACAAGAGAAAGGGGTTGTTTGCTACGGGTGGGACTAAGACATGAGATTTTAATAGATAAGATTTGATGTGATCAAATGCTTGCTGACATTGTTCATCCCAAGTGAATTGCATATCTTTCTTCATAACACCTGTAAAGGGTTGTGTCTTGTCATCTAGTTGTGTAATGAAATGTTGAATAGCTTGAATTTTACCTTGCAAGGAGCGAAGTTGATGAAGGTTTTTTAGCAGAGGCGTGTTGATAATAGCTTTGTTTTTAGTGGGTTCAATTTTGATGCCTCGATGTGAAATAATATATCCTAGAAAATTTCATGTGGTGACACCAAAGACACATTTTTTGGGATTGAGGTGAACATGATACTGACGTAATTATTCAAATAACACGTGAAGGTCACATGCATGTGAAGAATGACGAAGAGACTTAGTGAGAATATCCTTGACATAATATTCAATGATCTTGTGGATGTAATCATGAAAAATATGTGTCATAGTGTGTTGATAGGTAGCCTCGGCATTCTTGAGGCAAAATGGCATGATAGTATAGAAAATGTACCCCGTGGCATAGTGAAAGAGGTTTTTTCTTGATCATCTAGATTTATGTTAATTTGATTGTAGTTGGAAAAACCGTCCATAAAGGAGAGTATGTTGTCTCCTATGGTATATTCTACTATAGTATCAATGTGTGGGAGGGGAAAATAATCCTTTGGGGAAGCTTTAATTAAATCACAAAAATGAGTACAGCAGCGAACACATCCATCGGGCTTCATCACCAAAGAAATGTTGGATACACATTTGGGATAGTCAATAGAGTGGATGAAGCCAACACTGAGAAATTTTTGGATTTCTGTAACTAAGAGTGCAACCTTAGGATGCGTCTTACAGATTTTTTGTTGGACAGGCTTGGCACTAGGATTGAGGACAATGTTATGCATTGCGATAGAGATAATTTTACATAGCATGTCACTATAGTCCTAGGTGAAAATATTAGAAAATTCATGAAGGACCTGCTTGAGATCCTTTTGTTTGGTAGGGGTAAGGGAAGCGGCTAACAAGACAATATGAGGATTTTCAGTCATTCCTAAATTATTTTGTATGGTTTCTTCATTGATAAGTGTGGAACAATCCTTGATATATGGTATGGTAGGAATAGTTTTAGGTAGGTTGGAAGTATCAGTGGAGTTAACATAATCCCCCAAACAAACCATATTAACACATGGAAGGGATTAGTGTCGTTTATGATTGTAAGTAGGTAGATCCTCATAAGCACCCATTTGATCTAATAATGCATCATCAATAGAAAGTATCAGTGCTATCCCATAAGGAAGGAGTGTCAGTTACTAATAAGGTCCATAGTGAAACAAGGGAAGAGATGTAACATGACATATGGATTGCACCTCTATGGGTGATGGGCCAGAAATGCTAATAGCCAAGGACAAACTTATGTGAATGTGTAGGGAGGTCCCAAAGTTTGGTAATTTTGGGTCTTGGTAGTTAGAAAACCAAAAACGACGAAAATAGTCATATCCTAAACCATACTTAGAGAGAGATAGACCAATTTGTGGGGAAATATAACAGTCCAAAGGTTATTGAATAACAGTTGTAATATGCAAAAGGGGAAGGATCATCTAGGGACATCATAAATGGTGCCTTGGTAATGGAACTTTAGTCATAAAACATGCAGTGTCGAGGGAACTACATGCATGGCATGGATCCAGGGTTGACCAAGGTGAATATTATAGTTAAGTTCAATGGGCATTACATGGCATGGGATAGTAAGCATACATGGGCCAATGGTAATGGGTACCTCTACAATGCCTAAAACTCATTTTGGGATGTTATCAAAGCCATGAATAGAAGCATTGGAAGGAGCAAGAGATGTCAGGGTCATGTCGATATGATGGAGAAAACTAATGTTACAAATTTTGATTCATAGCCATTGACTAGAGCATGGGACTTAATACCTACTTTGAGGAACACACCTATCTGGATATATAATGGAGGTTCATGGGATAATAACTCAAGGGAATGGAGGTCATTAGATGTGAAAGTGATTTGATCTTCATTAAGGGTTATGGAAAAAACTGGAATTTAAGGTAGACATATTCAAGATAGTGATAGGTGTGGAGAAACATAATGACTGGCTAAGTAATTTTGGAGGTGAAGGAGAAGCAATCCGGGTATGTTTGCAAGTATGTGTGAATATAGATACTCATGGCACCGTGAGAAGAGTAACAACTACATGTAAGGAGAAGGTAACAACACCATGGCGAATAAATATCATATAAATAAAAGGAGTATAATGGCATGATGGCTCAAAGATGGAACACCACAAAAGGTGATGAAAATCTCAATGGTCAGGTTCAGAAAATGATTAAAAAAATAATCTAGTCCTAGATGGCCTAAGGGGATATCTATAATATTAATGTTAACCTAGTTAGGAGGACATAAAACATTGTAAATGATGAACTAAAGCCTAGTATGAAATAAATGTAAATAAACTATTTAGATGAAATAAAACCCTAATGTGCAAGAGAAGAGTAAGGAAAAGACTTGATGATAACAGAAGATTGTCGCATAGTGTCGCAGATCTGGGAATAAATTCTAGAAGTGTAGACAAGCCCTCTGGACCCTGTAAAGGGTATATAGACTGTCTGAGATGACACATGCACTAGGAGTGTATTGGGGTACCTCGGGGAAGCTCTGGTCTGTAATTTGGTGTTCAGAACACTACAAATCCTCAAAATTTAATCTAGTATGGTCACTAAATTTATCTAAGTATTTCTCTTTTGTCAGTGCATTGGATTCATTGGATGAACTAGAGAATGACCCGTAATGAAAGCAGAAGTATCAAACCCTAGAAAAATGAAATATGCATATGAATGGGTCAGAATTTCTTAGTGTTCAAAACTAGTGGACTTATCACTGAGTGTTGCACTACATTACAGACCTTGATGTAGTTCTACATGAGAACATGGTGTTCATATCTCAAGTGTGTGTGTGTGTGATGTGTGTGTCGAACCTAGGTGCTCTCATGTTAGTCTCACTTTGTGAAGTAATGAGCAATAGTAGCTATAGAAATGTAAGTAGCATTCAACTGTGCATGGAATAGAATGGACATCCCTCCCCCTATGAAGTGTGTGTGATGAAAATCAACTAGCTTGAATGCATGGAACTATGTGGATGCAATTGATGCAATGGATACAACCCTAGATGGAGTGATAGTAGTGATAATATGCAAATGACCTAGGACCCTTATTATGGTCTTATAACTTTATATTTATAGGGCTCTCAAGCTTAATTTCCTAATTAATCTCAACAAGGCTGACTGAGAAGAAGATAAGGATGACCAACAACTATAATTGACCCAAAAAGAAGCAAAGAGGTTGCGTATAGACCGGTACAACTCTGAATGGGACCAGGGTGCCTCAGGGAACCCCAGTATAGGATGTGGATGCCCTAATTTTAGGCTAGAATGTCTGAAAGTTCATGAAATGGGCTGATAGGTATCAAGGCACTACGTGGGAAAGATGAAATAAAAGATAAGAAAAAGGTGCTTCAAAAGGTGGATTAATTAGTACTTTGTACACTTGAAAACCTTCTAAATAGTAGTATAAGACCAGGCTAAAATATTGTGAAATGTGCAATATTTGTGTGAGGGCATGCTGTTCAAGAATTCCAGCTCCATCTAGCACCCACCATAGTATAGGACCATTATTAGGATAGTTACTACATTCCAAAATGAGATCACCACGCTAGCTAGGGTTTCCATCTTGGAATTAAATCATGATACACGTAAGACCCTTGATCATGAAACATTTGTGTTCTTTCGAAACAGGCTTCCCCAAAATAACATCCACATTTGTCTTCCAACAATCCTATTCCCACCAGTTGTTTGTCCGAGAATTAATTCAAGCTAACAGTATTGACCATACCTTCAATATGTATGGCATCATACTATGCCATTAATTCCATTAGGGACATGCTTGAAAGCTGGAGTTCAGTTAATTTGTTTCTCATAAAAAAAACCCTAGAAAGCATTCGGAAGTATGCTCCCTATGACTTGGGCTTTACATAATAACTAAGCTATCCCGCATAATGGTCTTAGCATGTTTATAGGGCTTTACATTCCACATTCTGATCTCATTCCATATGCATGATTCCACACATATAGCATCTTCATTACCTGAGAAAACACTCCATGATTTGGAAATAGGTTATGGATCCTAAATAGGAACACACCCTTATAATGCATTACAAAGTGACTAGGTTAACACAGTCTTGACCAACATGTGGAGCTAGATTGCTTCACAATGACCGACATGCAATCAGGAAAGTGACTAGAAATTAGTCAGGTATCAACCGGCATCGGTCATAAAGTGACCAACATTGGTCAGGAAATGAGGAACCGACATCAGTTAGGTCAGTAACCGACATCGGTTACCTATGCGGGAGTATTTTTTTATAAGTCACGGGATTTAATATAGATTTTGTTTTAAAGCAAATCTATTGGATGTAATTTCATGGCTATTGTGCCCTAAGTTTGTCTAAGCTTATATAAGCTAGAAAACTAGGGTTAGAGATGTTAGAGATGATGAAGAAGAGCATAATCCTTGGTTGAAAGGATGAAGAAGAAGAAGAAGAAAAAGAAGATTGCATGAAGACAAGAGCTTTCATAGAGAGAAGCTGAACAGAAGGAAAGTGCAAGTACACTATTGGTGAGAAGATGGTATTATCTTCTACTTTATTTCCTTTGTATTATTTAGTCTCATGTAATGGCTTGCATAGTATGCAAAGCACTTAGTTCTTCTTCTTGTTAGATCCACAGGTTGTTGTGAGATCTTGTTATTGTTCATTCTTGTAGATCAACATGTTGTGAGATCTTGTATTACAGATCCATGAGATCATGATGTATTTTTGATCCATAGGAATCTAGTATTGTAGAGGAAGTTGTCGTCATGTTTGGACATGTTGATGCAGTGATGGAGGAGAGACTTATTTCTTGGTGCATGGTTATGGTTGCACATTGGTAGATCCTTTTAGAGGTCTTGTTTGCAGATTCACAGTACAGTGAGAGCTTGGTTGCACAATGGCAGATGCAGGGTAGCTTCAGGTATGTGAGATCTGGTGGTGTTTTAGAGGCATGGTTGTAGTGCACTCAGGTAGATATGGTTAGAGATCTGGAGGAGACACATGTGGTGGTATGGAGGCACAATTTAGTGTACTTAGGTAGATCCGATTGGAGATCTGGGAGGAAGAGATACTCTTGTAGAGATACATGTACTCTTGTGCATAAGAGTTGGTTTGTAATCTCTTGTTATAATATATATATATATATGAGATCTCTATCTTTGGTGGACGTAGCCCACATTGGGTGAACCAAAGTACATGTTATGTTATGTGTGTGTAATTTTGTGTGATTTGGATTATTCTTGTTTATACTTCCACTGCTGTAGATTTTGTGGGGATTGATAGATCCGTATTTGCATGTTTTGGATTTGATATTCTATAGTTGCAAATGTTTCCACATCGACCCACCCCCAATAAGTGGTATCAGAGTGATGGATTTTAGTTTTTCAGAGAAAGAGTTTTCTTAATGATTTTGTTAGTGGTTTACTTACAGGTGTATGAGAGAAGGGTTTGTTTTTTCTAGTGTGAAAATTACAGGAAGAGATTGACTCTCAAGTGGGATCTGGAAGAGTAAGGTTGCTAGAAATTATAGAGACTAGCGTTGGTTAAGTGGCAAACAACGTCGGCAAGGTGACTATGGTTAGTTATAGGGTGACTGTGGTCAGTTATTGGGAAGCCTAGTTTTAAACAAAAAATCACAGTTCTGAAGAAATGGAGAGATGCATGGAATGTATCTTATTTTCTGAGGTGTCCCTAGTTCTTAGAGGCACAAGCATGGTTCTTAGATAGCAGATCTAGTTATTGAGGTATGGTTTTATCTTGGTTTTGTAGCATATGGTTGAATTACACATACATGTTTTTGGATTACAGATCCAAACAGAGAAAAGGAGCATGTATGCATCCTTGGTTGATCCATAGGGATCCAAAATGACTCTACTTCATCAAATCAATTAGAACAAAGAAGGAAAAATAATACACAAAGGTTTTGTCTTTATAGTAACATGATCACTGCTCTGTGTAGAGCGGTGGTTACAGAACTGCCGCCCAACCAGGGCAGTGGTCCTGAGACCACCTGTGGTGCCTGGCTCTGTCGTGTCTTATCGAAAATATCGTAAGAAGGCCCTCAAGCGGGTTACAACTCCTATTCAGACATTTTTTCAAGATTGTCTGATTAAATTGGTGTAATGGTTTCTTCTAACCTTATAGGGAAAACTAAGGTCTACCTTACTTGTGTTGACCAAGGGCTCGAATCTTGTGCAAGTTTGCTCACCTTGTCCTAACTTGGCATGTTGGGTGGTTCTCATACCAATGTGATGTAGTTATTATCCTGGAAGAGGTAAATTCATAAACCTTATTACATGGGTGGTCAGCTTGGTGGTGCGAGCTCACCTTGCCATGAGTTTTGTTTTGCTACCATTACGAATGTATTGAAGAGAGAATTGGGGAAAATCCCTTTCAGTTGCTCGTTAGGAAAGGACAACGTTAGTAAATAAAGTAAAAAAGGGTAACGAGATTTCTCACAAAATGAGAAGAATGGTTTTAAAATAAAATTAAAAAATAAGAAATAGAAATATAATTAAACGGGGGGGAGATGATTCCTTTTAGGGTTTTTAATGTTTTTTTGAGTTGAAACAAAAAAGGGGATTAAAATTAAAAGCTTGTGAATTAGGGCAGTGTATGGAAAAAAGGGACGCTAGGGATCCTTATCTGATTTTTCTTCCTTTTTTGTTGTATGGAGACAAAACAATTGCCGACATGGAGGAAGGAGAGCTTTGAACCAAATTTGCACACCCCTCCAAGGCATTGACGAAGGTATTTATTTCTTGTTAATGGTCTCAAGGATTCCTATTTTGTGCAAACATTAATGAATGGCAGGCATGAGTGTGTTGAAAGAAAATTTGGTTTGTTGGTCTGTTATCTCCCTGGTAGGCACATGGGGCAGTTATAGTAAATTTTTTTGATGCTTTTATGGTGTTTAACCAAATGAAAGAATGAAACAGATTCTCATGGATTATTTTTCCAGTAGTGTACGTGATACATGGGTTCCTCATGAACCAGTCACACTGGTCCACCTATGCAATGAATAGATCTTTGGCCTGATTGATTCATTTTTCTTGCATTCACCCTGCCTATTCTAAAACGCCAGATCTAGATTAGAGTATAGATGTCCATCTAAGCATAATGGAAATCTGAATATATTTCAGTTTTCTCCCCCCAGTCAGCACCAAAATGGGGATTCTACTAGATTATGTAGTTGTAAGTGCTCTGACAGATCTGCCTGCAACATGTGGAAGCATACAAAAGGCATGTAAACTATTAAACGAAAAAAAATTCCTGAGAGAAATTTGGTTTCATGGTCTACAACAGTTGTAGGTTATCAACAAAATGGGTATGTTAAAAAATCTTGGAAACTTTCAAGCAACTACATTCACAGGTCTAGAGCCTCATGTCCTTTGCTAACATTCTCTCAGCCCGTGTTCAAGTATGGAGCCTTGTGCGGCCCCTAGAAAATTGTCACAACATAATGGGAAACTTTTCTGTTTGAAAATTTCTTGTGATCTAGAAGTTTGTGTGTTGTTATGGAGATTAGATCCATGCTCGTGAACTGTTTGACAAAATTCCCAAGGGAGATGCTAAACCAAATCCTACGGGGTTAACCACCTTTGTCTCTCTAGGCATGGTTCATATCCCCTTATCTTTCATAACTCCCCTACTTTAGTTTTCCATTTGCAACTTAATATAATTTTTTAAATATTAGGATTATAATACTTTTAATTGTTTTATCTTAACTTGTTGCAAAACAATAAAATGTCATATCGTACCTCACAAAAAAATCAAAATAACTCTTTTGTATTAAACCATGAAATTCAACCCTCATTCTGAGGTGATTTTAAAAAAAAAAACTCCTACCCAACTAGATCACTACAATATTATTTTATCGACAAGATGAAATTGGCTTCCCAGTAATAATGTTGACCATCTCCCTGTTTAAATAGATAATTTTTACATTTTTCAGAGACTCATTAAGTACCCTTCGTAACTCTGAAAATGAGATGTTAAGCTTCATTCCTGTACCTTGTTATGTGAGGAACCACCTTAACCTTTGGATTGACCCCGAATGAACATATGTGATCTTTTTTATGCTCTTATAGGATCCTTGTTACATTGTTTTACAATAGTAGAAAGCTGTTAAATCTAGAAAGTTGGGTTTCATTTTGAACCGCCATTTGAAACCTGGATAGATAAATTATTATCCGTCTTCATAAACCTCTAGTGTTTTTACTAGACAATTACATAGAACCTTCAGTTTAGGGAAAAACACTTTTCTGGATAGTTTGACAATGGCATTTTGTAGGCCTCTGGTCGTAGTTTTACAAGGTCAAACTGGACCAATTAGGACTGGTGGCTTCAGAAAACTTGTTGCCGTTTGAAGACTATTTTCTAGTTCTGAGTTCCGTCGACTCTGTTGAATTATCCTTATATAGGGAAATTTGTAGGAAGTTTCTCGTTGCGCGTTCATCCATTAAACATCAATTTTGGACGTGGTTTTCTGATCCCTCGAGTTAACTTTTGTCCATTTGCACTAGGCCAACTATGACCAGTGGCCCTGGAAAACTAGCCGCCAAACGTAAACCGTTCGCTAGTTCTGAATTCCGTCAGTTGCTATGAACTCTTGGTATATAAGTGAACACATATAAATTTAATCGTGGTGTGTGTTCTCACTGGAAGACAACATTTGGAAGCAGTTTCTTAGTCTCCGGGTCTGTTTTGAACGTTTTTGTAGCTAGTAAGAAAATGTAAAAATAGAAAGTTGTGGGACCCTCGTCAGGTTGCCAATCCACCGTGGAAACTTTTGACACATGTAAATAACTGTTTAAAAACTCTATAGTGTAACTTGTGTGAAATAGAACTTTTGACAAAATGGTGTTTTCTCTCTCTTACCTTCTCTTTCTCTCTCTTGGGTTACAAAATGAAGAGAAATGAAATGTAATGAATACATGTCTCTAAACCTTTTCTTTCGATTGCAAAGTATAATTATTATTATATGTAAATGGGAAACTGAAAAAATGTTAATTATGTTAGATTAAGGTGGATGCCATGTCAGTGATTTATCACTGATTTCATGCTCATGTCATTTCGCAAGATGAAAGAATGATGACGAAAAGGAGACATGTAATTTATTAATTATCATTGTAATTTATATATTTCATTATAAAATGAATATATGTATAATGTAGTCTCATGTTACAGAAAGTTTAAATTGATAATTTGCTAACCTGTATGAGATGCTAGCTTTTAGGGATATCTAGGAAATGTGTATTTAATTATAGGTTCAAATTGATTCATAGTACGTATGGTAAAAAAAGAAAGGGGTTTGATATATATATATAAGGTAAATGAAATTGAAGTAATATCTTGTAGTGCATATTCAATGTTCAATAAATGATTAATGAATCATCTTGTGCATTCTTACTTTGTAAATTTAATAAAGATATTTATTCGAAACACTCTACCCTTGTATAATATCGGAGCATAACTTGTTTTCATGTGTGATAATTCTTACCATAGAAGACATTGAAAATTGTAGAATGAAATTAAACTCTGCACTCGATGGAACCTCCTAGTTTGAGTAAACAAGAGCCCAAGAATGGGTTTATCGTCTTAGTTAGTATGTTTAATGACATTGTCATAAACCTGTCTGATAGGAGCGACAAAGTCAAATTTTCATTTGGATTAAGTAGAGCTATCTCTTCCTTCGTATCCTAGTGGACTACCTTGTCTTCCAAAGATAGATTTAAAATTAAATTTCTTCATCAAATGAAATCCTTGTTGGATTCAGATGACATAAATGGAGATCATGATATATTTGTTCTATGTCTTGAATTCTTGTTAGTGAACTCTTTAGCCCCTCACAGATAAATTTCTTATGGTTGGCTAGTGAGAATATAGTGCCTTAACCCTTTTTCAGAGGGTCTATAGGGTGAATATGTTTTGAACCTTAATATAATCTATAATGGGGATTAAAGCCCTGGGTGAAAATTAGAATTTAGCTTAACCTTAGTTGTTTCAGTGGTTAACTTGTGGGTATAAAATTATAAGTAACTCTTGGCAAACAAAATTTATTTGAACGATGTTGATTTTAGAAAACCCAAGCAACCGAAATCTTGTCCCACAATCCCTTGTTACATCCTTTTATGACATTAAGAAATAAAGAATATTTCACATGTGGAATAATGAGATGCAAAAAACATGGGATCTTACCTTGAACATCAAATCACTTGTGGTTCATGTCTAGTTTATAATTCTTATAACCATGTACTTCTTTAAGATGTCAAACAAGTACTTTCGTAACTCCTTTTTATAAAGCGATGGTAATAATGAGACCATAATGCGATGTAAAAGTAAAGCATAGAAGAGTAAAAAATGAGTTTTGAGGTTAGGGATAATGCCACTCTTGGAGTCCTTATCACTCAATTAAATATCTTCATGTGTTATAAAGAATATGATTTTTCCATTAGTGAGATCAAACCTAGAGAGAATATATATATATATATATATGTATATATATTTTATATATATGTATATATATATATATATATATATATATATATGTAATATATAATCTAAATACAATTTCTTGTTGTGATAATGTTGAATCGGGAAATAAAGTTACCGTGATTGAATAATGTTTAAGGGGGAAATGGATCTTGAATCTAAACCCCTCTCCTTAATCAACTAATATTGTCTTCTGGACATCAAGTCAAATTATCTTGAGTTGTAAGGGTAAAATAAAATAGACATTGAATAAACGTTTGGGAAGCATATTCTTAACATAAGAAAAAGATAATTAAGTACTTTATATGTGATTTGAATTATACCAAGTAAGCATGTGAGTTATGGGAATTTCCGTGAAGTATAAAAAAGACAACTTTAAATGGTCGAACTGTAAATTAAATGTGGAATGAACTTAAGTTTCTGTAGATGGAAAAAGGAGAAATTTATCCTTGCACAATAATGTTCTTAGAATGTTAATCGTAACTAAGATGCAATAAAAGAAATGATGTGTTGTGGGTTTTCCAATCCTTGAGTTCTTTTTTTTCATGTGGTAGGGTCATTACTAGCATTTATTCACTGGGAAAAGTGTGACATCTAAATGCCTATGTTGTTTTCATGTGTTTATGTGAGTCGATGACTTATGTAATTGTCGTATGCGTTGTCGAGTTTCTGTATTAGGTGCCCTTGTGGTGTTGTGTAGTGAGCAATGTAAGTCAAAAAAAAAAATCTGGTTATTTTGACTTTTTTTTTGTTTGTATAAATGTGGGGTGTTACACCACCAGTATGCATTGGGCAGCGGTCCTGGCTCTTTCAAACAAAAAATAAAAATATGAAACAAACAACCCTATGATTTGAAGGGTTTTTTCATGTATCTTCTCCTCAATGATCTTTCCCATTCTCCAGTGCACAGGAGGACATTAGAAAGGCTATAAATACATGTTTGTAGAAGAGAACAAGGGCATCAAATCATGAAAGCAAGTGAGAAATAAGTTCTTAGTGTTGGAATTGTGTTTTGTAGAAGAAAGGAGTGTTGAGATAGAGCAAGCAAGTAATTGGGAGGAAGTGTGAGATATTATCTACTTCTCTTTCATACTTATTGTAAATTTTGTACTTATTGTTTTGAATTGGCCAATAAAAGTGGGAAGAAAGAGCAATTTCCCTTCCCAATTGGTTTTTCCTCCTCAGGAGGTTTCCAGGATAAAAATTTGTTGGTGTTTATGAGTTTATATTATTTCCTTTCCTACAATTATGGATTCTAAGCATAAGCAAAATTAATTCACTAGCTATCTCTATCATTTTCTAATCGAAAGTATAACAACAACGTTTTAATTTGTGATTATGTGGATAATTCCAAAGTTGAAGATTTTACATATCATTTTGGTATCAGAGCTAACAAGTATCCAGGAATGTGGTATTTGTTCTTGGATTTGTATAAGAGTGATGAGATCTAAAGGCGAAGAGACTTTACATTGCAATCCAAAAATTTCTACAAGGAAGTGGAAACAGAGAATTCAGGGATAAATGGAGGAAGAGAACTTGGCCGTAGAATCGAGATACTGGAGACCATGATGGATAGGATGTTTAGAAGGCAAGAAGAACTTACATATTTACAGAAGACACCTTCTGTCAAGTAAGACTCCATGGACTTAGTGGTTCAAGGCTTAGCTGAAAATTTTGGTATAGGGAGGAGCCACCATGAGGAAGATTATGGGGAAGGGCATGAAGAAGAGACTTCAAACACAAGAGAAAAGGTAAAATTTGATCATACTCCTTTTAAAGTTGAGACAAAAGTTGAGATTAAAATCTTTAAAGAACAAGTAGATGCAGAGTTGTTTGATAAATGGTTAAAACAGTTAAAATTCTACTTTAGTGTCCATAATGTCATTGAGGCACAGAGGATCACCTTTGCACGTCTCAAAATTGAGGGACACACTCTGGTTTGGTGGGAAACCCATCTAACCACTTGTGAAAAGAAGAAGCGTCCTATTGTGAAATCTTGGCAAGAATTTAAATAATTACTTAGATCTAACTTCTATCCTATTGGTCACAAGACTGACAAAATGATTAAATGGCAGTATTTTAGACAAGGTAGTGGTCAAAGTGTGTAGGAATATACTACGGAGTTTCAGAGACAAACCATGTTGCTAAACATGGACTTGGAGGATGAGGATATTCTGACTAAGTATTTGGGAGGAATTCTCACTCACCTTCAAAGAAAATTCATCTCCATAAAGCCCAAAGATCTCAACGAGGTTTTTGTGTAGACATACTGCATAGATGATGAAAAGAAATAAGGATAAGTAGTCGAAAAATCAGCAGAAAAAAGAGTATGGGAAAACAAGTAACAAGGGTAAGTGGAAAGGGAAAGGTAAACAAGATGCCACTACTTTAAATACTTATAAAGATCCAAATAATTTTCACAAGAACTTTGATATCAATGGTCATACTGACACTACATGTTAGAAGTTACATCCAGAGTTACGTCCGAAGAACCTAACCAAGGACTCAAAGAAGTCCGTGACAACTGTAAAAATAGAAGGGGAGGTGGAAATCGAAGATGACTCTAATGTAGATGAAAGTCTTGGATGTATGGCCACCAACATGGACAGTCAGGAAGAGGAGATGAGTAGACTATTCTAGATCAAAATCCAAGATCAAGAGAACTAAGGTAAATGCTTTGGTTGATACCAGTTCTCAGTCTAACTTGATTTCTGAAGCAGTTGTAAAGAAGACTTGGTCTTGAGACTTACGAGCACCCACATCCTTATCCTTTGGGTTGGGTGAATAAGGGTGTTGAAATTCAGGTAACAAGAAGATGTAAGGTCAAGTTTGGGATAAATTCCCAATATATTGATGTTTTTGGAAGCTGACGTTATTCCACTTGATGCTTTTGATGTTGTATTCAGGAGTCCTTACTTTTATATTAGGGATACTATATTTATGAGAAGGGAAAACTGATATAGATGGATCAAGGATGGGATCAGCTACAACATCTGGGCACACCAGTGTAAGACACAAGTTACTATGGTGAGTGCTAACTAAGCAAAATGACTTATTCAGGAAAATCATAATCAGTTTTGTTTACTTTTGTTAAAGGATAAACAAGATGGGGTAGAAGTTTCAGAGATTTCTAACCAGGGAAAGCATGATTTGGATAGTATTATTCAGTCTTTTCAGGAAGTATTTCAGGCTCCCAGTGGGTTACCACCAAAATGGGAAGTAGAGCATGAGATTCAGCTATTGCCAGAGTCCCCTCTACTGAACATCAGGTTGCATAGGAAATCCTTTCTTGAGAGTACTGAAGTAAAGAAACAACTCTAGGAACTACTAGACCAAGGGATGATACGTTCAAGCACCTCACCATGTGGTTCGCCTATTGTGATGGTGCCAAAGAAGGATGGTTCTTGGAGAATGTGCATTGACTACTGTGCTTTGAACAAGATCACCATAAAGAACATATATCCACTTCCCCCACATAGATGATCTCTTGGACCAGCTTCAGCATGCCAAATTCTTCACGAAGTTGGATCTCAAGTCAGGTTATCACCAATTCAGAATGAAGGAGGAGGATATATGGAAGACTCTCTTCAAGACAAAATAGGGTTTAGTATGAATGGTTAGTACTTCCTTTTGGGTTATGCAATGCACCCGCTACATTTATGAGATTGATGAATGATGTATTGTGGGATTTCATAGATTCATGTGTCATTGTATATCTAGATGATATCTTGATTTTTAGTGCCACATGGGAAGAACATCTAACACATTTACAACAAGTCTTGCAAGTTCTCAGGGAGAAATAACTACTTTGTAATATGAAGAAATGTGAATTTTCCAAACAATCACTTGCCTATCTTGGGCACGTGGTTGGAAGAGGAGAGCTAGAGTGGATCCAAAGAAGGTGGAAGCCATCACAATTGGCCAACACCAACAGGAGCCACAGAGACTAGGATTTTTGTGGGATCAGTACAGCACATGCAGAAATTCATTCTAGGCTTCTCAGCAATTGCAGCACCTCTACACACAGTGGCCACAAAGAGTAAGGGTTTTGACTGGGTAAGGAACAAGACAAATCCTTTGAGTTATTGAAATACAAGATTAGTCATGCTCCAGTACTTGCTCTTCCTAATTTGCAACATCCTTTCAAAGTAGAGACAGATGCCAATGATTACACTATGGGCACAGTGTTGCTTCAAGGAGGTAAACCCGTATGCTATCATTCTGAAACTTTCACTTCAGTAGTTAAAGGATATTCAGTATATGATAAGGAAATGTATGCACTATTTCAGGTAATTAAAAAATGGAAGCATTATTTGTTGGGTAAAGAAACTATTGTGCACACTGACCACAAACCTCTCTAGTATTTGCAAGCACAGTCTAAATTACAGTAGGAAAGGCACTACAAATGGATGGGGTTCTTGCAAAAGTTCCATCTGGTGATCAAATACAAGAAGGGTAGTACAAATTTGGTGGCAGACATGTTGTCTAGGCCACCCACACAGGAGAAGTTTCTCCTGTTTGGCCACTATCTCTCAGATCGAGCCCTTCACAAAGGAAGCTTACAGAGAGGCATATGCCCAGGATAAAGACTTTGGGGTGACATTTCAGTAGTTGCAGTCCCAAGGGACTGAAAGGACATGGATTGAAGATTGTTATCTCAAGGACGAGCTGCTCTACCTGATGGGGGAAGCTTTGTGTGCCTTAAGAAGAAAGACTTCTATTGATGAGGGAAGCACATACCTCGAAAGTAGCGGGACATTTCGGTGTTGGTAAGACCCTAGCCCACTTGCAAAGGTACGTGTATTGGCCCAATATGTAAGAAGAAGTATCAAAATTTATACGTGGATGTAAACTTTGTTGTACTAGCAAGCCTAAGACTAGGAAGGAGGGTTTGTATATGCCTTTACCAGTACCTACTCGTTTGTGGGAGGACATTTCTATGGATTTTGTAGGAGGATTACCTATGTCTAAACATGGCCATGACTATCTCTATGTTGTTGTTGATATATTCAGTAAGATGTGTATTCTTATGGCATGTAAAAAGACAGTAAAAGCACATGAGGCAGCAGATCTTTTCTTTGCTAATGTATGGGTGCATTTTGGTTTTCCAAAGTCTATTGTTTCTAACAGGGATTCCAGGTTCTTGGGGAAGTTTTGGACTACTTTGTGGGACAAGATGGATACCAAGTTATAGAGGAGCACAACTTTCCATCCACAGATAGATGGACAGACAGAGGTGGTGAACAGGACTTTGGTATAGTTAATCAGAGGGTATAACAAAAAATACCCAAGGACTTGGGATGAGTCCTTAGCCTACATTCAACATTCCTATAACCGGGCAAGTACACACATCCACTATGAAGTCACCATTTGAAGCATGCTTGGGATATCTACCTATGAATCTGTTGGACATAGCAGTTGGACAGTACAGGATGAGGAGGAGACACGAGACATAGAGGTGACTAGAGAAAACAAATTCATTGAGAGGATCTGACAAATCCATCTCAAAGTCAAAGAACAACTAGAGAAATCTCAAGCCAAGTACAAAGCTAGGCATGATCAACATAGGAGGAACATAAGCTTCATGTTGGAGATAAAGTTTGGCTTTACTTGAGCAAGGAGAGACTGCAAGGTCAAGCACGGAAGCTCAAGCCACTACAATATGGGCCCTTCACCATATTGGAGCAAGTTGGAGAAAATGCTTTTTGACTTGATTTACCTGTCATTTATGAGGATGTACTCTATAGTAAACTATGAGAACTTACACCTATATGAGCCATCCATGCTAGATGAAGATGAAGGACTATAGTTGCTACCTTCCATTGAGGATTGCATCTTGGACTCACGAGGTGAATTGGAGGAGGATGTAGTGCTGTAGCAGAAGGTCAGAGAGACTAGGAGAGGTTTGTAGGAGTCTTGGCAGATTGGACTGAAAGGAAAGACACCAAGGTAGGCCCAGTGGTACTCGAAGGAGAAAGTGAGGGAATTATTTCCTCATCTACTCCCCCACTAAGATTTTGTGGGACCAAAAGCCTCCTAAGCAGGGGAGGTGTGATCCATAGGGATCCAAAATGACTCTACTTCATCAGATCAGTCAGCATGAAGAAGGAAAAATAATACATGGAGGTTTTGTCTTTATAGTAAATAGGACCTCTGACCTATGTGCAGAGCGGTGGTTATAGAACCGCCACCCAACCAGGGTAGTGGTCCTGAGACCACCGATCTACATTGGGTGGTGGTCCTGGCTCTTTCAGACAGAAAACAAAAATATGAAATGAACAACCCCAGAATTTGAAGGTTTATCTATGTCTCTTCTCCTCCATGACCTTTCCCATTCTCCAGTGCACAGAGGACATGAGAAAGGCTATAAATACATGTTTGTAGAAGATAATAAGATCATCAAAGCATGAAAGCAAGTGAGTAAGAAGTTCTTAGTGCTGAATTGTGTTTTGTAGAAGAAAGGAGTGTTGAGACAGAGAAAACAAGTAATTGGGAGGAAGTGTGAGATATTATCTACTTCTCTTTCATACTTATTGTAATTTTGTACTTATTGTTTTGAATTGGCCAATAAAAGTGGGAAGAAAGAGAAATTTCCCTTCCCGACTGGTTTTTCCTCCTCTGGAGGTTTCCAGGATAAAACTTGTTGGTGTTTATGAGTTTATATTCTTTCCTTTCTTACAATTGTTGATTCTAAGCATAAGAAAAATTCATTCACTAGCTATCTCTGTCATTTTCTAATCGAAAGTAGAACAATAAATGTTTTTATTTGTGATTCTGTGGATAATTCTAAATTCAAAGAGTTTACAGATCATTGGTGCCAATTAGATGCACAGGGATTTGGTAGAGAGGTTGTAGTACATAATGAAGATGGGGCTTCCGTTAGAGAGGTAAGTTCCCTTTAGTTGAAGATGTAGAACTAGTGATCTTGGTACTAGTAAGGTGAAGGTATTTCAACTTGATGCCAATTCTATTGCATGGTTTATTGATGTAGTTGTTTTTCCCTTATGATTTGAATGCTTCTTGAAATGACTAGCTCAACTCAACTATAATCTTAGGTTGAAGTAGGCACTTGGTGTGGTGTTGTATGCCAAATTGTGTGGTGTTGGCAAGTTCGTTGTCAGCAGCATTGAGGATCTGTTTGAGAACCGAGGTTGGTCAATCAAAGGAACTGGTATCGATCAACTAACCATGGTTGGTTAGGTGATGGTCATAGTCGTTCTCTATGGAAACTTATTTGTATAGGGTTTTTTTTCAATACACGAGGGCATATGATTTTTTTTGTCCTGGTTTGGAGGATCGAGTTTCTCACACAGAATGTACATGGCACAAACAATGTAGATCACTTCATGGTTTAGATCAGAAAGAGGACGCAGTTGGCTCACTTATTCCATTGAGATTTTGAGTGAGGTATCTCTATATGATTCATGTTTTATTTCTTTCATTTGGAGCAACTGATATTATGTTTGGATAGTGTGCACAAATTTACACCATGTTTTTTGGTGTTGTTTGCATTTTATTTCCCAGATTGTGTAGAATCTTGAGGACAAGGTATTCTAGTCTAAGGATGAGATCCTCAATTGAAAATTCATGATTAGACATAGTTGTAGGTAATGAGAGATGTTGAGTACACATGGATGGAAAAGAAGTGATTCACCTAATTCACAAGAATTTGCAAACTTCTTTGATGTAGAAGTATTCTTAGAGAAGAAAGGGAATCAATTTTATAGTTCTTTCATCTAGTTTTATTTCTCAATGACAAATTAGCTTTTGAGATTGGTGTTAGAGGAAGTGCAGGAGATTTTTTTCAATGGGAGCAAGCCATGGTTTTTGGCATTACAGGATTGGATACATGGTGCACATTAGGAAGTGAGTGAAGATTGCTACTATTTCAGAATGGCAGGAGGCACTAAGTTGGTTTTGGAGGGAAGTCACCAGATTTATAGGTATTTTTATTTTATTGCTTTGTGATGTCACTTTTGGTTTATTTTTTGGTTCCTGGATATTCCTATGGGATTGTAGTTGATGGTTTATTCAGATGCATTTTAGATGATAAAGAAAAAAATTAGAGTTTGAAGGGTGTAGAAAAGAAAATCTGACTATTACAGAGACTGATGTCAGTTAGGGGTAATCGTGGTCAGTCATATGGTAACCATGGTCGGTCAGGAGTTGACAGTGATTGGTTGAAAAACCTTGTGGTTTGTTAAGTCACAGGTTTGACAACAATGTTTATTTATCATTTTTTGATAGTTCCCTTATTTTGCTTTCATCTTGGTTGATTATGTAGAGTATGTTGATGACATGTTTGCTGGTATTTGCACTTGGTAGTTAGTAAGCATGGTTTCACATGGATGTTTGTTATTGAATTGATGAGCACATGATTCATATTCAGCTTTGGAGTTAAAGTCGGTGGCAGACTTGGATCTTCTGGAGAGCCTAGTGATATGGATAGATGTACATGGTGAGTTTGTACATGTGGTTTTTGTGATTCTATGATGATGTAGATGTTTGATTTGTACATGAATTCCTTGAGCATAAGTATGGGATGTTTGTATTTCCTCTTGATTAATATGTTATTCCATGGGAGATGTTATCTATAGATGATTCTCTTGTACATGCTAGTTATTTATGCATGGTTAGATTTACAGATTGTATGCAATTTGGATTCTTTGAGTTATGCAGGTTTGTGGATATAGGCTGATCTCCCACTGTTGCAGGTAGAACTCATTTGGGTTGTCTTTACCCAGGATCTTGTTTTAATTACACATATTCCAGTTTGACTTGTCTAGGATGGTCTAGTTGCATTGGTGGTTACATGGGGACATAGATAGATGGATGGAGAACATGGTTATTTTTACAAGTAGGGTACGGATGTGATAGAGGATCAGTACTTCATTTTGAGTGGGAGATCTTGTAGGTGTGTTAGTCATGATGGATTATTGCATGAGGATCTTGGTTGGCTTGATTTCCTAATACCAAAAATTGGTATGGCATTATGATTCAGTGGGAGCTTTAGGCTTGGTGTCACGGATCAGTTGATATCTTCATGAAAGTTTGGTGAGTCATGGTTTATCTTTTTAGTTTGAGAAGATGGTTTGATCTTCCTGGTTTATAATTTGTTGAGAGAACTATTTTGAAGGAAAGAATAGATGGTCTTCATGGTGTGTAGAGGATGGTGATGTATAGGTACAGGTACAAAGGTTCAGACAATTTATCTCTAAGTGGGAGATTGTTAGGTTGTGAAGCTAAATAACTTCACTTGAGCATGCATTACAAAGTGACTGGGTTACACAGTGACCAACATTAGTCAGGAAGTGATCACCCATCATGTCATTTATCAGTACCAACATGGGTCAGAAAGTGATCGCATCCCGTCATCGGTCAGAGCAAGTAACTGGCATTGGTTACCTATGTGTGAGTGTTTTATTTATAAGTCACGGGATTTAATATAGATTTTGTTTTAAAGCAAATCTATTGGATGTAATTTCATGGCTATTATGCCCTAAGTTTGTCTAGGCTTATATAAGTTATAAAACTAGGGTTAGAGGTGCAAGATGAGAAGAAGAACATAATCCTTGGTTGAAAGGCCGAGATTAAGATGAAGAAGAAGAAGAAAGAAAAAATAGATTACATGAAGACAAGAGATTTCATGGAGAGAAGCTGAACAGAAGGAAAGTGCATGTACACTATTGGTGAGAAGATGGTATTATCTTCTACTATATTTCCTTTGTATTATTTAGTCTCATGTAATGGCTTGCATAGTATGCAAAGCACTTAGTGTTTCTTCTTGTTAGATCCATATATTGTTGTGAGATCTTGTTATTATTCATTCTTGTAGATCCACATGTTGTGAGATATTGTATTACAGATCCATGAGATCATGATGTATTGTTGATCCATAGGAATCTAGTATTGTAGAGGAAGTTGTCTTCATGTTTGCACATGTTGATGCAGTGATGATGGAGAGACTTATTTCTTGTTGCATGGTTACTGTCACACATTGGTAGATCCTTCTAGAGGTCTTGTTTCCAGATTCACAGTACAATGAGAGCTTGGTTGCACAGTGGTAGATGCAGGGTAGCTTCAGGTATGTGAGATCTGGTGGTGTTTCAGAGGCATGGTTGTAGTGCACTCAGGTAGATCCGGTTAGAGATCTGGAGGAGACACAAGTGGTGGTATAGAGGCACAATTTAGTGTACTCAGGATAGATCCTATTGGAGATCTGGGAGGAAGAGATACTCTTGTAGAGATACATGTACTCTTGTGCAGAAGAGTTGGTTTGTAATCTCTTGTTATATTATATATATATGAGATCTCTATCTTTGGTGGACGTAGCCCACATTAGGTGAACCACGGTACATGTTGTGTTATGTGTGTGTAATTTTTCTGTGATTTGGATTATTTCTAGTTTATACTTCCACTGTTGTAGATTTTGTGGAGCTTGTTTAGATCCATATTTGCATGTTTTGGATTTGATATTCTATAGTTACAAATGTTTCCGCATATACCCAAAATCCCAACAGTTTAGATCTTTAGAGTTCATAATTGACTGTTAAGGGCTTACTACACATGAACCCCACACACTGCACTATAAGGATTGCACACCAGATATATTCACACATTACGTGTCATACATTTAGTCTACAACATGTGTCAACATTTTCACATCTACACATCATATACATTTTACATATCACACATCATATTACTTCTTCATCATACAAATGTAATACGTGTCTATTATCATATACTTCTCATCGTTAGTATATCTACATATATTATATTACACATTATACATTTCACTTTACACATTCTACACATTTTGCATTGCATTTTACACCTCACGTATTTGCACATTCTCTACACCACATGGTCATCTATCATCATAGCATATACTACATTGTTTTCTACACGCTCAACTCACTACCCTATGATGCACTTTAGTTCCTCGGTCCATACTCGACTGCTAAGGGTCTTACAAATCAAATGGAGCTTACATTCATCACACATTTATCTTTTGACCTTTCCTCATGTGACATTCATAGGTTAGTGACATAACCTTTAGGATAAATGGTCACCCACTCTATTGTAGTGGTATACGCTTTAGGTTACATCACCACTCCCTTATTCATCTTGTATTGATATACATGTTAGGCTAAATCATCACTCATACATTCATTTTAGTATGATATATGCTTAGGTGGTTCATGAACATCTCTTCTATAGGTTACATATCATCATCACTACATATACATACTCATCACAACGCGCTAGATATAACACACACTTTGACCAGGATCTTCCCGATGAAACACTCTCATTTAAGGTTCATTTTTGATAGTCAAGGGAGCAAAAAAAGTGAACCTCTTGCATAAATTTCCATTCAATCAAGGGGCATGCGGTTCTTATTATTCCATCTTGCATTCCATTCCATCCATCCATAACATACTACATTTTATGGTTTCTTTTACTCTTTCTTACTTGTGCTTTTTCATGGTCACTTTATTTACACATGCTAGTTTGATTACTTGTAAGTCACTTATCTATATCATCCACACATGTGAATTCACACCTGTGTCTAGTTATGATCATAGATATAGGTCTCTTACACACATCACGGATGCTCACCTTCTACCCTTCCTACACTGGTCACTGAAGGAATCCACATTCGTCTCTCACAAGTGATAATGTTTCATTTTGTACTTGGAACTTTACATTACTTGGTTATCCACACTTTTGACATATTATTTATCTTTCTATTATGCTAACAGGTGCTTCATGTGATTTTTTTTTTCATGTAAGGATATTTGCTTCCATACTTTTTTGTTACATTGTTTGTCATTGCTTGTTTTTCTACACGGGACTTACCCATTGTTTGGTGTGCACACCCTTTATTTGTATGCAGCCATGATGGCTTTATGTGTCTTTTGACCCTCATGAGTGATGTTCCATGTTTCCAACCTACTTTAGGTGGCTTACTTTGTCTTCTTGTGTATTTACTACATTTCTTTGTAGCTTTTACACTGTTTACGTAGCTTATACAAGGGGAGGTGTTTTCTATATGCATGCTTGTTCTTACTAACACTTTTCTTTAGATAGCAACAAGGGATTGTTTATGTGTGCCTTGGTTTCTACCAAGTGTATTCCCTTCCTCTCGTAGGGAATAGTTTCAGATTACATGTGGTTGGTTCTCCTTTGGGTCTGCATTCTCTTATCAACGACATCGCATACACCCCCAAAGAGGGGGGCATCATTTGGGTTTTCTACATACTACACAGAGATTCTACACCGGTTTGGTTCAGTTATATACAACGAGTGGGTTCAGACAGGTCTACAAACCTAATACACACCAGATTTTACATGACATGGTTATCCTTAGCATTCTGGGAAATAGTTAAAGGTTGGAGGATACAACAGAATTCCTCCCTATACTTCTTCGGCCAGTGGCATCGGATCACCCAAAAAACTAGGACCTATAGATATCTCTTCACACACATTCAGGGAATTAGTTACAGGAAGGAGAATAATATAACTTTCTCCTTACACTTCTTTTGCAGCCAAGGTGGCGTGAGATACGCCCAAAAAAATCACAGTACAAGATATCCTTTTACACTCTCTTTTTGGACATGGATCATGTGCACATGTTCCATTTTCACTTTTCATTTGGTGTATTTTGTACATTTACATACTTTTACATAAATACACATGCTTCTTTTACATAGCATTTTTACACACATAGACATACATATTTGACTACTTGATCATTTCTCCTTGCAGGTCCGGTCGTATGAGAAACAAGTAGTCAAATGGGGGTAGCAACAAAAAAATCAACAATGGCGTTAACAAAAACATCTTGTAGGCAGCATACACCATACTAACCATTCATGTACACTACACACATTAGCAGCTACACATGTGTTTCCGCCCTAGGTTCACTCTCATCACTTTTTTAGCAATTTTTCATATTTAGTTGCCACACTCCATTATATTTTATTACTCCACATTTTTTCTAGTCCTTTGTCACGCCTTCTTCGTCATTCTACATTGGCATCAGGTTATGCATCTCTATCTACTTTATTTTACTGAGCTATCTGCTCACCAACATAAAGTGGGGGAAATGTAGACACTAAATCATGAAATTTAGACAATATTTAGTCACTCTCATACTACTATTTAGAGGGTTTTTGAGTGAAGAAAGTACTAATTAACCTCCGTCTTTTGGCCATCTTTCTTTATTTTAATTCATCATTCCCGACCTCCACCACACATATGCCAACTCTATTTTATCACTTTCAAATCATTTTAGCCTTGAATGGGGTTCCCATGATAGTATTGGGGTGCCCATGGCCACCTTGGTCCCACCATGGGTGCCCCAATCCTTTTTGAACTTTCTCACCACTTTTTGGGCTCTTTCTAGTAGTTTCAAGTTCTTATCTTTTTCGTGGTCCATTTTGGGGTGAATTACTACATTAGATCAAGATAACCCTATAAATATAAGGTTATGAGACCATAATGAGGTACCAAGCACTAAGTATTACTACTCTACCTAAGGTTGCATGCACTCTATAGGCATTTAGGAGCTAATTTGCATCCATCTAGATCCATCAAAAGGAAAAATTTGGTTTATTTACATCACACAAGCATAGGGGTAGGGATTTTATTATATTTCATGCACCATTCTATTACATTATACATCTAGTTATTACTCAATACTTCACAAAGTACAACTGGCACAAGAGCACCTAGGGCACATGATGCACAAAGACACCAAAACTACATTTGGGTCTGAAATGTAGTGTAGTCTCAGTTAGTAAGCCCATTGTTGTGGCAGATGAGGTCAATCTGACCCATTCATTTACATTCCTTTTTTTGGGTTTTGATATTATTTTGGGTATTTTGTAATTCTTCTACTCACCTTCGATTACCATCAATATCTAGTGTAATGCAATGAATCTGGTATGACATATAAGGAGGGTTTCAGACCACCTGTCAGACCTGTAAAACCCGGTTCTAGATCTTTAGCACCGACCAAGGTGTCGATTCTATAGACCAGGGCACTCATAGGTGCCCATATCCCTCTCCATGCATTGTAGTCTAGCTAGATATACTATATTCATCCTTTTTGGGGTCTCTGCAAAGTCATTCATGCTTCTAGATTCTCTAGTCATCTTTATGACACATTTTCATACTTCTCTTGCATATTAGGGTTTCTATTTTCATTAGGCTAGTTGTTTGGGTCATCTTCCACACTTGTTTATTACATTCATTTATTCTATTTACATGTTGTTCTAGATTAGATTAACTATCCCCATATTCCTAATTTTAGTTAATTATTTTTGTGAACCTGATCTTCGAGCAACATTCCTCCTTGGGCTTCTTCTCCATATGCCTATCACTTGTAATTGTCATTTTAAGAATTTTCAATATTGTGAGTTGTCATCATTCACCCTTAGGGTTTCTAAACCAATGGTTGATATCCCTAATTCTGTCACTCCTACTAGCAATCCTTTGGATAGTTCAAATAATGTGCCTCTTCACAAAATAAAGGCATCTAATAGTGATAAGTCCTACGATAAAGATACTAATGTTGACTAAGATCAACTTAATGCTATTACTGACTTTCCCCAAGCATTGCATGAAAAACCTACTCATCTCCCTCATGTCTTGCATGCTCTAATTGCCACTCAGAGGGTTTCCGATGCTTCAACTTCTATAGTTTCTTCTTATGCTCCTATGTTTTCTACTCAACCCACATATGTCTCTGCTCCCATTTCCACAACTACCACTCCCAAAATTCACCTTGGTACCCCCCGTTGCACCTTGGTTCTTCTTAAAATTATCCATATTTGACCTCTTTATATCAAGACTTGCAAACCCAAATTCTTCAAATACAACTCGCTACCTCATGCACACCAATATCTTTAGACTCTACCACATTATTTCATACTTTGTTTGTGCCCGCTATATCAGCTTATTTTTTCCTCCTAATTTCGTTTCTCCTAAGCTATCTATATTTAAAGGCCATGCTGACCCACAAGAGCATCTATGAGAATTTCATGTAGCATGCCTTGAATACACGGACGATCATACTATCTTAATAAAACCCTTCCCTCATATTTTACAAGACTATGCCATGCATTGGTTCTATGACCTACATGTACATTCGATAATCTCTTTCACGCATCTGTCCCATGCCTTTCTCATGCATTTCTCTATCAACATTGGCTCTAAGATCTCCTATGGTAAACTTTCACAACTCAAACAAGGTTCTAGTGAACACTTATCTGATTATGTCTTGCATTACAAAAATAATTTAGCCAATATGTCTAATGTATTTGTAGATCTCGAGCTTCAATACTTATTTATTTAGAGTCTCTTACCACCTCTACAAGAGAGTGTTCTATTTGAGACTTATCCTTCATTTGATCAACTTTTTCGTACTCTCAAACTTCATGAGACTAAACTCTTAGAAATAGGAAAACTTATATATCAAGAGCAAGAGTCGTCATCCACACAATATCCAAGTAATCCAACATTCAAGTCTTCTACACCTAAACCATGGAAGGAAAATCTACAGTAAACATAGTTTCTAAGGATATTTAATCATAACCATACAGATGTACTTTTACTAAGCTTAGTACACCTCTGAGAATTTTCCTAACACAACTCATTGATAGTAATTTCATTACCTTAGCGTCGCCTCTACATATTGATCCATCTCAGCCAAAAGGACATAATTTCGATGAAAATTATTATTGTGATTATCACCAATACAAGGAACATTTTATTGATCATTGTTTCTGGCTACGACATCTTATTCTTTATTTTCTTGACAATGCTCAAGTTTAACTTATGGAATCTGCAACATCTCTTCCTTTTAATGACAGTCATAAACTCAAGATCTTTAATAACCCTTTACCCAAACATAACATGAAAACAAATAATTCATCAGCTAATTATGTATATCATGCAGTGCCTTCTCCTACATCAGGGGATCTTGATTTTTTAGTTACAAATATTGATGCTTCACCACCAATAATTTATTTTTCAACCAACGATTATCATGTAAATTTATCATCTAATAATTTATATATCAATGCATCTATTGGCTCGACCTCCATTAAAAAACTAAGGTTGACACATCATGACCTGTTAGTGCATGCTATATTTCACTTCTCAAGGATATTGGTTATCCTCCATTGCAAATCAAGTACCCTTTAAACAAGTCCTTTGGCATTGTTAAGCTACATGTTACATCTGGTCCTCTTACTTTGCTAGTGCCTTTCCTCATTGGAAACACAGTTGACAGATGTGATATGATCCTTGGTCTCAATGGATTCATCACTCACAATCTATCCTTTATATAAATCATTTGTGACTTAAATTCATTCACAACAATCAAGTTATCCCTATTGACGGTGTCCCTCCATCTACGCCATGGTCCTCATCTCCTCACACATAAGTTAGCACACTACCTACATCATATAACACATCAAACTCTATGTAACTCAAAACACAATCTACTCCTTGTTTACCTACTTGCTCATTGTTTACATGACCGCACCGATCCACTAGTCCTACACATAGGTATAGGCCCATTCCTAGGACAGTTACTACATCCTGACATAGATGCACACCTCAGTTTATTCCATGCAAGTTTCCCTTACCTTTGCAATCTGCATCATGTCAGTATCCATCATCGACACATTTTTTGATGCCATGACCTTCATCATAAATTCATCTGTCACATGCAAAAAGACTTCATTCACCAATACAACATTTTTTTACTATTCCACCATTGTTAGAGCATAGTCATACATTTTCATCATCGCCAACATTGGGTGAAGGACCTTTGTCCTTCACTGTCATCAGTTATTTCATTTCATTCATGACTTAGGGGGGGCATATCATCTAACACACTCCCCCTTATATTGGTCTTAGCACATTTATCGTCTTTTCATTCACTTCCTTTGATCTCCTTGCATATGCATACTCACCACACATCTATTGTCGTCATTACCTGATGACACACTCTTTTGCTTCGGTTCAAACTTGACTGTTGAGGGCTTACTATACATGAACCCCACAAACTAGAATATAAGGCTTACACACCACATCTATTCACAAATTACACGTCATACATCATACATACTACATTTAGTCAAAAAAAAATTAACATTTGCACATCTACACATCATATACATTTTAAACATCACACATCAAATTACTTCTTCATCATAAAGGTTTCATACATGTCTAGCATAAATATACTTCTCCTCACTAGTTTATCTACATATATTATATTACACATTATAAATTTAACTTTACACATTCAACACATCTTACATTACATTTTACACATCACGTATTTGCACATTCTCTACACGACATGGTTATATTTCATCATAACATATAATGCATTATTTTTTTCATGCTGCACTCACTACCCTATGATGCACTTTAGTTCCTCGGTCTATACTTGACCACCTAGGGTTTACAAATCAAATGGACCTTACATTAATCACATTTTTATCATTTAACGTTTCCTCATGCAACATTCGTAAGTTAGTGACATACACTTTAGGCTAAATGGTCACCCACTATATTGTAGTGGTATACACTTTAGGCTACATCACCACTCCCTTAGTAATCTTGTATTGATATACGAATTAGGCTAAATCATCACTCATACATTCATTTTGTCATGATATAAACTTAGGCTATAAGGTTCACGCACATCTCTTATATATGTCACATATCACAATCACTACGTATACACACTCATCATAACACTCTAGATACAACACACACTTTGACCATTTCTCGATGATGCGCTCTCATTTACAGTTCATTCTTGACTATTGTGGGAGAAAAAAAATGAACCTCATTGCAAAAATTTCCATTCACTCAGGGGGCACATGGATCCTATCATTCAATCTTACATTCCATTTCATCCGTCCACAACATACTACATCTTATGATTACTTTTACTCTTACTTACTTGTGCTTATTCATGGCCTCTTTATTACACATGCTAGTTAGATTTATTGTTAGGATAAATTTTATTATCCTAATATTTAATTATGCATAGTTTAATAATTATTTAATTTTATTAATTAAATAATAAATTGTTATTTTGTTATATGGTTAATCAACCATATTTGTCTGTATGCATACTGTTATATTGTTTTAAACAATATATTTGTTTTTATGTAATTGTTGCTTCCCGGATGTTATTAGAAGCTTGTTTATTCTAGCTTTTAGTTGGCACCTGTGCAACTCATTCTCCCAGATGTATTTGGCTGTGCAATATCTATAAATATTGCAGCCTATTCTCTATAATTTTTTAGTTGATTGAGATTAATAAAATTACACAGGCTTCCGTCCCTATTTCTCAATCTACATTTGGTACCAGAGCGAGAATCTGGCCCTGTGAAGGTGTGGAAGAGAGAGCAGCAGAGAGAGAGGAGATTGGAGATGTGTTTGCAGCATTTGAGAGCCTGTGCAGCCTCGTGCAAACTCCCAACCCCGTCCCTGCCTCCCCCACATCCTCCTGTTCCTTCCAGGTGCTTGGAAGGCAAATTTTTTTTGCACTGGTGCTGGTTGCACCAGGCAAAATTAGCTATAGGTATTGGAAATAATACTAATTTTTTTTTCCCAATAAGGGTTTTTTTCTCTACATTATTTGGTCTCTACTATATTTGGAAGTTTCTTGGCTTGTTTTGGAGGTCTGTGGTGTATATGCACCTGTAGTGAACAAACAGCCTCCTCAGACTGGATTTGGAACTCTGATCAAATCTGGTAGTGCTAAAAGCTTGGTCCATGCGCGACCTGCACAAGAAGAAATCCAAACAGTGATCAAGAATCAAACAGAGCAAAAAATAATTTAAAAAAAAAGGAGAAGGAGGCGCCCACGCTGGACCTGCACAAAATATACAGTGGAAGAAGAGAATAAGCGCCAAAGAAGAGGAAAAGTGGCCTGCATAAAGAAAAAAATGTCTTTGTGAGCAAAAACGACCTCATTTGTTAGCGCCCTGTCCTCCTAAAACTGCACAAAGGAGATAAAAACATTTTTTTTAGCAAATGCACCCATATCCACTCCATGCGCGGCTTGCATAAGGAAAAAAAATGTTTTTTTTTGAGCAAAAACCCGCCCTTCTCCTCTCGCCCGTTGCCATTCTCTGTCTCCAGCGACCTGTTGGTGATCAACAACAAAAAAAAAACAACGGCTAAGGGAGAAAACGTGGCTTGTACAAGAAAACAGCAAAGAAAAACACAAAACTGCAGTCTGCACATGCAAATCAGTGCGTGGAAAGCTAAAAAACGTGGCCTGAGCAAGGAAAAGCGGCTGGAAAAGAAGGAGGCGGGCTTCACAAAAGCAAACAAGAACAAATAACAAGCTCCAGATCCGGATTTGGAGCAAAGGAACCCTAAAAAACACCTCTTCACTAGCATGCGCCACGTGGAGCCTCTACAAGTCACATTTTTTTAGAGGTAAGTCAATTTACTTGTCAATAAATACAATTTGCTTCCTTTCATAGCCCAAGCGCCCTAAGTGGGCAAGTTGGCTAGTGCATGTGCCTTGGGAGTGAGAGGTTTGAGGGTCAAATCCCACCAAAAACACTCAAAAACTCTCCTTTTGCATCTGGCGGAATTTTTGGCGGAACTGCTAAACTTAGCAGACTTTTTGAATTTAGTTACAACTAACTAAATTTAGAGGAGAAATCCCTAATTTAGGGTAAATTTTTTTTTTCTCCCATCTGGTTTGTTTTTTCATTCCAAACATCTTTTGCAAAAGAAGACCCATCTAAAAATTGCATTTTCAGCTATTTTTTTGCAATTTTTAGCATTTTGGGCCGTATTGGGCTCAGGAGGCCACCAGGACCTCGAAACTGAAATTTTTTGCCTATCATTCAAATTGTACAATTTTTTGAATGTAAATTGTATACTGCTGCATATTGTACTAATTTGCAGGTTGCCATAGTCCAACTACAAAACTTTGTAACTACTCAGCAAAACTGGCAGAATTGTAATAAAACACAGTAAAATTGGTTCTGTAACACTCACGAGATCCTAGATCTCATTCGCAGCCATTCGGTATATACAGTACCTCTGGGAAGCACTTACGGGTAAAGCTGTTGTGACTACTACTGCACTTAACACCTAATATAGCTACAACAATGTCATCTGGGCATTGTCCCTATAAATCAACGGGGGAGTAATAAGGTCACAGTGCACACACTATGAACCATCCCATCCGTTTGTGAACGATTGCAAGACATAAATCCGGACTGAGAAATTATCCGAGTATATAGCGAAGTTACGTGCGCGTTTGAGGATATTTCTTTGAGCCGGTGTCAATAATCGCACAGACCCCATCAGTATTGTCTTGGTACCACGTATTGAGTTCTTTCACGTACGTTAACACCTCTTTCACGTACCGCCGGGTTTATAGAAAGGGGTGAGCTTATTCCACGTACCGACGGGTATATCGGAAGGGCGCGTATATAGAAAGGTTTGGTATATCAGACTGACGGTATATAGATTGGGAGACCTAATACCTGGAGTGATAAGAGCCAAACCCCTGTCAGTGATCTCTGCAAAATGGGAACCAATGCCCCCAAATTTTTTCTTCTAGATTCACAATTGCTCAGAGGAAGCAACTATGCTGCTTGG
Organism: Taxus chinensis; assembly: GCA_019776745.2. Taxonomy (NCBI): domain Eukaryota; kingdom Viridiplantae; phylum Streptophyta; class Pinopsida; order Cupressales; family Taxaceae; genus Taxus; species Taxus chinensis. The sequence goes on along the minus strand of CM034146.1, from coordinate 715,678,704 downwards.
AAGACAAAAATAAAGACACATCTTGAGTTTGAAGAAATCTGGCCTGTTGTGACTGGTACTGTAACCAGATCACCAACTGATGCAACACAACAACGACAATTTGATAGAGCAGATCAGAAAGCAAAACTCATCATCTTGTTTGGAGTATCCGACAATGTGCAAGCCCACATTCGAGATGCCACATCAGCAAAATAAGCTTGGGATAAGCTGAGCACAATATATGAGGCCAAGAACAAGAATGTCATACTCAATTTGCAGAGTCAGTTACATACATTGAAGTTCAAGCAGAATGAGAAAATTGAAGCCTTCCTAAGAAGAGTTGCAGAGTTGAGGGCTTCACTTCTAGCCCTAGGAGAAGAGGTCAAAGATGAATCTCTTGTTCCCATTGTTCTGAGAGCTCTCCCTTCTTCTTACCACATTTTTGTCACAACTCTAAACTTGTCAGATACGACAATTAGTTTTGACAAGCTAGTAAACTTACTGCAACAAGAGGAAGCAATGAACAACAAGGATGATGAAGAGGAGCAGGCACTATCTTCACATCAAAAATGGAAAGGAAAAGGTAAAGGAAAACCTAAATCCTATCAGAATTCCCCACATCAGAATCAGTATCATGGGGACAATCAACAGAAGAAGCGATGTCCAATTTGCAAAAGAGGACATGACTTGCAAGAATGTTGGTTTAACACATATAAGAAAGGTTCATCAAGCAATTCTGGACCACAACAACAAAAAACTTACAAGGGACATTCAAACAACTATCACGGGCAGAAAAAGGGGACTAGAAAAGAAAACCCCACCAGCAAGGTAATATTGCTGAGCAACAAGAACAGTCAGACAATGAAGACTTCTTGTTCACTACTTGATCAAGTGAACCATCCACGTCATCTAGTGACGTCTGGTATGTTGATTTGGGAGCCACTCGACACATGACAAGCCACAGAGACTGGTTTATTTTCAATGAGGGACACGCCATCAAAAAATCATGTTTCGTTGGGAGATGATTCTTCATATACAGTTCAGGGGATTGGAAACATTTCTCTACCCCTTGGTTCATGCAAATGCAGACTATCAGATGTTCTATATGTCCCTGGGTTGACAAAGAATTTTCTTTCGGTCAGTGAACTCCTAGATCACAACCTAAAAATTGACTTTGATAGTCAATCTGGCAAGAAAATGTGTTTGATTCGAGATAAATTCAGAGGGCTCGAAAATAATTGCAAAAGCCTCAAATGTGGGACGAATGTTTCAACTTGATTTCATTCACAAAAATGATCAAGCACTTGTGGCTAAAAACTCCACCTCATCCCAGTTGTGGCATCTGAGATTTGGTCATGTAAGTTTCAAATATCTCGAAACACTTCGCCGGTGTAATATGGTACATGGGCTACCCTCTCTTCAGAAGGATACAGACAAGTGTCCTCACTGCTTAGCAGGAAAACAACACAGAATTTCATTCCAAAAGAGTACTTTTCGAGCTCATGGTAAACTTGACCTGGTTTCATACCGATCTGTGCGGTCTGATGCAGCCAAGTCATTTAGGGTTCCAGTATTTCATGCTCTGTGTTGACGGACTATTCACGCAAAATTTGGATTTTTTGTCTTTGCAAGAAAAGTGAAGCCTTTGAAACATTTAAAAAGTTAAAAGTGGCAGTTGAGAAAGAAACTGGTTGTCACATCAGAACTCTCCGCTCAGATCGAGGGGGGGGAATTCACTAGTGATGAGTTTAGAGACTACCTACAAACTCATGGGATTCGTCAACAAATGCCTCCTCCACACACACCGCAGAAAAATGGTGTTGTTGAGAGAAGAAATCGTACTATCATGGAAATGGTGCGATGCATGATCGATGATTTTGAACTTGCAAAGACATTTTGGGCAGAAGCAGTAAAAACAACAGTGTATTTGTTAAATAGAGCACCCACAACTGCTCTTGATGGAATTACACCACAAGAAGCATGGTCAAAAGGGAAACCATCCATTGCACACCTCAGATTATTCGTGTGCAAAGCCAACATGCACATACCCAAACAGAACAGAAAGAAATTAGACATGAAGTCACAAAATCTCATCTTCATTTGATACAGTGAAGAGATTCTTTGGTACAGACTGATGGATCCAAAGACCAGAAAAGTCTACACAAGCAGAGATGTCAAGTTTTTTCGAGAAGAAGGAAGCAGAGACTCCTCCTCCAGACTCGCAAGATGTAGATTGTTCACCAGTTGTAAAAATTGAAGCTAATGTTCCTCAGAAGATGAAAGTGATGATGGGGATGATGGTGTTGATCAGATAGAACCACAACCCATGGGAACAGGTCAACGTATGCCTAAATGGTGTACAAGTACATTACAAGATGCAAGATTGGATGCTCCACCAGATACATCCACCCCTGGACCACGGAATCGCAGTAAAGCAAGAGAAGAAGTTAACTTTGCCTTGATGAGTAGAGTTATTGAATCAGACGAGCCCTCTACAGTCCAGGAAGCCCTATAGTCAAAAGCTTAGAAAGATGCCATGGATTCTGAATATAAATCAGTGATGAAGAATAACACTTGACAGCTTGTTGATCTTCCACTAGGGAAGAAACCCATTGGATGCAAATGGATATTCAAAACTAAGTACAAAGCAGATGGGACAGTGGACAAGTGCAAAGCAAGACTTGTAGCAAAGGGGTACGCACAAAAAGAAGGCATTGACTATGAGGAGACATTTTCTCCCACATCTAAGATCAAAACGATCAGAATGATCTTTTCTCTAGCTGCACAGTTTGGTTGGAAAGTCCATCAGATGGACGTAAAAAGTGCCTTCCTGAATGGAGATTTACAAGAAGAAGTCTACATGACTCAACCTGAGGGATATGTTGTACCTGGTCAAGAAGAAAAGGTATGCAGACTTAGGAAATATCTGTATGGCATCAAACAGGAACCCCAGGCATGGTACATCAAGATTGATGAGCATCTCGTACAACATGGATTCGTCAGAAATCTATACGATCCCAATCTCTACCTCAAAAAGCAAGGGGGGGAGATGGTGATTATTGTAGTTTATGTCGATGATCTAGTCATCACTGGCAGTTCAGTGAAGATGATTGATGAAACAAAGAAAGATCTTAAGTGATCATTCGACATGACAGATCTCGGGCTTATGCACTACTGTCTTGGACTAGAAGTATGGCAGAAAGAGAATCATATCTTTGTTTCTCAGATGAAATATACCAAGACAAACACTCGAGAAGTTTAGGATGATGGATTACACACCAATTGCTACACCTATGGAGAACAGATTACAGTTATCTCATTCAGATCCATCTCCTGAGGTAAGTGCCACTCTCTATCGGTAGCTGATTGGGAGTCTCATTTACCTGACCTACACTAGACCAGATATCAGCTTTGCAGTGAGCTATCTATCCAGGTTCATGCAGGAACCCAAATTTTGTCATTGGAAAGCAGCAAAGCGCATTTTGAGATATCTCAAAGGATCAGTGGATCTTGGTCTAGAATATAAGAAGAATGAAAACTTCTTCTTGACTGGATATTTGGATTCAGATCATGCAGGTAACATTGATGATAGAAAATCCACTTCTGGATTTGTATTCTTTATGGGATCTGGACCAATATCATGGGGAAGTAAGAAACAACACTTTGTTTCTCACTCTTCCACAGAAGCCAACTATCGTTCTGTAGGAGAAGCTCTCTGTGAAGCGATTTGGCTACATTGCATACTGGAAGGACTTGAAATACCACAGGGCAAACAGACCACCATGTATGTTGACAATGAAGGTGTTCTCAAACTTGTTCGCAATCCAGGTTTTTCACGAGAGAACAAAGCACATTGAAGTTCAGGTTCATTTCATACGCAAACATGTGTTGAAACACAACATCCAGCTTCAGTTTTGTCCAACGACTCAACAACGAGCAGATATTTTCACAAAGTCACTTGCACGTGACAAGTTTGAGTTGTTCAGAGCATTTCTCTCCTCATCTCTTCAGACAATTCACAATTAAGGGGGGGGAATGTTAGGATAAATTTTAATTATCCTAATATTTAATTATGCATAGTTTAATAATTATTTAATTTTATTAATTAAAATAATAAATTGTTATTTTGTTATATGGTTTAATCAACCATATTTGTCTGTATGCATACTGTTATATTGTTTTAAACAATATATTTGTTTTTATGTAATTGTTGCTTCCCGGATGTTATTGGAAGCTTGTTTATTCTGGCTTTTGGTTACAACTGTGCAACTCATTCTCCCGGATGTATTTGGCTATGCAATATCTATAAATATTGCAGCCTATTCTCTGTAATTTTTTAGTTGATTGAGATTAATAAAATTACACATACTAACCATGCAAGTACACTACACACATGTAACACGGATGCTCGGGGTCGTAGGGGGCATCCACATTCGTCTCTCACAGGTGTTATTGCTTCATTTTGTACTTGGAACTTTACATTACTTAGTTATCCACACTTTTGATATACCAGTTATCATTCTAACATGTTAATGGGTGCTTCATGTGTAACATTTTTTATGTAGGGATATTTGCTTCCATACTTTTTTGTTACATTTTTCCTATTACTTGTTTTTGTATGCGGGCCTTGCCCTTTGTTTGGTGTGCACACTTGTTTGTTTCTAAGTGGTCATGATGGACTTGCATGTCTTGTGACATCATGAGTGATCTCCCATGTTTACAACCCAATTTGTGTTGCTTACTTTGTCTTCTTACATGTTTACTACATTACTTGGTAGTTTTTACATTGTTTGCCTAGCTTACACACTATTTTATATATGCATGATTATTCGTACTAACACTTGTCTTTGGCTATCCTTCTTGTTTATGCGCGCCTTGGTTTCTACCAAGCGGATTCCCTTCCCCCTACAGGGAAGAGTTTCAGAGTACACCACATTCTTCTATCAGGGACGTCGCATGCACCCCCAAATAGGGGGGCATCATTTGGGGTTTCTACATAACACAAAGAGATTCTACACTGGTGCAGTTTATCTATATACAATGAGTGGGTTCAGACCAGTCTACAAACACCATACACAATGAATTTTATAGGACATGGTTTTCCTTAGTATTTTGGGAAGCTGTTAAAGGTTAGAGGATATAGCAGAATTCCTCCCTATACTTCTTCGTCTAGTGCTGTCGTATTGCCCAAAAAACATGGACATACAAATATCTCTTCACACACATTCAGGGAAGCATTTATAGGAAGGATAATAATAAAGCTTTCTCCCTACACTTCTTTAGCTAGGGTGGTGTGAGATCACCCAAAATACTCACAGTACATGATATCCTTCTACACCCTCTTTCTCGACATGGATCAAGTACACATGTTCCATTTTCAATTTTCATTTGTGTATTTTACATTTACATACTTTTAAATACATACACATGCATCTTTTACATAGAATTTTTACACACATATAAATACATATTTGACTACTTGATCATTTTCTCCTTGCAGTCTGACCGTATGAGAAATACACATTCAAATGGGGGAAACAACAACAACAAAAATGGTGTGAACAAAAATATCTTGCGGAAGCATACACCATAATAACCATGCAAGTACACTACACACATTAGTAACTACACATGTATTTCCTCCCTAGATTCTCTCTCATCAATTTTTTGTACATTTTTCATCTTTATTTTCCACACTTTGTCTAGTCCTTTGGCATGCCTTCTTCATCACTCTACATCAACATCAGGTACACACATCTATATACTTTATGTTACCAAGATTTCTTCTCACCAACATAAATTTGGGGAAAATGTAGACACTAAATCATGCACCTTAGACAATATTTAGTCCCAGTCTCATACTACTATTTAGAGGGTTTTTGAGTGAAGAAATTACTCATTAACCCCTGTCTTTTGGAAATCTTGTTTTATTTTATTTCTTCATTCCTAAACTCCACCACACATATGCCCAATTTTTTTGTATCACTTTCGTGTCATTTTAGCCTTGACTGGGGAACCTAGGATAGTATTGGGGCACCCATGGGTGCCCTTGTCCCACCATGAGCACCCCTATCCTTTTTTAACTTTCTCGCCACTTTGTGGGATCTTTCTAGCTGTTTCAAGTTCTTATCTTTTTTATGGTTGGCTATTTCAGGGTTAATTATGAAATTAGATCAAGAGAAACCTATAAATATAAGATTATGAGACCATAATGAGGGATCAAATGTCAACATTACTACTCTACCTAAGGTTGCATCCACTCTATAGGCATTTAGAAGCTCACTTGCATCCATCTACCTCCATCAAAAGGAAAAAGTTGGTTCATATGCATCACACAAGCATAGGGGGAGGGATTTTATTCTATTTCATACACCATTCTATTACATTCTACATCTAGTTATTGCTCACTACTTCACAAAGTAGATCTAGAAAAAGATTACCTAGGGCACATGATGCACACACACACCATAACTACATCTGGGTCTGAAATGTAGTACAATGCTCAGTTACTAAGCTCACTGTTGTGGTAGTTGTGGTCATTCTAACCCATTTATTTACATTCCTTTTTTAGGGTTTTGATATTGTTTTGGGTGATTTACATGTATTCTACTCACCTTAAATTACCAGCGACATTTGGCCTAATGTAGGGAATCTGATACAACACATGGTGAGGGTTTCAGACCACTTGTTAAACCTGTAGAAATCAGTTCTGGAAATTTTACACAGACCATGGTGCCTATTCGGGAGACTAGGGTGTTTGTAGGTGCCCTAGTCCCTCTTAAGGTGCTCTATTCAAGTTAGATATCTTAGATCCATCCTTTTTGGTAGGGTTTTTTTAGTGGCAAATATTCGTAATATGGAAAATATTCCATTTTTGAAAAATTTGAAAAGGTGAATTTTCTGGTGTAGGTCACTAACCTGTTCGCCTAAAAATCACAATTTAATTTTTTTTAGGGGTTGGCTTTGCCTACCCTTGAAAATATCCCCTATATAATCCTAGATTATTCACTAGGTAGAACACTACTAACTCACTCATACCACAAAGGGGCATATGTATTATCAAGTACAGTAAATATGTGAAAGGAGGGAAGAGCCTACAAGTGCATGAAAAAGAGTTTGTTGACGCGTGACAAAGAGTTTGTTGACGCATGACAAAGAGTTTGTTGATGTGTGACAAGGATAGTTTGTTGATGCGCAATAGGAGGAAGGAGGCTGCAGATGCACGACAGAGAGTTTGTTGATGCATGACAAGGAGAGTTTTTTCACACGTGACATGAGTGTAGAGGCTGCAGATGCACGATAGATATTTTTTTGACACACACCAAAGAGTTTTTTGACACACAATAGGAGGATGAAGGCTACAAATGCATGACAAAGAGTTTGTTTACGTGTGGCAGGAGGGAGGAGGCTACATCAGATACCACACTCGCTGACGTGTGATAGAAAGTTTGTTGTCATGCGACAATAACCTTGCTGACACGTGATAAGAGGTTTGTTCTCAAGTGACAACAAGATTGTTTTCGTATGACAACAAATCTCCTGTCGTGCATCTACAGCCATTCTGTCACACCACTTGAAAATCAGGTGAATAATTTACATACAAACCCCAAAAAAATTTCCTTTCCAATGAAACCTGTTCCGGGGATATTCACTAGGGATTTTCCACCTCCGATTTCCAAGAGGTCTCTTAAAATGAACCCTACTTTTTGGGGCCTTTATAAATTTTTTCCTACTTCAAGATTCTCCAATCACCTCTGCAACACAGTCTACCATTCTCATCAAATCAGCTAAGTCATTTCCATACTTCTCATGCATGTTAGGGTTTCTGATTTCATTAGGATAGTTTCTTGGGTCATCTTCCACACTTTTTTATTGCATTCATTTACTAGATTTACATGTCATTCTAGATTAGATTAACTATTCCCATATACCTAATTTTAGTTAATCATAATCATACACAAGAGCAAGAGAAAGAGAGTACACAATAATACCAAATTTAAGTGGGAAACCCTCAAGGGGAATAAAATCCACTAAAACTCTACTTACATTACATAAAGAAAAGAAATTTAGTGAAGCACCAACTTCATAAGGAACACCAACCCATAGTTTAGTAGAGAACCAAACCTACGAGGAGCACCAACCCCTAATTTAGTGAAGCACCAACTCCGCAAGGAGGCTCTAACCCTCTAATATGATCAAGAACCAAATCAATGACCTTTGAATGAAGATATATGAAGTATTTTTTTTGCAAAAACTGATGGAGATCACTAATTTAGCTCACACACCTTCAAACCCTCTTCAAAATTCACTCTCCTTCAACTAACTCTTTCTCACACTTTAAAGGACTAATTTTTCTTCAAATCATGTTCAGACCAAGGATATCAACACACTCATACAAATTAATAAAATGGACCCATGTAGGTCGTCCAAGCACCAAGACACCTGAACAAGCCCAAAAAGGCTCAAAACCCCATTGCTAAGCTCCTCGAGGACCTCCAAACACATCACCATAATTTTTCAAGACCTCAAAGGCCTCACACATGTCAAATATATCATAACAACATCGTGCATTCTCACACATTAACTTTCACCAATAATTTTCTTCATAACTCTATCAAGAAGGAAAATTTCCTTCACAAAACAACTACTTCCAGGAACCAATCTTCACCAAACATGATCAAAATCACACCATGACACCTAAGCTATGCCATGTAACAACTAATTAGAAATCTATAGGCCTATAGAACATGTGCAATGCATTTTAGACCTCATTAAACCTCCATCAATGCAAACCACACTTACTTTCTTTTTCCCCAAACTGAGCTGCCCAAAAATTAGTTTTGTAAACTCAATTGGTTTTCCACCCTTGGTGTTACTTTCAATAATTCTAAATTCCTTCAATATGGAAAAAATGAATCCTTATTCACTCTCAAATGGATAGTAAGCATCTTAAAAACCAAAACATGAATCTTCTACATAAAATTTCTGAGCCAAGGCAATCCTGTCTTGAAACAGTCAAACTTTTTCTTCACAAACTCAGTTGGTTCACCTATCAAAACAATTTTTCAAGAAACAAACCATATGCCATTGGAAATCTATCTTAATATAATTTCCCATAAAATCTTACATTTCCTTCCAATTCTAAGTGGAAGGCCTTTAACTAGGTCAATATCTGCAACTACTCAAAACTACCCTTTTAGGCCCAAAGACCACTCTTCATAAATAGGGCACAATTTCCATCTAGGACCTCAAACATGACTTGAAAGCATCATGGAAGTCTATTAAAAACTACTAAAATCTAATCAATGTCAATTTATTCAATACCTTCAATCAGAAACTTTGCCACAAAATAAACATCTTTAAAAAAAATCATGTTTGAGTGGGGCCCACATACTGACACAAAATGTATTATACCTATCTAGAAAAGTGGAGGAGTCCTCTACAAGCTCTAGTAATCATAATAGAAAAATGAATCCATTATGGGCACTTACTACGAAGATCTTCTCCATCTCTTTTGACATAGGGTTTCAAAGCCATTAAAATTAGTTTGACTTCTTAACATTTGTTCATTTAAATATGATGATGAAACCACTCCTTTATTTTTTGAAATGCTCTTAGATCAATGGAAAAACATCCTTGAAATCCAAAAGGTCATGTAGAGTTCTTTTTGTGTGAGAACCTTTTATCGGTCACTTTCTTTTGTTGCCCTGGCCCTAGTTCTTTTTGTTTTGTTGGTTTGAGCCCAAATTTGACTAAGTATGGAGCTGAATGTGAAGATATCCATGTGTCCCTTCAGTGTACTCTGGACATAATGTAGAGAAAGGAATGTTCTCAAACTTCTTCTACACCGCCCCACTTGTCTCAGGATCAATAAATTTACCTAGGTGGATTAAAAAGTCAAAGATATAGTAAAAAAGCACATGGACTCCACGTGTCACCCAAGCACAATTTCAAATAAAGAGAGAAAAGGAACGTTCTCAATAAAGTGTGAGACCTCCACACATCACCTAAACATGGGTTTGGAGATAAATCCCCAAGAAAGGCCCTTAGAACAAATGTTTGACCTCCACGTGCCAGGAAAAAATCAACACCAACCAAAGGAGTGCAAGTTGGTCAGATTAAAGGCAGTCATAAATATCACAGCCAGGCAATTGAGATCTTACCCAAAAATGAAATATTATGTAGGAAAATTGAATGCTGGCGGTGGAAGATATGATTCTAGACATTGAAGTGAGAGCCAAGGGGGTCTATATAGGAATGTTTTGATCTATAAGTAGAAAGAAAAGGAAGAGGAAAAAAGGAGGATAAAATAAGTAGACTAGAACTGTGAAAAGGATTTTGGGCTTAGTTATTGTGTTTTCTAGCCTTAACAAGGCTTTGTTGTAGGAGAAATTTGTAATATGTGACGTATCATCTTTATGTATTATTTTCTCTATGAATAAAGGGCTCTTGTGCTATGCATTTTATCTCTCCATAGTTCGTTGTCCTTCATCCTTTAATGCTGGTAGTTTTAGATAAATGTTGAATATATATCATGTTATATGCCCTTGGGTTTTCTATATGCATTTATCATCTACATATTATTATGTTTTACACCTTTTCAGCATTTGATAATTCAAGATACTTCTAAAAATAGTAGAGCATGCTAAACGCTCTTCGACTATTCTAAACAGTTTCTCAGAATCTATCTTTGTGCCTTTTAAAATAAGTTTTTGCATATCACCTTAGTTAGTTTTGAACTTTGTTTTATTTTTCCTCTAACCCTTACCTTTCACCATAGAGAAGAGCCAAGTTCTATAATACCTAGAGGTTATCTTAGGGGGCACGTCCCAATTCCCTAAGGTATCCCATGACTTTGATGGTTCATACGCAAATATAATCATCAAAATATTTCCTGACACACCCGATGGGGACACAAAAAACTACACATCTGAAGACTCCATCGTTAAAAATCTACTGATTTTAGTAGTACTAAGTGTGGTCCTCTCTAGTTTACAAGATAGATGTGAACAAGATCAATAACAAGAGAAGAAGGTGTATTTTAATATGTATAGTTATCCCTACTGAGGAACAAAAGATGTAGATAGATTCAGAGGTCTCCATCTCCTTTGAACCAAACTCTCTCTACACCTCGACTAGGTAGGGCCTTCTTACAATCAAATAGAATCATCATACCTATTTTAATGGCCCACCTCCAAGCTCAACCTCTGATATAGTTTATTTCATAGAATCAAGGAAGTCCGCTCATCTTACCCACACCCCCAGTGGTGTGGAATTCTATTCTAAAAAATGCGCTAAAGGTGCTTCCCAAATTCACTGGAGAAGACTTAAAAACTCTGTAGAAACACCTCTAGGAAAGAAGCTTGCAAATGATCTCATTGCTATCAAGAACCAATTGGCTCAACATATGTTTCCAAGAAAAAAAATTCAGCCGAGGAACCATCTACCTTCTTCTCAGACTAGATTGGCTATTGAAGGCCCACCCATCAGGGTTCCAGTCAATGCAACTTGTGAAGTTGAAGAATCTGATGATGAGGAGTGTAATGAACTCTATAAAGAACTAGAAGAAGAGGTTGATGAAGAATTGGACGAGCTTGGTGGGTTTTAATTTCATTTCCTCACCACTGAAGGTATGGATGATGAAGATGGATATGATGAAAGAGTGGCAGATATGAATAGTGATTCATATGTTGTTATGACTCAGGAGAAAACGAAAAGAAAATATAAAGTGGTGCAGCCTGCTATGAAGTCCAAGGAGTTTCCTATAACTATTCTAGTGGTTATAAGAAGAGGAGCTCCTATTACCACTACCCCCACGCAAAAGATGAGTAATTCTAGCTCCCCTTCTTCTCCTTCTATTTCCAAAACTCCTTGTCCTTAAAATCCTAAAACTAATAGATGAAAAGTATCTCAAGTTCCTAGCAATGATTCCCCATCCACCTCTAGGTCTTTTGATATCATTGATCGCCTCAAAAGGACCAAAACCCAAATTTCAGAGGTAGAGTTTTACCAGAGCCATCCAAAAGCTTTTTCCAAAATGGTAAACTTTGTCAATTCTAAATCCAAAGCCTCATCCAGTACTTCTAAAGGTATTTTTCCCACTCCCTCTTCATCACCTCAATCAAGCCTTTTGGTTGCAGTCACTTCCCCTAATGAGAAAATTGAACCATTCTATGTGACTCTTCTCATAGCTAGCCATAAACTTAGTAATTGTGTTATAGACTCAGGAGCATGAGAAAATGTAATGCCTATGAAAGTAGCTCATTCTTTGGGCCTAAATCTAACACGTGCCTTTGGTTCCTGCTATTCCATGGAGAGTAAAAAAGTGTCTTTAGTTGGAAGAATTAAAGATGCACAAGTAGCTTTTGCTGCTTTTCCAGAGAAAAGGGTCTTAGCCACCTTTTTGGTAGCTGATATTCCTCCCTCATATTGGATGTTGCTGAGTAGAAATTTTCGTAATGAGGTAGGAGGTGAAATTCAAATGGACTGGTTACATGCTTTGATCCTGGTCAATGGAAAAATTAAGAATCTGCTACCTGAGAGACAAACTGAATACATTTTGTAAAAGATTGATGATCCAAAAGTACAAATACTCTATGAAGATACATGGCATGGTAACTACATGATCATGTCACAAGATGAGGAAAAACTTCCTAAGGGAGTGATTCTTGACCCCAATGGAATTTGGACTCTGGAGTTTGATGGAAGCTTCTCTTTAGCTGGTTCTGGAGCTGGAGTGGTGTTGACATCTCCATAAGGTAACATTCATCCTTTCTCCTTCAAGCTTTGTTTTGAAAATACAAACAATATGGTTGAATATGAGGAACTCATACTTGGATTGAACATGGCAAAATAAATGGGAGTGAATAATATTTGTGCTCGTGGTGATGCAGAGATGATTGTGAAACAGGTCAGAGATCTTTTCCAAGTCAAGAATAGGAGGTTAAAACATTATAGAAATCTTGTCTGGGATTCCATTGAGTTTCTTGATGCTTTCTCCATTGAATTTGTTCCAAGAGAAAGGAACACTAGAGATGATTCTCTAGTTCTCTTAGGATCTTTGCTTATTCCTCACCCATATTTCTCTCAGGAGAAATTTACCATTGAAATGATTCATAGGCCCAGTGTACCAGATAATACAAATAACTGGTAGGTTTTCAACGATGATCAGTAGTTTCTCTCTTTCTTAGAGCTTAAAGATAATTTTGACCAGTTGTATTTTGAAGGAAGTGAGACTTTTCCTAGGGAATGTGTATCCTCTAATGAAGGAGATATTAAGGAAGAGATGGATCAAGATGGGTGCATCAAACTGAAAGGTAACAAGATCCCTAAATGGCTGGTGAGTTTAAAAGATATGTTTGATAAGCATGATCGGTACATTAAGTCTAAAGCTTCCCAAGGAGATCGATAGTCCACTGAATGTGAAAAGATTAATATTGGGAGTCTTGATGAACCCAAGCTAGTGAAAATTGGAAAATGATGCACTCAAGAGGAGAATAAGAAGGCAGTAAATCTACTAAAAAGATATGATGACATTCTTTCCTATTCGTATGATGATCTCAAGGCTTTCTAACTAAAGGAAATGCAACACTTTATTCCTCTGAAATCTGGGATCAAACAATTCAAGTAAAAATGAAGGAAATACAATCCCAAGGTTATTGGTACTATTTTATAGGAGATCCAGAAGTTATTAAAGGCAAGGATCATCTTCCCTATACATCATTCAACATGGATTTTCAAAATTGTGCCTTTCAGGAAGAAGAATGGTGAGATTCGCATCTGTGTGGATTTTAGGAATTTGAATTAGACCTCTCTGAAGGACAACTATCCTCTCCCCATGATGGATCAAGTTTTGCAAGATGTCACAGGCTCTGAGATGTTGTCTATGATTGATGGATTCTCTGGATATAATCAAGTGGAAGTCTGTACCCCAGATCAACACAAAACTACTTTCACTACTCCTTGGGGCACCTTTGCCTACAAGAGAATACCTTTTGGTCTTATCAATGTTGGTCCCACCTTTCATAGGGAAATGGACTTGGCTTTTGGGAGTTTGAAGGTAAAGTGTGTGGTTTTGTAGCTTGATGATTTGACCGTTTTCTCCAAAACAAGGGAAGATCACTTTCAGCATCTTGAAGTAGTCCTCAAAAATGCAAAGAACATGGAGTTTCTCTCAATCCAAATAATTTTTTCTTTTGTGTCATTGAAGGAAAGTTGTTGGGGCATATTGTCTCCAAAGAAGGAATCAAGATAGATCCAAAAAGAGTTCAAAAAATTCAGCAGATTCCTCTTCCCACAAGTAAAAAGGGAGTTCACTCTTTCTTTGGTAAGATAAACTTCCTGAGGAGATTCATTCCTAATTTTACAGAATTGACTATGATCACTACTCAACATGATGAAAGGAAAGAAAAAAATTGGTTGGAATTCTGACGGTAAGGAAGCATTTGAAGGTATCAAGAAATCCATTTCTAAAACTCCCATCTTAGCATTTCCTAATTTCAGCAAGGATTTTATCATCTATTGCTATGCTACAGAGAGTACCTTGGCTGCTGTGCTAACTCAGAAGGATTCTAAGGATCATGAAACTCTAATTGCATTCATGAGATATGTTCTAAAAGCTCATGAATTGAAATATACTATGATGGAGAAACATGATTTTCCAATGGTCAAAGCTGTCAAACAGTTTCATTTTTGTATTCTTAATTCTCACTCTCTTGTGTTTGTACCTGATACAACCATCAAGTCTATTCTTACACAACAGGAGTTTGGAACTATTTCACCTTTTTCTTAGATGTTTTCTTCGAATTGTTGACACCACCCAATTTCAATAGAAAGGTTCCATATCACATAAGACACCAATACAAAAATAAAACCATTCATACAACATGAAGACCATACAAACAATATGACAACACCAGATGTGAATCAAAGCCACACTATTATAAATGAACAAATATGAAACCATGACCCAATCATAACATGAAAAACAAAAATAGGAACCTTACACCATATCATGTTTTCATGGTTACATCTTTACTGTAATCATAATAATTTATTATCCTTAAAGGTTTGAACATAACTTAACATTAAGACATACATTTACCTTTTCTCTAGACTGCATTTCATTTATTTCGTTTAACAATTAACTTAAGATGGTTCCATATTCACTACTATTTAAACTCCCTTATTTAACCTTATAAGTCTCAAAATCATTTATCATGTAAGCATATATTCTCATTCATAACACTACGTATTATTTATGTCATTTTAGATTTCACTTATGACAAGTATAATTGATTGAGTTCTTTTTTATACTACTATAATTTCCATATCCCAATATTATATTTAAAATGTTTACACACATGTGATAGTCTCCTAGACCTCGGTCGCAACTAGGGTTTCAATTCCAAATAAAATAATATTTTCTTGGAATTTTTATTTCACTTTTATTACAAAAAACAAAGGAAATTAAAAAGAAGCTAATAAGGGTGGAAATTAAGTCTAAGGGTGGATATATTTCTCCTTTTTGTATTTGATATGATTCAATAATAGGTTAGACTCCATTTAACATCTATGTGACATGTGTTTCATCTTCAAAAATTAGAAGACCTATTCTTTCCAAAGCATAAACTCGCATGGATGAGTTCATCCCATCATTAATCACACAAAAAAAGTTAACATTGGTTTGAAGGGAATTGATTCCATATTTTTTTTACTCAAAAATTAAACATCTTAGGGACATCCTTTTGATAGAAAAATTTGACAATAGATTTCGAGAACCAAATAACATATAAATTATTAAACTAAAATGGGATATTTTACTGTAATCTAATGCTATGCAAAGCAGTAAATAACAACTAAATAAATAAAGGAAATGACCCAAACTACTAAGTAAATAGAAATTTGAAACCCTAATGTGAAAGAGAGGGTTGAGAGGTCCTTAGCTGATTTGACGAAGGTGCAGGAGTGTGTCGTAATGTAAAATAGGTGAACAGGAGGAGGAAATGACCACACATAAAATTGATAAAGTGTATCTTTGAGATCTCTTACTGGACTGGGGTGCCTGGAAATGGATAGGGGTGTCATGGTCTATGGAAATGGCCTAAAAATCTCCTATGATCTATCACTAAGTTACTTCCTTCCTTCACTACCTATCATATTAATGTCACTGAGTTACACCGAATGTCATTGTAAGAACTGCAATAAGGAATCACCTCCAAAACCCCAGACAAAGCATAAAAACTATAAACAAACCATGCATATGAGGGGGTCAGGCTATCCTCAATGGAAACAATGGTGGACTTAATAACTGAGCGTTGAACTACGTCTCAGACCCAATATAGTTCTAGGTGTGTGTGTGTGTGTGAATCGTGCCCTAGGTTGTTCTTGTGTTAGTCATACTTTGTGAACCAATGAGAAAATAAATAGATGTAGAATATAGTAAACATGTGCATGGAAAAAATAGGCTCCCCTCTTATGAAGTGTGATGTAGATGAGCCAGCCTTGTGCCTTGTGATGGAACTAGATGGATACAAAGGTAGCTTTAGATAGATGCAACTCTAGATGGTGATAGTAGATATTTAGTGCTTGGTCCCTCACTATGGTCTCATAACTCTATATTTGTATGGTTCTCTTATTATAATTTCATAATTAACCCTGAAAAATTCTGACCACTAAAAATATGGAAAGCTCAAATGGCTAGAAAGTGTCCAAAAGAAAAGAGTAAAGTCTAAAGAGGATCAGGGTGCCCCGAAGGGGACTACGGTACCTGGGGTGCTCTAGTCCTAATTGGGCATCCCATTCAGAGATAGAATGAACAAAAATGATAGTACATACTGGGCATGTGCGGGTGCAAGACCGAAAGTGATGCCATAAATCAAAGTAAAAATTCCCAAACACATGGGTTTACTAGTACTCTTTTCACTCAAAAACCATAAAAATAGTAATATGAGACCGAGACTAAATAATGACTAAAAGTGTGTGATTTAGTGACCACATTTTCCCCCACTTTATGTTGGTCAAAGGAAAGCTCAGTAAGATAAATTAGATAGAGATGTGTACCTGATAACCCATATAGAGTGATGTAGAAACATGCTGAAGGAATAGAAAAAGTGTGGGGTGAAAAAAATATGGACTGTGGAGACTAAAGATGTAAAGGTGTAAAAGGTTATGAAAGTGAACCTAGGGAAAAAGTGTATGTGTAGATGCACACATGTGTAGTGTACCTACATGGTTTGTATCGTGTGTGTGGTGTACTCACCATGTGTGTGTTGTTGTTAACTACTTGTTTCTCATACAGATGGACTTGTAAAAGGGAAGACAATTAAGTAGTCAAATATCCATGTGTATGTGTAAAAATGCATATATATAGTAAAAAGAATGTAAATGAAAGTACAAAAAAATGAAAAATAAACATGTGCACCTGATCCATGATGAGATAAAAGGGTGTAAAAAAGGATATCCTGTAACTATCAGTGAAGTGTAAGTTTTTTGGGCGATCTTACGCCACTATGTCCAAATACATGTAGGGTGAAAGTTGTGTTATTCTCCAACCTGTAACTACTTCCCTGAGATTGGTGAAGAGATATTTGTACTCTCTATTTTTTGGGCAATCCGACATCACTAGCCAAAGTAAAGTAGGGAGAAAATTCTAATGTATCAACTAACTTGTAACTACACTCCATAATGATAATGAAAATCTGCCCTGTAAAATCTGTTATGTATAGGGTTCATAGACTGGTTTAAACACACTCACTATAAAATGAAATGTTCCGTGGAAAAATAATGTAGATTAAACTGTACCGGTACCATGTGTAAAACCCAAATTATGTCCCCCTCTTTGGGGTTGCATGCGACATTGCAGATAGGAGGATGTGGCCCCAAAGAGGACCAATCACATAAACTGAAACTATGCCCTGCAGGGGGAAGGGAATGTTCTTGGTAAAGACGAAGGCATACACGAACAAGTGGCAATAAAAAAAGTGTTAGTAATAACAAGCATGCATGTAGAGAACAAACAATGTGTAAGCTAGAACATAGGCAGATAATGTAGACACCCAAGAAGACAATGTACACCACACAAATCGAGTTGTAAACATGGGATACCACTCATGATGTTGTAAGACACTCAATGCCATAGTGTTTGCATATAAAAAAACAAGTGTGTACACCAAGCAAAGGGAAAGGCTAGCATATAATAGAAAATAATGACAAGAAAGAGAAAACAAACAAACAAATAACCATGGTAGCAAGTAATCCTGAAAAAAAAAATGTTACACATGAAGCACCCATTAGCATGTTAGAAAGATAACCTATATGTCAAGAGTGTGTAGAACCAAGTAATGTAGTGCGGTAAGTACAAAATGAAACAATAACACATGTAGTGTATGAATGTGGATGCCACCAGTAACCATTGTGGGACTGGTAGTAGCCAAACATCCATGTTGTGTGTAAGATACCTGTATCTATGAGCACAATTAGCAAAGGACATGAATTTGCATGTGTGTATGGTAAAGATAATGACATATAAGGGACTTATATAGCATGTGTAATAAAATTAACATGTAAGAGCAAGTGCAAACAAGAGTAAATGCAAGCATAAAATGTAGTATGTTGTCGATGGATAGAATGGAATGAAGTCTAGATGATAGGAGTTGCGTGCCCTCTGAGTGAATGGAATTGTATACATTGAGGTTCATTTTGTATGCCCCCTCAGCAGTCAATATTGAACCATAAATGAGAGTGCGTCATCAGGAAATGGTTGAACTGTGTGTTGTGTGTAGCATGCTATGGGGAATGTGTATATGTGGTGATTATATGTGACCTAGAGATGATGTATGAATACGCATGATGATGTATCCTAAAGCATATATCATGATGAGTTGATGGAAGGAGGTGGTGATTTAGTTTACGGCATATACCACTACAAGATAAGGGAATAGGTGATCATTTATCCTATAGTGTATGTCACTAACCTAGTAATGTCTCATGATAAAAGGGCAAATGGTTAATTTACGAATGTGATTATGTGTACCCTCAACATTCCAGTATGGATCGTGAGACTAGAGTGCATCATAGGGTAATGAGCGCAACACGTACTAGTAAATGTGTATAATATATGTGATGATGAGATATGACCATGTGATGTGTAAAATGCATAGTATGTATGTAGTATGAGATGTGTAATACCTATTGTGCAGAGTGTGGGGTTCATGTGTGTATGAAGCCCTCAACAATCAAGTGTGAACTGAAGCAAAAGAGTGTGCCATCGTGTAATGATGATGTCTATAGTGTAGATGACTATGCAGATGCTTGAATATAGACATCGTGATGCTAGGATGGGAGGGGCATGTGTGGATGTTATGTCCCCCCCAAGTTCATGTGAGTGAATGAACTAGATAATGAAAATGAAGGACAGAGGTCCCTCATCTAGTGTTATTGGTGGCAAAAGTGTTTGACCATTCTCTAGTAGTGGTGGAATAATAGATAGTCCTTACATAGGTGAGTGAAGTATACATGCATGTGATGGATGAGTATATGACAAATGTGTAGGTGAAAAAAAAAAATGTGTCGGTGATGGAGATCTAAGTGGAATAAAACAAGGTGGAGATCTATCTCGAGATGTTGTAATTGTGTACGGTATAGAGCTATATCGTTATGTAGGACTAGCAGAGTGGTGTGGCCATGTAGATGGTGTGCTAGTAGGTGAACTAGGATTATATTTTGCTTTAATTAACATAGGTTGTGATGTGGTAGATGGAGTAGGGGATGTCTAAACTGGTGCTCGAGGAGATGATGACCATGGAGTAGATGGGGTACACCATCAATAGAAACAAATTTATTTTTTTGAATGAACTTGAGTCGTAAATTATTCTTAGAAATGATATACTAAGACAAATTAATCCAATTGAAGCCTAGAAGAATGTTGCAACTATCTATAGGTTTTCCAGCAATGAAAGTTACAAGCATAGTAAGGGTTCTTACTGTAACATGAAGTTTGACCACACCATAGGAATTGTTTATCAAATATGAGATGTGCGAATGTGAATAACTGATAACATCAAGAAGTGGCAGAGAACATGCACTAATAGTTATTGATGGATCAATATTAGTATTATTTATGGGGAACACTCCAATAGATGTGCTAATGTGTAAGTGAGTAGAAGAGAATGTAGCATGGTAATCATAATCAGAGAAAGAAAGAACCAAGGGAAAAGCATCAGGGTTAGCAACTAAGAAATAAAGGGCCCCTGATGTAAGAGGAGGTATTGTGTGATAAACATATTTAGCAAAAGATTCAGTGGTATTTGTGTCATGTTTGGGTAGAGGGTTATTAAATATTTTTATCTTATGATTTTTGTTGACATGTGAAGAAATTGTAGGTTCCAAAAGCTCGATTTTACTACTATCGATCAAACCCTGAATGAGAAATTGAAGTCAGTAGCAATGATCAGTGGAGTTTTTGACACACTGATACTAGTCACAATGGGAATTTTCATTGAACCTACATTCTTTTGGTTGTGGTAGATCTATTTTTAGTGGAGAAGGAAGTGTAATGAGGTTACTATCGACAAGTTGCAGTAGTAAAATATGTGGAGGTACACTAAACTTGGTGAAGATACGCGGATGCGGTTATGATTGAAGCTCCTAGGTAGTAGATATTGCGTTGACAGTAACTTTTACGTCTAGTGGTTTAATTGTAGATGTCTTGAATGATAACTTATTTTGAAAACACGTAGAGGATGGTGCTTGCTTTTGGTACTCAAGCTTGTCTATAGCTAAGAGCTTGGTTTCATGAAGCTTAAGAGTATGATAAAGTTGATTGAATAAAGGAGAGGTCTCAAAGAGAAAACTCTCTTGGAGAGGTGGTAAGAGATGATGAATGAATAAATCCTAGAGCTCAGCGTCTGCAAGGACATTTGAAATCTTAGCTATTTTTTTTTGTAACACAAGAAAAAATCTTCTAAATGATCGTTAGATCCTTGTTTAAGTTGTGTAAGTTGGGCATAAGAGATCTTAGAGCTAATATTGATAGAGAAGTGAGTGAGAAAATCATCAGCTATATGCATTAAAGATATTACCAAATGGACAAGTAGGTCATAAAACCAATGGATCACATAATATTGTAAACTATGAGGGAAAATATTAGCAAGTATGGTATGATCTTCCGCATAGTCCAAGCATGCTACATGAAAAGCTCGAAGATGCTTTTTTGGGTCACCATGGCCTTTAAAGATGGGGAAAATGGGAGAGATGAAATTAGGCATCAATGGATAGGAAGATATATGAGGTATAAAAGGATGCAATATGGAAGTAAAGTCTAAAAATGGTGAGGCATGATAAGTAGCCAACTATAGTTGACAAATTCGGGTTTGTAAGTCTTGGAATAAAGAGTTTAAATCAGGAGTATTCGAAGAAGATCCAAGTTTCATATTAGGTGTGCTAGGGTGAATGACGGGAGTGGTAGTAGCAGGAATGGAATCCGAGGAATAAATAGGTTGGGTGGAGACCATGGGAGCTGAAGAAGGAGAAACTACGGAGTATGAAGCATCATGAGAATTCCTAGCAACAATAAAAGCATGTAGGACATATGGAAGATGAGTGGGATGATCACGTAAAGATTTTTTTCAAAGTCAGTAAGTGTATTTGATTGATCTTGGTCAACATTGGTATCTTCATCATAGGAAGTTTCACTACCATAGGCTTATATTTTGTAAAGAGGAACTTGGTGAGATGTATCAAATGGATTCTTAGTTTTAGCTACAAAAGTAGGGATATCAGCCATAGGTTTGGAAATCCTATGGGTGAATAATGGAAGCTCACAATATTGAAAATGCCCAAAACTACCATTATGAGTGACGATCATATGAAGAAAAGGCCTAAAGAGAGAGTGTATTTGAGAATCGGGTTCACCAAAATGATTAAAATAAAATGGGATATTATAGTATAATCTAATGTTATGCAAAGCAGTAAATAACAACTAAATAAATAAAGGAGATAACCCAAGAAACTAAGTAAATAGAAATGTGAAACCCTAATGTGCAAGAGAGAGTTAAGAAGTCCTTATCTTCTTCGACAAAGGTGTGGGACTGTGTCAACATGTAAACTAAGTAAACATGAGGAGGAAATGACCACACAAAAACCTAAGAAAGTTAAAATATGAGCTCTCTGACTGACTAGGGCACCTGGAAAGGGATAGATGTGCCCATGGGTTCCCTGTTCTGATATTTGGGTGCCCTGGTCTACGGAAATGGCCTGAAAACCTCCTCTGTGGCATTACTAAGTGACTTCTTTCCTTTTCTACCTATCGCACTAATGTCATTGAGTTACACCAGATGTAATTATAAGACCTAAAATAAGGAATCACCTGTAAAACCCCAAACAAAGCATCAAAACTCTAAAAAAAAAAAAATTCATATGAAGGGGTTGGACTATCTTTAGCGGCCACAAATGGTGGACTTACTAACTGAGCATTGCACTACATCTCAAACCCAATGTAGTTCTAGGTGTGTGTGTGAAAATTGTACCCTAGGTTGTTCTTGTGCCAATCACACTTTATGAAGCAACGAAAAAATAACTAGATGTAGAATGTAGTAAATGTGTGCATGAAAACAATAGACTCCCCTCCTATGAAGTGTGATGCAAATGAACCAAACTTGTGTACCTTGTGATAGAACTAGATGGATGCAAATGTATCTTTAGATGTCTTTGATGGATGAAAATCTAGATGGTGATAATAGATGCTTAGTGCATGGTCCCTCATTATGGTCTCATAACTTTATATTTACATGGTTCTCTTATTCTAATTTCATAATTAACCCTAAAAATGCTGAACACTTAAAATATGGAAAGCTCAAATGGATAGAAAGTGTCCAAGAGACAAGAGTAAAGTGTAAATAGGATCAGGGCACCCCAGAGGGGACCAAGGCACTTGGGGCGCCCCAGTCTTAGTTGGGTGCCCCAGTTAGAGATAAAATGAATGAAAAATGATAGTATAGATTGGGCATGTGTGGGTGTAAGACCGAAATGGTCAAAGACATGGATTAATTAGTACCCTTTTCACTCAAAAACCATTAGTAGTATGAGATTAGGACTAAATAATGACTCAAAGTGAGTGATTTAGTGACTACAATAAAAAGGTATTAGGTTTTAATTTACTTCTATTTTCACATAAGGACTCTACGTCAAAATTAAATTAAATTTTAGAGTGGTTCCAACACCTTTATCCCACAAACTTCCAAGTTTTTATTTCTTTCAAAAAAAGACACCTCATGAATACAATTTAAAATATAAATTCTAATAAAAATTTCATTCTCCTTTTCGTAATCGATAACATAACTAGATGATGCAAAGATTAATGAAATTTTAATGCACTTAAATTTTTTAAAACATCCAGTACCATTCATTCACACTATTACCCTATTTTGGAAGTCTTCTTAACTAGTTTAAGAATAAATTTAAAATTCTATATCTAAGCTTAATCACCTTACAGGTATTCACTGTCACTCATAACCTTTTTACCAACCTCATGCAATGATGATTCACCTATTAGGATGATCCCATTTCATGAAAACCTTCATTTACTCTTACTTACCTTTTTTTTTACTTCCACTAACTTCTTGAGAACTTGACCCAACTTAGGAAAATTTTGGCTTTTTGGCTTAACTAAAACTCCTTGAACCTATTACCCTATTTTACCACTTGAAACATTATTAGATCCACTAGCAACTTGATTCAAATTATTTAAAAAGATCGCTTTTCACCTATCTAGCTTAGAATTGCCCTTTAGTGTTCTTGAGAATAATGTGCACGAAACATTCCTGGTTGGGATGATTGGTAAGTACCTAGAAAAAAGTGAAAACAATTTAAGCCACCCTTTATTTCCAATATGGTGTGGAATAAATTTCAAAAACTAACTCTAAAACCTCTTCTTATAATCCCTCTTTCCTCCTTTTAAGCTTTTTTAATCCTGATAGCTCTACCTCTAGAAATTTTCAAGCATATCCTTTGACCCACTGAGTTACAAAACTAAATTATGGATTTTATAGACACCCATTTCCAATTTCTCTTATATTTCAAAGTTTCAATGGATTTCTCCTAGTGCAAGACCTCTTAACTTAACAAACTTAGCTTTCCAATTAGGCTTCCTACTATCATAGTCCTTCAAGAACAACACTATCACGAATATATGAGATTCTAGGCATGATCATGTAAAAATTATTTCTTAATCTATCTTAGGGGGTTTTTGATATTTTTTCTACCAAATTTCATGTATTTATTCAAAGTTAAAGGTCTCCAACTCACAATTTAGTCTAAACCCTAGTGAGGGTTTTCTTTAAGCCTGAGAGTCCTTAAATTGTAATAAAACACAATGTGATTTCTTCCGATCTCTTAAATTTGGTCCACAAGGTTTCCTCAATGTTATGAGATGTCATGTTTTAACAATGAGGAAAAAATTTCTATGTATCCATTAATTGGACTCATTTCTACATGTTCTAGTCTGTACCACAGAGTTTACATGATAAGAGTTTTAAGCTCTTTAGACAGAAAATGAACAAGTTTACCCTATAGTAACTGAAAATTTGTGAGATAAAATTATTCTCATAAATAGTCACAATTCATGGACCAATTCTAAGACCCCTCATTTAGTGCTTCCAACCATAAGAACATTCAAGAAGAAAGAGCAAGCTTTGATTACACTACTACTCAGTTTACCAAAAAGAACTTCGATCACAAAAAATTATACCTTGTCTCCTTTCAAATATAGTGTCAAATGCCTATGAGGATGATCCATTTCCCTGCACTATAATAATTATGATTACACTTTTATCTTGTTCAAGAAAATTCAACCCTGTCAACACTGCAAAATCAATTTATGTTAGGTTTTTCAGGCATGCAATATAAGATACCATAGAAAAATTCTTCCAAGCCTTAAAATATCATCCCATTTACTCTTATCATGTGAAGGTTAACAAAATGAAGAGTTTCACCTTAAATTTTCAACTAACATATTCAAAATCCTTGTAAAATATAGTTACATAGTCATAGTAAAGTGTATTTAAATTAACAACTCACAAAACATAGTACCAATCACATCAAAAAAAATTCCTAACAGGAATACCAATGAAATATCTCCCTCTAAAATGCTCCTAATAATGGAAATCCTCACACATGAAACCAATATTTTATTGAATATAAGTGTAAATAGTTTATAAATATAAACAACACACTCTCTCATATGCAAAAACAGAGCTTGATCTTATTAACTTTATCCTTTTTACAAAATTTCATGCTTCTCTCAACTTTTCCTACTCCCCTTGATTGATGGATCCATAACTAAATCTTGATCGAATTTATCTCCTCCTCTCTTGATTTCATTATCCTAACCAGATTTATATGACCCACATGACTCTTATTATGCTCACATATAACCATAATAGGCACATCACATCCTTTTTGACACTTTATTAACTCATACACAGCCTATGACCTATGACGACATGTGTTAACCCTCTATACACCTATTAGAACCATCAAAACACCCTTACAACTCCTTAACAAACCACATTTAGCCCCTTTTATAACCTTAGGCATTTGATTTGGAGGGAAAATTTCATATTTGAATATTCAAATTCTTGAACTCCACCTAACATTGTGATATGAACCAACACCTTCTCCATGATGATATGACTGATAATTTTACATTCTTGATTTTCTTTTGTGATGCCCCTGCATCATACTCCCATGGTGGAGAAAAGCAACCTTGTACCTTTATGTCTAATACCTATGAATTTGTTCCTCCTGATGATTATTGAGTCTTCTTGAGTATTCTTGCTCTAAATTATGCTCTCCCACTATCCTTGCTTATTATTTGGCCACATGGATGCCATATTTTTCTCCTTATCATTGCATTTGATTTAATTTTGCGTCTTTTCTTCTTGATTTTCTCCTTGCTATTTTTCATTTTCAAGCTCTCATCAGCTACACTTGCACAAACAAACACAATAACAACAAAAATATACTTTCCGTCATGATTCATAATGCTTTTCATCTCTTCATAGCTCCTATTTAACAAGGTTTCATCATCTTCTTTGCTCAAATGGAATGAAATATTCCCATGCTCTTGATTTTTCTTATTCTCTTCATCTGATAGACCTTTCTCTTGGTCCATAAGCACTTCATCACTTGCTTCTTCACTCTTACTTTCATCTCTCTCTTCTCTTTTGTCACTATCTTTATCTTTCTTGACCTCTTTTTTCCTTGAGGCCTTATCACTTTCTTCACAAACATGCATCTCCACCTATATTTTTGATTTTTTCTCTTTTCTCTCATTTATTCTTTGAATCTCTCTTGATCTTCTTTCTCAAGTTCCTTCTTTTGTAATATACCTCTCTTGTTATCATCAAATTGTAAAAACATATCTAAGGCATCTTTGAAGTCCTATTCATCTCTTTCTTCACCTTCTCTATACCTCTAACCTGTCATTTCACTTTTCTTTTTTATTTCCCATCCTATTTCACTGTCATACCTATTTGTTTAGTTCTCAACAAAAGTCTCTTAACTGCTATCATCATAATCATCTCTCCTAAAATGATTTCCTTCTTTTCAACATGTGGTTTACACAAATATTCATTATATAAAAGACTATCATATTTTCTTTCTTCATCTTCTTGGGTATTCACAATCAAGAAACCTTCATTTTTTACATAATTTTGCTTACATACCTCATTGATAGTCTGATATTTTTTTCCTCTACCTGCTTTTACTTTATGCAATCTCTGAGTGCCATCATACACAACCTATTTAACTACCTCTTTCTCTTTTTTCCTTACATGTTTCCTCAATTTCCATAACTTCTTCTCTTCTTTTCTAATGTCCCCTCTCATTCGCAACCCCCTCTTTAAAAAAATTTCTATGGGCCACTTGACCTTTCTTCTCATCACAAATCCTACTTCATTACTTCCTTTCATAATCAATTTTCCTAGTTTCTCTACATCTTGTCTCAACTCTCTCAATTATCTCTCCATCCATTCCTTTGTTCTTCTTACCTCTTCGTTCTTCTTCTTGGCTTATTTCTCTTTTCTTTCTCTTTATTTTTCCTTTCCTTATGGCCTATCAACTTCACTAACTCTGTCACTAGTTCTTCTTTGTCCATTATTCTTCTTTGTCTTCATAATAACCTGTTACACACTACTAAACAACTTCCACATATTCACATTTTACTATTAGAGTAATAAAAAATTCTTCATATGGTCTATCTTAGCTCTGATATCAAATGATGTAGAGATCAATGAATTTTCAATGCACTTAAAATTTTTAAAACATCCAATACCATTCATTCACACTAGTACCATGTTTTAGAAGTCTTCTTGATTAGTTTTACAATAGCTTAAACATGCTACATCTGACCATATTCACCTTAAGGGTATTCACCATAGCTCATAACCTATTTACCAACCTCATACAATGACAATTCACCTATCAAGATGATCCCATATCATGAAAACCTTCATTTACTCTTACTTACATCTATTCTCCTTCCACTAACTCCTTGAAAACTTGACCCAATTCATGAAAAATTTGGATTTTGTTTTAACTAGAAATCCTTAAACCTCTTACCCTATTTCAACACTTCAAACAATGTTATATCCACTAAAAAATTGATTCAAAAATTTCTAAAGATCATTTTTCACCCATTTGGCTTAAAACTGCCCTTTAGTGTTCTTGAGAACAATGTGCATTGAACATTCATGGTTGGGATGATTGGTAAGTACTCAAAACAAAGTGAAAAAACCTTTAGCAACCCTTTATCCCCAATATGGTGTGGTGTAGATTTCAAAACCGAACTTTGAAACCTCTTTTTGTAATCCCTCTTTCCTCCTTTCAAGCTTCTCTAAGCCTACTAGCCCTACCTCTAGACATTTTCAGGAATATATTTCAACCCAATCATTTCCAAAACTAAATGAGGGATGTTCTAGAAACCCATTTACAATTTCTCCATATTTAAAAAGTTTCAAGGGAATTATCCTTGTGTAATACCTCTTTCCTGAACAACTTTAGCTTTCCAATTAGGCATGTTATTGTCACAGTCCTTCAAGAACAACACTGTCATGAATATCTGAGATTCTAGACATGATCATGTAAAAAGTATTTATCAATCTATCGTAGGGGGTTGTAAAGATTTTTTCTACCAAATTTCATTAATTTGTTCAAAGTGAAAGGTCTCCAACTCATAATTTAGTATAAACCTTAGTGAGGGCTTTCTTTAAGCCCGAGAGTCCTTAATTTTTTATAAAATGTAACGTGCTTTATTCCAAGATCTAAAATTTGGTCCACAAGGTTTCCTCAATGTTCTTGGATGTGTTTTTATAACACTGAGGAAAAATTTTCTCTATATCTTTTGATTGAACTCGTTTCTACCTATTATGGTTTGTACTACACGATTTACACTGTCAGGGTTTTAATCTCTTTAGACGCAAAATGAACAATTTTCCCCTATAGTCACTCAAAATTTGTGAGATAACCTTCTTCTCATAAATAGTCACAAGTCATGCATAAATTCTAAGACCACTCATTTAGTGCTTCCAAACACGAGAACATTCAAGAAGAAAGAGCAAGGTTTGATTACACTACTACTCAGTTTACCCAAAAGAACTAAGATCACAAGCAGTTATATCCTGTCTCCTTTCAAATACAATGTAAAATGCCTATGATAATGACCAATTTCCCTATACTACAATAATTCTCATTACAATTTTATCTTGTTCAAGCAAATTTATCCCTCTCAACATTGCATAGTCAATTTATTTTAGGTTTTTCATGCATGCAATACAAGATACAATAGAAAATATCATCCCATTTACTATCATCACATGAAGGTTAACAAAAGGAAGAGTTTCACCTTGAAGTTTCAACTAACATATTCAAAATCCTTGTAAAATATAGTTATACAGTCACAATAAAGTGTATTTAAATTAATCACTCACAAAACATAGTACCAATCACCTAAAAAAAATCCTAACAGGAATAGCAATGGAATATATCTCTCTAAAATGCTCATAATAATGGATATCCTCACACATGAAACCAATATTATTCATATAAGTGTAAATAGTTTAGAAATATAAACAACAACACAGTCTCTCATATGTAAAAACAGAGCTTGATCTTATTAACTTTATCCTTTTTACAAAATTTCATGCTTATCTCAACTTTTCCTACTCCCCTTCCTTGATGGATGGATACATAACTGAATCTTGATCAAATTTATCTACTCCTCTCTTGATTTCATAATCCTAACCAAATTTATATGACCCACATGACTCTTATTATGCTCACATATAGCCGTAATAGGCACATTACATCCTTTTTGACACTGTATTAACTCATACATAACCTATGACCTATGAAAACATGTGTTAACCCTTCATACACCCATTAGAACCATCAAAAAACCCTTAAAAATGCTTTAAAAACCACATTAATCCTATTTTATAAGCTTAGAAATTTGATTTACAAAAAGGAGGGAAATTTTCATATTTGAATATTCAAATTCTTGAACTCCACCTAACATTGTGAGATGAACCAACACCTTATCCATGATTATATGACTAAGAATTTTACATTCTTGATGTTCTTTTGTGATTCCCATGCATCAATAGGACAATAGGGTCTAAATGCAAATTGCATTCGCAACTAAACCTTCTAAGAGATCTCTCAACAAACATCTCCTATTTGAGTCACCCTAGACTCACCAAAAAACCCATGTACAAAGATTAATTTACTTGTAATTAATTTTAGTTGAGATTATTTTGAGGTAATAAAACAAATAAGGGAACCACCACACTTTTTGGTTTACCAAATATTGCTTGATCACATTACAAGGGATAATAATTATCTTCCTTGTTTTCCCTTGCGATCTCATAAACAAACATTGATTAGACCTTTTAGAGATTCTTAGTATATAAAACACCCATCTAAAAACATGTTAAAATATTACATCATTCATATCACAAAGTTACTCTCAACCGTTGACTAAAATAATATGGATACTACCACAAACACAAAAAACCTTTTAAGGTGAACGACACACAAGTAATTCAAGAATACATAAAAATTATTTTCAAATGGGAGCACATTATACAATGGTCATTTAATTTCCATTTAAAATGTATTTCTACATCATTTTCAATATATATATACCAATAATAAAAAAAACTTATAAAAAATTGCCCATTTTCCCCAAGATACCCCTATGCTACAATTTATTACTCATCACAAAATAACCCATAACTAACATTCATTTTTATAAATATAGTGTTGATATACATCTAGTAAATATTACATGTATTCCAAAGAGAACCCATTATTACAAAAGAACGTATAACACTAAAATTTTCTTCATGTCTCGCGTAACTACAACCACCTCATGGTCAACACAACTACTCAAATTTACCTACAATCAAGCATAATTTACGAGTTATTTACAATTTTCCAATAATAATGAAAAAATAATCAACATAATTTTAGGGAGAGTAAGAAATATAAGTGCCATTTCATTTCATTACAAAGCTAAAGAGAGGGATAGGGAGATGAAAGAGAAAACATCATTTTTCCAAAATCAATTTTTTTTCAAGAAAACATCAAAATAAGGTTTCAAATAGTCATGTGTTAGTGTTTACAAGGTTTCCCAATAGTTATTTTGCTTGGATAAGGTCATATGACAATTTTCTCCATTTAGTTACAAGTTTCCAAAAGTGTCAAATTTAGACAAGTAGCTCAAAAATCCACAAAAAACCATATTCAAGACTCAAACACACAAGGGAAATAAATTATACCTACTCCTCTATATACAGGGAACACTCGCAACTGACAGAATTTGAAACTGGAAAATTGGGTTTAATTTACATTTATCTTTTCGGAGATACTAATCGTAAATGCACCCAAGTGACTATCGGCCATTATGTGGTTTTTTTGTAATTTATTGCAACGCCAATTGTTGGAAAAATATGTCATGGTGATTTATGAATATCCATGTTATGTTATTCAGTGATCAAACCTAAAGGTTGATTGCTAGTTTCAAGATTTGGAGTTTTCTAGGAGATCTTGTTGCTAGGTTTGCCAGGTAGAATCATGGTATGATATTTCTTGATTTGGTTAGAACTGTCATGAGTCAAAACATGGTTATTATGATGTGTCATGGGTTTCCATGGGTCTTCATTGATTCAGCAAGGTCAAGTTATGCATTGTCAGCATTGTGTTAAGTCATTGTAGGCTTGTTTCTAGCCCTGGAACATACAGAATGAGGTGGTGATGTGATTTTTGGACCAAATAAGTCATCTTCAAGCATGGTTTCAACATGGTGGTAGTTTACCTAAGGTTCATGGTGATTTTTATGTCTGCATTCAGTTATTTGAAGCTTTTATGAGGTCCTTAAGAAGTAAGCAATTGAGAACATGTAGTTTAGCACAGGTAAATGAGATTGGTTAGAGAATTTTAGAGTTATTTGGGATATGTGGTGAATATTGAAAATTATATCAAGGTTTAATTATGATTCATGACAAA
Source organism: Taxus chinensis (assembly GCA_019776745.2). Lineage (NCBI taxonomy): Eukaryota > Viridiplantae > Streptophyta > Pinopsida > Cupressales > Taxaceae > Taxus > Taxus chinensis. Next base: position 715,647,162 of record CM034146.1, on the reverse strand, counting down.
TTTTAGGTCATTCTGGAGATTTTTTTTTAAGATATGCAAGTTTTAGTGAAACTAGGTAAGTTTTAGTGTGATTTTCAAGCAAAGTTGGACCTTCTGATGCTCATTGTGAACCATGTGATTTGCATGGGGACCTGAGATATTTGGAATATATTATTAGTTTAGTTATGAAGGTTTCAAAAAAATAATGAGGTGGTTTGATCATATCATTTTTATGAATGATCGTTAAGAAGCTAAAGTGGTTTGAAACCCTAACTAAACCCTAGCTAGGAGGAACTTGTAGAAAAGTGAGTGTACTAGCCCAATTTTGATTTCTAGTGAAAAATCAATGATTTTATGTTGTATAGGACTCTTCCATATTTCCATAAAGGTATGTTAGAGTATGTGGTGATATGTGGGCCCCACCTTAAAATGCAAGTTTATGAAGAGTTCTAATTTGAGGAAAAGTTATCCAAATAAGGTAATGTCTAAATTGGAATTTATAAAATTCCAAGATTTTTTATCGATGATCATGAATGTTTAATATCATGTTGATGATGTAAAAGTGCAAAGTGTGCCATGTTTTTGTTGACTGGTCGAATGGCAGTTTTGGGGCAGTCAAAAGTAGTCTCTAGTAAAATGGACATAACATGAGCTACATGAAGAGTTAGGAGGTTATTAAAGTTGTTTTGGAAAGATGATTCAGATAAATTTACAATGATATAATTTTATTTTCATGATGATGAGTTTTTATATGGTTTGTAGGTCAGTTAGTGGACAATATTATTTTTGGCTATCCAAGACAGAACTTTATTTGCTGAAATATTGAGTTTGTTTGAGCATGAGATGGATGATTTGAAGATTTATAAGACCTGGAATGTGAAGAGAGGTGAATTTTAAATTCACTTAATCCATTTTTATATATTGAAAGTGTCAGGAAATATGTTTACCAGTTGCTTTTTGAAAATAATGTTTTTAGCATCACGATTTGGTGAAGACAAAAATTGATGTAGTTTGAACCAGTAGTTGTTTCAAGACTTGTAACTTTATTATAAGTGTTATACAGGTTTTTTAATTTCCATATAGTTGTAACATGCCATAGTTGAGGCGCTCTTGGGTGGTATTGAGGCCCAAAGGTGAAATCTGTTTGTTGGAAATAAATGTTCTGAGAAGGTAAAGAGTCAGTGGGCCCATTAATTGAAATAATCTGATTATTTAATGTAAACTGTGACCATGGTTGATTTTTAAATGATATATTACTCATGTTTTACTAATATGGGATCTTGAATAAGCATGGGTTTGGAATGAGAGGAATTTTCTCATTCAAATAACAAGGTTTTGAGGATTGTTGGTGCATGAAAAGTGGTTTTTGGATAGGCCAACCTAATTGGGTCACTTATGACTATTGTGGGATATTTTTAGTGATGCTTTGGTCAAAAAAAGGTGTAAGACTAACATATTTTGGGTTATAAGAAAGAAAATCATATAAAAGTGATGTTCTGGGTTCATTTTTGAACTAGTGCTCCTGGAGGGAAGAAGTGTGACCTAGAGGAGAGTGATTTGCACAGTATGTGTGCATGATTTTGAGGTTGAGAAATACCATTACAGGTTGAATACTAATTCGAATAATAAGAGCAAGAGATTAGAGCCTAAGAAATATAAAGAAGAAGAAGATATAGCAATTTTATGCCCTAGGGTTTGAGTTAGGGTTTGTAAGCTAAATAAGTGATATCCATCATGATGTGACAGCAAAAATATCAAATATCAAACATCTTCAGGAGGATGAGTTTGTGCTTAGTCATCCTAGGGGGTTGTATCCTCCTTGTGGAGTTGGTGCTTCACTAAATTAGGTTTTTGTGTATCATTTTAGGGTTGGTGCTCTACTAAAATAGGGGTTGGTGCTCCTTGTGAAGTTGGTGCTTCACTAAATTCCTTTATTGTTTATAATATCAGAATTTTTTTAGTGGGTTTTCATCCCCTTGAGGGTTTCCCACATACACATGGTGTTCATGAGTCTTCTTCTTTGTTTCATATTGTTGTGAATTTTTAATACACATCTTCTAAGGACATATAAAGTTAATGATGTTGAATGAATTAATTGAGTGATGAATGTATGATATGGTAAATTAATTGAGAAATTTGTAGGACTGATTCATCCCCCCACCTCTCATTCCATTGTGCTTACAAAAATGACCTCATTTACCAACAACTAGATGCCTAGAAAACCCACCTGGAAAACTAAATTGGAAGGTGATTTTATCTGAACTAAGGATCACGGTAGTGATTTCAATGGAGAGAATACTAGAGGTATGTGGAAGCCAAAAAAAATATACACCCAGGGCCCTTTGAAAATTGAGGGTCAAAACCAAACTGTATTTTTAACTTTCAACAGTTGTTTAAAGTTGTGAACTAGCACACTAAGCTCCTAAACACGCGACAAAACAAATATCAAATGAACATCCGGGGAATAAAAAATGGTTTGGTTAAACACTCCATGAGACGAGGTACACGGAAAAAGATTGCATTTTCTCATTTCAGGGTTTATAGAGATGTTTTGCACCTCATTGAAAAAACATTTTATTAAAATCATTACAAGGTTAACAAGTAGTGGTTTATTGGATAGAGTAAGATGACCATGCATGTGTAAAAATCAAAGTGATGTGAGGGACTTTAATTCAATTGCATGTGCACAAGATACAATTCCACCACCTAAGAATATGTTAACAGGTTTATGTGCATAGCATAGTTTTCCACATTCTTGCATCTAACAAACATTGCTTTCATTTATTATTTGATGGCTTTATGTAATTGTTCAAAAGCTCTTATTTTTCCACATAATGCAAGAATTTTGACAAAGGATGTGGAGGTTTGCTTCATACTCATCAATTGAATTTTTTTAAAAATCAAAAGTTTTATTTTTAGCAAGCCCATTATGCACATATCCCACAATCATGAAATTCCATGTCATTATGTTCTGATGAAGCATTTTAAAAAATTGTTCAAGTGCATTGTGTATGTCCCCACATTTTGCATACATGGCTACTAGGTCACAAGTAAATAATCAACAAAATTCTCTAGCCACAATGATTTTCAGGCTATCTATGGCCTGCTCTACGCTCCATATCTTTGCACAAGTTGGGAGTATGTTGGCATGGTTATGGAGAATGGTTTTACACCAGTCAAAATTGCATTTACTATAGTCAAATACACTTAAGCACCCATAAAATACCTACATTCCAACACACTTTGGCCATGTGGAATCCACATAAGCCTAAGCACTCCACACATTCTCAACACACTACACACAATGCTCAACAAAAGCTACCCTAAGGCCTTTTCAACGAATCCATTTTGTGTAGAAAACAATCATTTTTCTCCTTAAGACTACATTTCTCTCAAGAATTTTATCAAACAGTTCACTAGAAAAAGGGGTGTAGTGTTAAGAATTACACCTACTAATTTTCCATTTATTTGGAAGTTTCAAAATCCTTTCAACTATTCATTTTGTGTAGGTCAGCAATTATTGTTTTCCATAAAAGCACATCACTTAGGTGCATTCTCTTGTAGCTAATTTTTCAAATAGTCTAGAAGTCTTGCACATGGGCCAAGATAATCTCCTCTATGACATCCCAATTTAATTAAAATAGTCTACGCGACCAACACTTGCTTCCCCAACTGTAATAAAAAAACCTCAAACAATACCAATGACATCCATTGCCAATCTCAATCTCACAACATAAGATAAGAATTCACTTCTTATTGTGCTTGATGGATGTCCAATAATTTTTTCAAAGCTCAAAATTTGGAATAAGTTGGGTGGTAGCAAGCAAAAGGGTGTGACCATTTGGTTTAACACTTGTCTAATGCATATGGTTCAACACAATTCCTTGGGTGCCCAAACACACAATCCATGCACTCTACAAAATAATTCTATTTCCCGAAGGTTTAGATGCACTTCTACTACTTGAAACATATATCAGAACATCATAAAACTTCACAAAATATAACAACTATAACTCAAAATTCCCACCCTCCAATTTTTGTATGGAAGGGAATATGCGGCCCTATAGAGTGTATATTTCCAATGACATAACAGAAATGAGGTTTACGAGGTAGGGGCCTTCAATGAGATGTATATATATATATATATATATATAGAAATTCCAATCCATTCATGGACTTGGTCAAGATGGTTTTAATATGGCTCCAACCAAATCTAGTACATAGCCAATGTTAATGCCACATATAGATCTAGATCAGGGGGCCTATCTATAATCGATCTATATGGAGGGGATATATAGGCATATCTAGAAAAATTTCACCTCCCTTCTCCCCCGACATATATCCTCCTGAGCATAACATATATCCTATTGAGTTTATGGGGGAGATAGGGGCCTATACCTATAGAGACGGAGGTGCATATTAGGAACATCTCCAATACATTTTCTACAAACCCATCCAAGTTATTTTCATGGACGCTTCAAAAAAACCATATTCTATAACACCTACTACCAAACAACCCTCACACCATGAAATATATCCTCACTAAGCCAAGAACAATGCGATAACATCTTATGGAAAAAAAATCCCAAAAAATGAATTTTCCAAAATTCTCTCTCACATGCCCAAAATTTTCATTCAAAAAGATTCTCACAAACACCAAAAATTCCATTATTTCATTTCTTAAAATGTGGTTGGCACAAACCCCAAGCAGTTACAAGAGTTTAGGAATAATTTAAGTTTTATTTAAATTTATTTACATTCCCTCCTATTATGTTTACTTTAAGATTTATTTTATTATTTTAAAATTATTTTTCCCCAAACATCAATAGCTCCCCAATCAAGGCACTCACTTTATCACTTAATGAAATTCATTTGAAAATTATATAGATTAATTTTATTTTTTACCCATATTACAATTTTTTTAGATAAAATTTAACGTTATAAATGAATATACATATATATATTTCAAACTTCAAGATTGACAAATGCTCTTGAGTTTAAAGAATTATAAGAATAATGGAATTACCACATAAATATAGACACAAAGACACACCAAGGGTTCAAAAGGGTTATTCCGTGTAAGGACAACATCAAACTTATCCTTATTATTTTATTATCTCAAATGTTTAATTTATTTTATTATTATCTTTAATTTTACGATCTCTCTAAACGAGGAAAACATAAAAATATGACACAAGAATTTTTCAACAATCCATGCAAACCATCAAAGTTGGAGCAAGGGAAATTTTCTATGACATAGAGTGGGCACTACATCCTCCTTTCCTTATAAAAGCATCATCCATGATGTGACACACTCTAGGAACTAAGAAGGGTAAGAAAGCATGGAAAGTCAACAATGAAAAATTTTGATTAGAAAAAATATCTATGTTTCTTAAAACACAATCACCAATAGATTTAAACATATTTTTAATTTTTCTCATTTTCTTAATGTTCTATGAAGATTCACATTACTGGTTACTTCAATTACTCAAATTAATATTTTCCTTAATACCTTTTCTTAATTTCAAATCTCATAACACTTCATTTATTCAACAATTCAAATCCATAGTGGATTCAAATCTAAATTTTGATTGCCGTTTTGAAACACATCTCACATGTGTTTTATCTCATAAGGGTATTAACCATTTATTAGTTGTATCAATTTCCTAATTTAGTTGTTCAATGTTCAAAATGTTATCACTTGTTAAGGATTTCAATTTTGAATTTTCCTATAGATTGCCCAAAAGCAGTTGGCATCACAATGTCACACATGGTACACAGCAAAATATGAACAACCCACTGAACACATTTTAAATAGCACATTTTCACTAATTGTATCACATCCCAAGACCTCCAACCTTAACCAAGGGAAGACAACATGTAGTCCACATAATATATAATTATCAACACATATGCCCTGATGCATAGATCTAACACACACACGTGACCAACATATATTAAGGCATCAAAGTACTGACATATGTATACAAGTTTCACATGACTCAAAAGCACATGGCTAGTACCCACACAGTGTCAAGATAAGATCCAATAACACATTGCCAACAAAGAGGAGTCATCAAGCCTCAAACATTACAATACATAACATGAATCACAATGAGTAACTCATGAATCACACATACCCACTCAATATGTCTCCCAAATCTCAATAATCCTCCCAAAGCACTCCATATGCCTCCCAATAGAGAAAAATCATAGTGCCAAAACCAAGCTCGGTCACTCACCATAGAGCCGCGTCACCTTATTTCTCCATGTTAGATCACTCACCATAGAGCCATGTCTCCTTATTTATCCATAAATCACCAAAGAGTCTCATCACCTTATTTATCCATTTAACGAATTCGGGTCACCCTATGGCCCTAAGCACACATAGACCCATCACCTCCATCCAAGTGTCATAGTAACACATAGCTTGATACTACACATCCCCATGAATCCCTTGGGGCATACCCCCATACAACAAAGTAATTCCATAGGTCCAACCACTCCATGGTGAAGCCCATGACCCTATTTCATCACACCACAACATTATAACCAACATAATAAATAGATCCAAATGCCAAGTGGCAATAAATCCCAAGCCTTGGGATAGTCTAGAAACATTTTAAACTCCAAAAGCAAGTTTCAAACTATGAAAATAAATGGCTACACAACTGCCATAATGTAAAGGCCTCTTGTTAGCTCAACATCAAGTTAAATGCCCAAAATTTAGGAATACATCAATCAAGAAAATTGTTGGTTCTTAAAAGAGAGAGAGAGAGAGAGAGAGAGACAAAGATCAGTTTACAAATAAAATCTAACATATAAATATCACATTAAAATCATTACGTGGCCCTTCCACGGCCACCAAAGGGGTACTCATCCAGTTGTTGGCACTCGGATATCGAGCCTTGGCTCGCAAAATACATATAACCAGAGTAAGTATATCTCCATATATCTATAAAGCACACATACATCTTTGAAACACATATATCTTCATATATCTCTGAAGCACACATAGTCCATATCACATAGGATTGTTCGATGGACAAACAAAATAAGAGAGAGCAGAGACTCGAGTTTGCATAAGCTAATCCTAAGGTGGTATACATCCACAATATATTAAACAAGCTCAAGGTATACTAAATTGATAGAAGTGGGTTTTCAGTTTATATGATACTCCACTTTCAAACTTGTACTTGGCTTAAGGTTATGGTCACTTGGTCTACAACTTCTCTCTCCACACATACATGTCTAGGTGCTACCCATAGAGATCAATAGTGTAGGGTACATAACATAACACATAACTACATTACTAACACAATGATGTACACATGCAATAATCAAAGTGCCTTATGCATGGTAAAATTTGTGGAGGTAAAACATAACAATATTCCATAGCTTACAACACGTAACATTTCAAAATACACACCAAAAGTGCGAGTACAATACATTAGGGGCCATGAAATCACCATATGTCCCCAATTCATTATGTGAATTTATCACATAACTATATGAATACATATATACAACGAATATGTGATTTCACATCATGTCATACTTTCCAATACAACTCTACATGGTGACATAATGTCATAATACAACACAACAGGGAGGGAATTATCATGATGTAACATATTTCACTACAAATCACTTATCATGCAACATGTTGTTGCACATATACGATGTCACTAGAAAATGAAATACTACAACACTTTCGTGGTTCACAAAACATTCCCTTCACATAACAAGGGGTAATACACATGATAAGTTACGTTGAATTCACAAGAGAAAGAGGAATTAATCTCATCGAGAAACACATCGACATCATAACAAGTCCACACCAAGTTGTATGCACAACAGGTGCATTCATATAATCATAAGTACCACGTTTTTCACATCACAACAAAATAACACATTACTCCTCCAACTCCTCCACCATCATGAATAATCATCACAACATAAAAATATCTTAGAGGTTCGAGAGTATAAACCTTCACTCTAATACCAACTATAACGCCCACCCATGTGGGACCCAAACACAAGACCAAATATACCAAGATAAAAAAATTGACTTTCATTTACTTGATACAGTTATGTGATACCATCTAGGCTAAAAAGATATTGCTCAATACCACAATCAATGTTTACACTGACATGAAGAACATGTAAATATCAAGATGACACAAGATGCAAATCAATGCCACACTTTTATAAATAAACAAGTATGAAACCATGAACCAACCGCAATATGAACATCACGAATAGGCACCTTCCATAATATCACATTTTCATGGTTACATATTTATAATAATAATATTACATTATTGACCTTAATGATTTGAAGAGTACTTAACATAAGAACAAACACTTTCCTTTTTTCTAGAATAAATTTCTTTTAGGTCGTTTGACACTTAACTTAGGATGGTTCCATCTTAACTACCATTTAAACTCCCTTATTTAACCTTATAGGTCTCGTAATCATTTATCATGAAGCATATATTCTCGTTTACATCACTACATAATATTTATTCAATTTCAGATTTAATGTACAAGTGCACTTAATTTATTTCTTTTCTCCACTACTATAATTTCCATATCTCAAAATTAGATTGAAACATTTCAACCCACATGTGAGAGTCTCCTAGCTCTCGGTCTCAACTAGAGTTTATGTTCTAACTAAAGTCATATTTCCTTGGCATTTTTATTTCACTTCTATTAGAACAACAAATAAAATTCACAAGAAGTTAAGAACCGAAATACCTTTTATTTGATGTAAGCATACAACAATAGGTAAAATTACATGAAAAGACACAATACCAAAGTTCGTAAGATGTTATAGGACTGACTCAAAGTGAAGTACAACTCAAATAAATGTGAAAAAGAAAGCAAGCAAGAAAAGGTAAACAAGTACAAACAAATAATCTCAAATAACCAATGTTTAAGAAATGTAACAATGTTTTTGTTAACCTACTGCAGTACCCAAATTTTTTAGTTATACAACAAGGGTTAAGATGGTGCCCTAAGTGAGGATACGTGTAAGGTAACGAATGAGGGACGTATAAGTTTAGATAGAAGCAAGTGTACACTATGATTATACCCCAAACAATGATATATACCGGGAAGACGGATATAACAAGCACGTAAATTTGTTGGTGGAAGAATATCATAGGATAATTCCTACATGTGACGTGTTAGAAAACATTTAGGAATAGAAAGTTCAACTAGGATAGTTTTAGAGACACTTTTTCCAATATTTAGTGCTTTTTAGATAAGCCAAATTAAGCACCTCATTTTCTCTGGCATTTTGTGACTGTTTTGAAAGGGATTCTTCAAATAAAGTTTTGTGATGAATTTTTGCAGGGAATTTCTATAGTTTTCACGATGCAAAAGGTTTAAGATCAATTGGTTATGTGTTTTACCAATGTTTTAACCATTTTCTAGGTTTTACCAATGTTTGAAGATTTTCATGAGGTCCCTCCTTGACCGATAGTTTTGAATTTTGCTAGGTTTTGAACACAAAATTTATTGGAAAAGCTATTTTTAAATTTTGTGAAACTATGTACAAGAGAATCATTAGGAATTCAGTAAGATGACCCCAGTGAGAGGTATACGTAGGACTATACAAGGGAAGACTCTCACATGAATAGACAAGAGTTTGAAAAGTTGAATCATGGCCAAAAATAACAAGTATGACACGACAATGGACCTAGAAGATGGAGAAGCCAATACGGAGCGGACATGCCCTAAGTATCTTATAGGTTATTGTGAACAAATGAATCTTCCCATGAAGCGTTTGGGTAAGGTAGTTTTAAGAAAAATTGACACGCCAAATGTACCACCATTACATGGTTTTCTATCGCATTGAGATGACTTTCCATTATAGGTCCAATCATGGTATTTTTAGGAAGCATTCATTTGTGTATCTGCATCCGATTGGAGTCAAAATTAGGCTTCTAGAAAAAGTGTTGAGGTCTAAACCTTATCGTTTTCCAATTTTCATAGTGGTATGGGGTGGGAGTGGTGTGGTCTCAAGAAGGTTGATAACTTTTTGGAGGTGGTTTGGCGCTAGATGCAGCATCTTTACTTGATAAATCATGACACTCAAGTGGTTTCTCCTCTCGCTGTTGAAAACTTCTAGAGTGGTTACTCCTCTAATCTATTGTCGTATGGTAAGAATTGAATCATATGTGCTATTGATCATTAGTGGATGATCACATGCTCGGGTGTTGACGTTGGTCACTTCTCCACTCGCTACTCCATGATGGTGAGCTTCTCCTCTCATTGTTTCATGTGGGTGGACATGCTCCTGTCACTACTAACGTTGGTTGTTTCTCTTCTCGGTGCTGTCACTAGTAGCTACTCCTCTCGTTGTCATTACTGGTAGTTGATCCACTCGTTTTCATTGGTTGCTGCATCTTCACTATGGATTCATGGTTTCTTCAATTGTGTTCCTAATAGTGGTCCCCTTCATTATAACCTAGGTTATGGATCATCTCAAAGAATTCTCAATTGATACAAGGATGTGGGTCCTTTCAACACCCTCATCTTACCCTAATTCCATGAAAATAGTGTGTTTGAGCCTTTCAACTTCATTCATTCACGATTGTGTCAACTGTTACAAGCTCTATACCATCAGGGAAAGCAAGCTAATAGGCTCTTGAACCAAATTTAACAACCACAATCTATGGCCTTAACCAACTAGGTTCATATTTTCCCTTCTTTTCTCTTCCCTTGGTAGTGTTGAATTGATTATCTTTGAGTACAAGATATCCAATCTAAAACTCATGAGGGATAATGCACTAGTTGTAGTTATTACAAATTTTATTTTGATACACTTTAAGGTGATCCAAGGAATGGTAAAAATTTTCATTAAGAAACTCAAGCTCTATAAGTCTAGCTACTCTATAATATTTCTCATTGCCAAGATGATCCTTCAAGGATATATACAATGAGGGAAGCTCGGTCTCTAAGGGAATAATGGATTTAGTTCCAAATATAATGGAGTATGGTGTGGCTCATGTAGGTGTGCGAATGGAGGTACGATAAGCCCATAAGGTGCGATGAATATAGAGATGCCAATTGCATCCTATTTTACTAACCAATTTCTCCATGATGTGAATAAGTGTTTTATTGGTGGCCTTAGATTGTCAATCACCTTGAGGGTAATAGACGTAAACCACTTTTGATATATATTACATCATTGATAGAGTGCCTTCACTTGCTTGTTTTCAAAATAATTACCATTATCGGTAATAATAGCATAAGGTATGTCATAACGAAAGATAATATGGTACATTATGAAGTTATAAATTTGAGCATTGGTTACAAACATAAGATGTAAACCCTCCACACATTTGGTGAATTATTCAGTTGTGGTAATGATATGTTTATGACCATAATATGAGGTAGGTTTGAGATTCCTTATGAGATTGATCCCCTATTTTAAAAATGGTCAAGGCATAGTAATAGGCTACAAGGATTGAGATGGAACATGAATCAAGTTGTCATGTTTCTAACAGAGCACACATTTATATACATATTGATAATAGTCGGTTTCCATAATGGGCCAATAATAACCAGCTCAAAAAAAAATCTTAGCAAGAACCATACCACTAGTATGAGCACCAAAGATGCCTTCATGAACCTATTTGGTATCTTGGATAGACTCTTGTAAATTTAGACACTGTGACATGGTCCCATCATAGCTTTGACAATAGAGAGTGCCCCCAATGAGGGTATAATGAGCTATGCATTAGATGAAGGTTTGTTTTTGGAAAAATTTAATGTCAGGTGGAAAGGTACCATCTTGTAGGTAATTGTAAATGTCTTTGTACCAAGAGGAAAGCACTAATAACCTCACATACTAAACAAGATTCCAACATATCATAAGCAAGTAATGTGAGATGATCAATACGGAAACGTAATTCATCATTTTCTAGAGGTAGGTTCAAGAGAGATCCTATAACATCCACATCATCGACGGATTTGTTCTACATCCATGGAATTTGTTGAAAGTGATCTTGATTGCTAAGTACAATTTTTTTATGTTTTTTGAGGGTACTGATTCACACCCTACCCCTCTCAGTGTTTGAATGTTCAACAATTGGTATCATAATAGGTACCTTTAGGATAAAGTCTAATCACTTCAAGGAGATCCTTCTTCTAAAAGTATGGATAACAATCAAGGTCTATCCATGTCCAAGTCACCTCTCTTCAGTGGAAAAAAAATACACATTTTGGAGTGTCAGGATGAGTGTGTATCTTAAATCTCTTGGACATGATATACAAGAAGTAGTTGAAAAGGGATACACCATTCCTAGTACACCTGTCACTTCAGCAGCTAATAAGGAATTTCACAAGAACAAATCAAGAGCCATGAATGTTATTTTTTTAGACTAGATGAGACTAAGTTTGTGAAGTTCATGCATTGCAAAAATGCTAAGGAAATTTGAGACAAATTAAATAGTATATATGAGGGAGATGAGAAGGTAAAACTTTCCAAATTGTAGACTTATAGAACATAGTTTGAAGTCCTAACAATGAAATAGGATGAAAGCATTGCTTCATATCTAGAAAGAGTGAATGAAGTGACAAACATTATAAGAGGGCTAGGAGAAAAGAAAGATGAATTTGTAATTCTCCAAAAGGTACTAAGATCCCTAACTTCTAAATATGATGAAAAAGTCTCATTTGTTGAGGAAGCCAAGGTGATTAACTAAAAATAGAGAAAAATAGATTTTTATTATTTTTATGAGTTAATCTAAATAGAAACAGAATGCTATACTAAAATGTTGGATCTAATTTTTTTTATTATAATTTAAATATAGTGAAATAATGGAAATAAGATGGATATGGTACTAACCTTGAGTTACTCACCTTGTCGTGTGCTGAACTAAAGTAGACTATTGTGTAGAATGGGTGGCCTCGGGAAGGGAAAAAAACTAAGTATTTGACTAGATTGAGGTGCCTAGGAGGATATTGGAGAGACCTGGGGTACCCTCGTATAGTATCTGGGCATTGTAGACTACAGAAAAGCTCAAGACCTAGGTTTGATAGTGTCACAATATCTTTGTCTTTGTCGCATGGATGTTGCGATATTGTCTCTTGTGTTGTGAATTTTGTGCGAAGATCCACCTACAAAAAACCCTATTAAAAGCATCAATTCCTAAGAAATAAAAATGCATATGAATAGGTCAGACTGACCTTAGCTACCACAATGGTGGACTTATGACTAAGAAATACACTACATTCTAAACCCCATGTAGTTTTATATGCGTGTGTGTGCAATTTTGTGCCTAGGATTCCCTAGCATCAATGACGTAGAAGTAGGGGGAAGTAACTAGATGTAAAAATGCAAATGGTGGATGGAATAGAAAGAATACAATCCTTTCCCCCTATGCTTGTGTGATACAGATGTAGAAGATTCCCAAATGTAGTCCATTACCTTAGTAAATAGCTACCCTTTGATAGTAATATGTCCACCCACAATGTAGTGAGTATATTATGTTTATCTAGGGATATCTTGTTCAAATTTTGACACTAGTGACCCAAAATTGCTGACTACAACCTAGGGGAATGCATGGGGTAACAAAAAAGAATAAACTCAAACGAATAAATTAGGACCACACATTACGAAAACATGGGTGCTTAAAATCATAGACTGGGTCGCCCCGAGGCGCCCCAATATAGGACTGGAGATGACAAATGAGAAAATTATGACACCTAAGAGTCTAAAAATGCCCAAAACTATGTGGACAAGTGATGACTAAACCAAACAAACAACAATGATGACTAACCAACTGACAACAAGAACAAGGGATGGTTCATTATTGAATACTTTTATCACACAAAATCCATATATAAAATAACATACCTGATAGTATAAATGTAATAGTAAGTGTGTGATTTTGTGACTAAATTTTTCCCCACTTTATGTTGGTGAGCGGAAAGCTCAGTAACATAAAGTAGATAAAGATGCATACTTGAGAAAGAGTCAAAGAAGCCCATGTTATAGAAGAACACACAGATGTGTAGTAGAAACATGCCGATAGAATTATAAAATCCTGTCGACCCATGGATCAACAATTTGATCCATGTAACATAACAAAAAAGCATAAATGTCACGATGAAGTGTGCTAAATTATAGTGATGGCTATAATGTATCATGATTTTAAGCGTATTTAACGATGAATAGGTGGGTAGGGAGTGATCAGTCCTAACCCAAACACTTTTATACGCATTAATCAGAGGATTTTGGCATCATACCGCTAGAGGAAGAGTGTAGGGAGATAAAGTGTGTTATTCTCCAATATTTAACTACATCCTCAAGATCTAGCCATTGCCGATGGACTCAGATCAAATTTATCGATTTTTGGATCCAAACGATTTTGATTAAATAATTGACCCATATAGGAGTGATAGAGGAAAGGAATTCTTACCCCCACTCCAAAGGTGTCACCACAATGTGAAAGCTTCCAAGTTTGGTAATCTACAAGTGAACGTGATAAAAAAAAGAGGTAGCTTCAAAGTTAGGTCATCTAGAAGAAACACAAAATGAATGAGGTGGCTTCCAAGTTAGGTCATCTGGAAGAAAACGTGAATATATATGATGGCTTCCAAGTTAGGTCATCTAGAAGAAATTGCATAATATAGAATAGAATCCCAAGTTATTTCATTTGGGAAAGAAGTGTTGAATGTAACTCCTAAGTTAGGTCATTTGGGAGATTGCTTGTAGGTTTGAATGATACGATTTTTGATTTGAATGCATTGATTTTGATAGGTTGATTAATTGTTTTGAGTGGTTACTCGCGGAGAGATTTTGCGTTAGTTTCCCCTAGGTTAGTTCATTAGGGGGAAGTCGATAGAAATTTATGAAATTTCACGTGAAAATATTTGTAATTTTTTGTTTGCCCCAAGCTAGGTCATTAGGGGGAATTGATAGAAAGTAATGTGTGATCCTATTTAGGAAATTTTAAACAATTGTTTCCCCCATATTAGGTCGTTAGGGGGGACTTGAGGGTGACATTTCACACTATGAATTGACCAATGTCGAATTCACAATGTTTGAATGCATGGTGATGTGAGGGGTATTATAGGGGTCCCCCAATAATATGGCCCCCTTTTAGTGAAAGAGGGAGTGATGAAAAGAAGAGACTCTAAGCCGAAAGTAATGTCAAGAGGTTAAAACACAGATGTAGTGAATAAAAGATAATGGTGAAGAGATATAATGCATTTCAAATGTGAATAATACAGTGGTAGGTGGAATTTAAAAAAAATCACAAATGGGGTGTAAATCAGAGTAAAAACACTCAAGATATAAGTGAAACAGTGTAGCAGGTATTAGTGGCAGTAATAAGCGCAAAATAGGGACCATAGTAAATGTAGTGTTGAAAAGTAACTATAAATAGTAAAGTGAAAAATTATTTTATCACTTCATTTGTCTTTTGTGTGAGTGTGAGAGTGTGTAGGGAGTGAGTGAAGATGCCTTAATCGATACCATTGCGTCCTAGTAATTTTGAGAGAGTGGTGACCGTTGTATTGTCATAGATGACTATAGAGTTGGTAAGTGCATTATTTTTGCAATAATGGTGTAATAGGCATTTTAGTTAAATTTTTGAAAAATTTAGGTTTTTGATTTTCTCGACATTTGGGACCTGGAAAAGAGCAGTTAGGGCACTAGTGTCCTCTAGGACTAGAGCACCCAGAACAGGGCATTGGTGTCCTGCTCCGAGGCACCCCAATCCTACATCTGGGTGCCTAAGTCTAGAATGTGTTGATTTAGTGGATAATGGTAAAAAATCTATTTGTAGTATGTTAGAGAAGTGTGGATGGTTGTGGAAGGTGTCTTAACACTATGTTTGTTATTGTTTGGTGTTTGTGTAGAGGGATATCCACTTGAGGGAGCTCCGTGGTGGTCATCACTTGAGCACATTGCTTGGATCAGGGTTATCAGATGATGAGTGGAATGTGATGGACCGTGCCAGCCTGTGGCATATAGCACAAATGGGGGATGTGCCCCATAACATGCCCATGTTGATTGCATTGTGTGAGTGGTGGTATGCAAACACATGCAAATTTTGGTTTCCTACAGGGGAGATGACACTTGTGTTGGAGGATGTATATCACATATTACAATTGCTGGTTATTGGAGAGAGGGTACAAGTGATGGAAGTATTGGATATGGAGCGACATATGTGCTTGGTGAAGCAATAGTTTTTTAAGGGATCAGGTACCTACCAAGTCCCATATTAGTTTAAATGTGATACTACAGTGTAGGGTTTTATGTCTGTGAAAATTCATCACATTGGTAATTTCTTCATGTATAGTCATGGAGGGTGGAGGTGTCGAAATATTGTATAAGATGCATGATATATATTAGTGGATAGAGGAGGGGATGAGATACACGTGGACATGGTGTGTGTTGACCCATTTATATAGATAATTATATCAATTTACACAAGATGAGCATGGTGGAGGTATATGATCCCCCACACTATTGCATGTGTGGGCATATGAGCACGTAATTGTATTGAGACCAGTTGCAGGGCCATAAGGAGAGTGGGCTCAACCTAAGATATATGCTCGAATTTGGGTGGATATTTGTAGTAGGAAGATGGATATCGATACATGTAGGGAACTTAGAGATAGGATGGGACCCGAGTTGGTGATATAGAGGCCATACCGGCTAGGTGATTATGGGGGATGACTTGAGGATGCTACAGAGTTGCAATGCATTCAGACTATGTGGCTAGAGGACCATTGGTAGAGCAGAAGTGTTTGTGTATTCTTATGTGGTGTTTAGCAGATTATCTACATTGTTTTATATGTGTTTAGCTAATGTGTGGTTTTATGCTATGTTTTTAGGGAATGAGTATTGGTCATTGATAGTAGACACATATGTCGGTACTGTGATGTGAAATGTGTGGAATGACGTGCTAGGTAGAGGGATGCTAGAGTGTTTTGATGACATTGGGAGCGAGCATGCCAATATTTTTGAGCCAATGGGCATAGTAATGGTGACATGTATGGTGTTGCTAAGTGAGAGGGACGAGGAACTTGAGGATACTTGAAATTCCCGAGAGGCTGTAGGCAGTGGTCCCTTGGCCTAGGACGTGTTTGTGTGGTATGTAGACTTGTAGCATCAAATTTTTGGAGTAGAGTAAAAATATTACTATGCTACAGAGGTAGGTGGAGAAATTTCAGGGCCACAAAATGTGGCATCACATTGGTGGAGAGGCATCCAATTCTAGGGATCTCATAGTACGCGAGAGCAATAATGATGATTATTTTTTATGGTGATTATTGTATATGATGTGGGGGCCTTGCCCCCTAATTATGAAACATGTTTTTGGGATAATGATTGTAATAGTGATATGTGTATGGACACCTATTTTTAAAATATATGTTAAATCTATGATGTAATATTTTTCCATGGAAATGTAATGGATATTGTATGATTCTATGGTTATTATCCTAGCATGTGTATTGTATTATTTGTATGTGATGAATGTTAATTTTCATGTTGATGTTAGTAGTGGGAAATAAAATGTGTATGGTGAACGATGACTATATGACTAATGTTATCTGATTGATGAAATATTGGATGAACAAAATATGTAGCACGTAGGTAAGGTAATGATTATAGTAAGATATTTGTGAAAATAGAAAAATGTAGGATAGTAAAATGAATGTATCGTCATGATTGTGTGAGAATTTAATGTAGTTGTAATAGGATAGGGTGATGAAAATAAGAGGGGAGGAAGAAATTAACCATGCCCCCCAGCGTGTGAATGAATAGGCTCATGTAATTAAAACCCCTCAGAAGTCAAGTATGATCCGTGTATCATGAAATGATTGAGTGCGCTAGATGAAATGACGAAGCGTGTGATGAAAGATTCTTAGAACTAATTCCGCAACAGTCATGTAAGAACCATAAGAACATAAGTGCGTCATCCGGGGGGTAAGGTGATAATAATCACCTACCAAAGACCAAGACGATGGGTGACAATGAAAACACGTCGAATGGATGCAGCGTGAGTGTATGAACCATATATGTAATGTCATGTGTAGTGACCTCGGGATATGCAGAGATTGATAGAAAACTATGAGATGTAGTATCATGAAGTGGTGGATAGTGTGGATGTAGCATGGATGCAATGAATGTGATGGTGAAAATGATGGATGAGGTGGAGAACGAGCATGTGACGGTGGATCACATGATGAATGAACTTGGGCACATGATGGAGAAGACTCAGATTGGGATATGCCTACGTTGATGGGGTAAAGGAGATAATGACCGCTCATGAGAGGCAAAGGAGATGATGTCAGAATCCACCAGGTGTTATATCCTCTCACATAGGGGTAAGGTAATCATTGTCCCTATGTCCAGTGATGCGATGATAATTACAATAGTGTTGGTAACACTGACGTTGCAAGTGGTGTGGGGTATGATGTTGGTTAGAGGGTAACCGAATTAATTGCTCATTGAGTAATATTTGCAGCAAATCATGTGGTCGAGCGTGAGGAGAGAAATACAAAGGATCTCTGTGATGGAGTTGGAGTGGTGGAAGTACTAACTTATTGTGGAACCGGAGAAGGATGGGGTGGTGGTGAAGGAGTAGGTGGAGGTTATTTCGAATACACTTTAGGCAAAGGCATGGAGATTGCTTTGGCTGCTCAACTAGAGGTGTGAGTGGAAGACTAGAGGATGCAACTGTTGGAGAAACATGTGTGGGTTGAGTGAATAGATGAGGACAGAAGATCTTTTTCTAGATCCACAACCTTATAGCACAAGAGAAAGAATGACTCATAACTATCATATTGTAACCTTTTCTTAAGTGGAGGAATGAGTCCACGAAAAAAGATGAATTGTCTTTTCTAAGTCACTAATTTGGAAGATGATTATGGTGTATACAGGCATTAAACCACAATATATAGTCCTAGATACGTTCAGAGGAGCCTTGATGTAAAGTAGGAATGTGATCATAAGTAACTACTAGGGCCATTGTTAAGAATGAAATGACAGAGGAAATCATCCTCCATGTCGTAGAAAGTGTTAATGGACCCAAAGGGTAGATGGGTGTACCATTGTAGTGCCTCATCCGTAAGACTATAGCAAAAGGCCTTAAGCAACAAGTGATCATTAGAGTAATCAGTCATAAGCGTGCAGTAATGTAGGATATGAGCATGAGGATCACTAGTACCATTGAAACATGTGAAAGTAGGCATGATAAAGTCTTTAGGGAAGGCGTACATTATGAATCTTTTTAGGAACAAGATTGTCCACGCAAATAATTGTTGAATCAATAGAGGCATAATAGGCTTTACTTTCTAAAGTAAGAATATGAACTTGCGATTGGAGTTGTCCTATAGCATGCATGAGAGATAGAATATCATGTGAGGGGATGGTAGGATATGTCAATAATGTATTAAGTGGTTGAATTTTGCCATTATGAGTGATCATAGTGGATATCAAGAGGCGATATAGTGGAGTTAGATGCTAAAGGAGTTATGGTAGATGATGATGTAGGAGCTATAATATGGACTAGGATCAACACAATCCCTGGTAGGGGCAGTGATCAAGGAGGAAACTTTCTATAAGTGAAGATGCAATAGGAGATGTAAAAGGATGTGGGGATAGAAGGGGAAGAAGCAATAACGGGAGGTGACTCATGCACAATAGTAGATGTAACCTCAGGAGAGGATAAAAATGGAGTAGGAGACTCATATGCAATGGTATAAAAAGAAGGAGACCCATGATTATTAGTAAAAGATAGGGTTCTAGAAATAATGTTGTTGTCCATCAAGCATGATTAAGAGGATCATCAATGTAATATGAAAGGAGAATGTAAGCTAGAACGAGATGTGGGAGGAGTACTATCAGAAGCAGCAGAAGACATAGGAGTAGCTATAGTAGTAGTTGGAGTAGAGGGAGAAAAGGTATGAGGTATACACTTGACTTGTGGATCAATGCCTAATAAGTAATTAAATGATAGAGTCCTCTAAAGCATCAGGTGGCATATCAGAAGGAGGACCACATGCAACCAGATGGCACGACGTACAATGTGTGAAAGCAATTATGGTCATCAACAAGGCATATACCTATAGGATGAATCAACAAGACTAGTTAGCACATGTTGTTGGCCTTCCAAGAGGGCTTGTTGAGTATCGTCAGGTAGAGTCATGGGGGGTACTATATAAGGCCTTAAAATTCAGCTATGACAACCTCATCATAGATAGGATTGACGACTAAAACGAGATATGATGGGAGAAAATAAGAACTATGCTTAACTAATAAGGTAGTGAAAAGGATCCAAAGGTAAAGTATTCGAAATGTAGGGTTCACCAAAATGATTAACTAAAAATAGAGAAAAAATAGATTTTTTCTTATTTTTATGAGTTAATCTAAATAGAAACAAAACACTATACTAAAATGTTGGATCTAAATAATTTGTTTTATTATTTAAATATAGTGAAATAATGGAAATAAGAGGGATATGGTACTAACCTCAAGTTGAATTACCTCGTTGTGTGTTGAACTGAAGCAGAATGTTGTGTAAACTGGGCAAGTTGTGACTAGGTGGCCTCGGGAAGGGCAAAAACTGAGTATCTGACTGGACTCAGGTGCCTAGGGAGGATACTGGAGCGCCCCAAGGTGCCCTGGTCTGTGATCTAGGTGATGTAGAATGTAGAAAAGCTCATGGGACCTAGGTCTAGTTAGTGTCGCAATATCTCTGTAATATCTTCGTTTATGTTATCACATGGATGTTGCAATATTGTCGTCTTGTGTCGCTGTGAATCTCGTGTGCAAAAATCCACCTACAAAACCCATATTCAAAGCATCAATTCCTAAGAAATAAAAATGCATATGAATAGGTCAAACTAACCTTAGCGGCCATGATGGTGGACTTACGACTAAGTGTTGCACTACATTCCAAACCCCATATATTTCTGTATGCGTGTGTGTGTGTGTGTGTGTGTGTGTGTGTGTGTGTGTGTGTGTGTGTGTGTGTGTGTGTGTGTGTGTGTGTGTGTGTGTGTGTGTGTGTGTGTGTGTGTAATTTTGTGCATAGGATTGCCCTAGCGCCAATGACGCATAGAAGCAGGGGGCACTAACTAGATGTAAAGATGTAAATGATGGATGGAATAGAAAGAATTCAACCCTTTTCCCCTATGCTTGTGTGATGCATATGTAGAAGATTCCCAAATGCAGTCCCTTGCATTAGTAGATAGTTGCCCTTTGATAGTAAAATGTTTGCCCGTAATGTAGTGAGTATGTTATGTTTATATAGGGATCTCTTGTTCAAATTTCGACACTAGTGACCCGAAATTGCCGACTACAACCTAGGGGATATGCATGGGGTAACAACAAAGACCGACCTCAAATGAAATAAATTAAGACCATCAATTACGAAAAAATGATCACCTAAAATCACGAATTAGGGTACCCCAAGGTGCTGCTAGTGCAACCCTAGGCACCCCAGTATAGGAAACTGAGATGACAACTGAGAAATTACGACACCTAAGACTCTAAAAGATGCCCAAAACTATATGACTGAGTGATGACTGAACAAGACAAATAACAATGACGACTGACCAACTGACAACAACTGGACCAATGGATGGGTCACTAGTGAATACTTTTATTACGCAAGATCCATATATAAAATAACATACCCAACGGTATAAATGTAATAGTAAGTGCGTGATTTTGTGAGTACACAAGGAGATAACCAAACTAAGTCTAGATGAAGTTCATGGAATATTTATCGCATATGAGTTTAGAACTTTAGGAGAAAAATCAGGTAAGAAGTAATTTTCCTTCAAAGATGATAAAGAATCAAATTTAAGGAAGAGAAAGGAAAAAGAAGAATCTAATATGGAAACTGATGATGAGAAAATAAAGGATTTGTTTGTGAGAAAAATCATAAAAGGTTTAGGTAAGTGTAAAGGAATATTTCCCTTTAAATGCTTCAATTGTAGCTAAGTATGTCACTTTACATCAAATTTTCCTCACAAGAACAAAGAGGACAAGGATGAACATAAAGGAAAAGATAAGAAACATGTCAAGCATAAAAAGAGATTCAAGAAATCTAGGAAAGAGAAAAAAATTCAAAAGTAAAATAAATCTCTACTCAAAGGAGGACTTAAGTTTAGTTGAATCAAGTGATATCAATAGCTATGAGAGTGAGAAGGATTAAGTCTTATAATGAAACCTTGTTCATGGCCCTTGAAATATCACATGAATGCAGTTCCAAAGGTAAAGATCATGTTGAAGTTGATGATTCAGTTGAATACGGTGCTATGGTAGATCTTGAAGATAAATTAGTGAGTTCTCTTGAAGAGTTTCAGCTATTGGGAATTCGTATTTTATTAGTGTGTACATTGTATTTTTGATAATAATGTGATTTGTTGAGTTGTTGAAACAACTCACGTATTTAGGAAATATGGGGAGTTTTGTAGTTGAAATAAAATAGGGAAGATTGTTCTATTTGGTTTTAGCTCCAGGTTATTTATAGGAGTTACATATCACGTATGAATTAATCAGAGTATTATTGATAATATTTATTGTGCAACATCAACTAAATTTATTATTTGGTATTAGAGTGATGAATTTTTGAGAAATATAATGAGGCAAATATATACCTGTGGACCTCATGAAGGAAGGGTAGCAAATGAGTCAAAATGGTTATTTGTCCTGCAGTACCGGATAATGTAAGCAGTTGGCAGGTTTTTGATAGTGATGAACAGAATGTTCTTTTTCTATAACAAGAAGTAGAGTTATTTGCCAAATAACAAGTGTAAATTGCAAGAATCATATGGTGACTAGGTCATTCAATTGAAAGGAAACAAATTCCCAAAAGGATTGGTCACGATTGAATCTATCTTCAATTTGGATGACTAGGCCAAATAAAAAGCACAAATATGGTGGTCAAGGAAGAATATTATGAGAAAGTTGAGGTGGCCAGTGAAAAATGTTTAAAGATTAGTAAGGTATGCACTACTTAGGAAAAGAAATCTTTCATTGAATTATGTTGATAGTATCATGATATTTTCACATGGAGCTACAAAGACCTGTGTGGTTTTGACCTAGGCCTAGCTCAAAACACGATTGAACTGGATCCGAACTCTAAGCCGGTTCGTCAAAAACAAATGCCAATCAATCCCAAGATTGAGCTGCTAATGAGGAAAGAGATAACCAAGTTTATTGAAGCCTGCATAATTTTTCTCATAAAACATTCATCATGGGTAGCTAATCTAGTGCCCGTAAGGAAAAAGAAAGGAGAGATTCGGATTTGTGTAGATTTCAGGGATTTGAACCATGCCTTCTTAAAGGATCATTACCCTCTTTCTTTAATGGAACAGACCCTCCAGACAGTGGCAAGAGCTCAAATATTTTCTCTGTTGGATGGCTATTCAGGGTACATTTAGATTCTGGTCCAAGAATATGATCAATTCAAAATGGCTTTCACCACTAAGTGGGGCATGTATTGCATACAACAAAATGCCATTCAGATTATCCAATGCAGGGGCTACTTTTCAAAGAGCCATGGACATGGCATTTAAAGGACTCATCAATGATATGATCTTGGTTTACCTGGATGATATAATTGTCTATTCCAAACATTCCAAAGATCATATTGCGCATCTAAGGAAAGTTTTTCAAAGGTGTAGAGAATTTGGGATCTCACTAGACCCTAAGAAATGCATTTTTGTAGTTCAAGAAGGCAAGTTATTGGGGCATATTGTTTCCACTGAAGGACTCTCAATCGACCTAGCTCGGATTCAATCAGTTTTGTCTCTATCCCTCGTAAGTCACAAGAAAGGTCTCCAGAGTTTCCTGGGAACTATAAACTTTGTGCGGAGATTCATTCCTCAATTTGTAATATTGGGGAAACCGCTAATGACCATGCTTAAAAAGAATGTCCCATTTTCATGGACAAAGGAGGGAAGATAGATTTTCGAAGCCATCAAGACAACTATCTCCAAAGATCCTACATTGGTGAATCCTCGTTTTCACAGGGATTTCATTCTATATGCTTTTGCAGGCCAGGAAAGTATTTCAAGAATTCTCACACAACAAATTAATGACTTGATAGAGCAACCCATTGCCTTTTACAGCCATTGTGTTAAGGAATACAAACTCAAATATTCCTTCATTTAAAAATAGGTCTTTGTAGTCATTCGAGCCCTAAAAAAGTTTTGGCATTTGTTGTCTAACAACAAGATCCATTTAATGGTTTCTCATCCTGGTGTTAAAGAGTTTTTGTTGAATAAAGAGATGAATGAGAAATGTGCTAGGTGGATCACAAAAGTAAGATGGAGTATGACGTACACATCAAAGTCACTAAACTTGTCAGAGGATAGAGGGGTTGTGCCATCAGATGGCTACAGACATGGAAATAAAGGATGTTAAGGATGTTACACTCTTCAATATTAATGAAGGAAATGATCAGATTAATTAGTTAACTAAGATGGGAAGTTTCCTCCTCTCAGGAGTATATCATCCAAATATGGATAAGACTCAACGATGTACTTTCCATCTCTAGTCTATTCCATATGTTGTGGTAGATGACGTTCTTTTCTGAAAGGATTTGAATGGCATTATTTTATGTTGCATCAAACTAGAGCAAGTGAACAAGATATTGGAGCAGTTCCACAGTGGGCTATCAGGAGGACATTACTTGGTAGGAATGACTGCGACCAAGATCATGTGAGATGGTTACTACTGGCCAGACTTGTTCAAATATGCCCATTTTTTGGTAAGGAAATGTAAGGAGTGTGCTCTTTCTATAGGAAAACAGAAGCTAACAGCTCTCCCATTGTATCACTGTTCAGGTGGATCAACCCTTTGTTTAATAGGGGTTAGATTTTATTGGTATGATCAATCCTTTTCCATCTAGTGAAGGACATAAGTGGGTCCTTACTGCGATAGATTATTTCACCTACTAGACAGAAGTAGTGGCCTTAAAGGAGAGCAATGAAAAAGTTGTCCTTGAATTCTTGGAGAGTGTATGACTCGTGGGTGATTTACATGTTATCTCTGAAAATGCAATGGCATTCCTCGGGATGAAAATAAGTGAATGGACCATCAAGAACGGGGTCTATCTCAAGAATTTGTCTAACTACTATCCACAGGGAAATGGGTTGGCTGAATCCAACAGATAAGAACCTAATAAGGATCATCAAGCACATAATGGAGGTCAATAAAAGGACCTGGCATACGCAGCTTAAGGTTGCTTTGTGGGAAAATTGAATAATTCCTAAAAAGACCATCGAGGTTTCTCCTTTCATGCTTGTATATGGAAGGGAAGCAAAGTTGCAATTTTCCTTGGAAATGCCTTCCTTGGATTTGTCTTATCAGCTTGAAGTTATAGAGTATGAGGCCTTAACAGCGAGGTTTTCAAAACTCATGGAACTAGAGGAGGTTCGAAACACCGCCATGAATACGTTGATAGAGCATTAGGCTCAAGTTAAGAAATCCTTTGATAGGAAAGCCTCTGATAGGTTGTTCAGGGAAGGGGATTTGATTCTAAAATGGGATGAAGATTGTGCCAAAATAGGAAAGCAAGCCAAGTTCGATGCTCTCTGGAGCGGGCCCTATGTTATTACAAGCTGCAAAGAGGAAAATTCATTTTTCCTATCCAGACTCAATGGAGAAGAATTTCCCATTCATGTGAATGGGATACACCTCAAAGCTTCCTTTTGAGGAGGTTCCACCCTGTATAGTTTTCTTTTTCTTTTTTTTCCTCCAAGTGCTCTACACATTGTTTTCTTTTCTTTTCTTTTACTTACGTGTTTTCTGTTTGGGTTTTTGTTTTTTTTAGACTCCTTTTCCCAATGTTTTTCTTAAGGGTATTGGTCTAAAAGCTTAGCAGGAAAGCTTTCCCTGGAGATCACCAAAAATTTTAACCATTTAACCTACCCAAAAGAAGGCTATTGTTGATCAAAGAATACTTGTCTAAAATCACATGAGGAGTCCGCGTGGGATAGAAGGCCCAAACCAAGGGCGCGGAAGGATAGGAAGGACCCAAACATGGAAGGAAAGTTCAGATTTCAGGACTTAGCCAATTTTGAGCATAAGGATCTATTTTTGGAAGATGGCATGTGGACCACATCAACGATGCAGAGACACGTGCACATGCAATTGTCTATATTTTGAGAAGTAGTTCAAAGCGTCTATGCATAAAGACAAGTTAAGAATAGAATTGACAATTCAGTTAACTTCAAGAGGACTATAGATAGTGCACTTGCATGTGTGGCTATGATTGTAAAATGGTGTGTGGCTAACAATAGCATGTGACCTATTTCTGGAATAGTTAAGCGGTGAAGGGCAAGTCCCCACCCTATATATATGATGTTAGGTGCATAGTAGAGGTGTGTATCATAGAGAGTGGTGTATGTATGATTCCAGATGTATCAATGTGTGTATCAGATCCATATGCGCATTGATATAAAATGACAATACTGTAAGGAGCTTCTGTATTTACTAATAGATGGAAGATATTGGCTGAACCTAAGTGTCATTCTATGTAATTGAGCAATGCATGTTTATGGTAAAATCATGATTACCATTTAAAGCTTGTTCTTTCATAGATCTAAGAATAGCATGCATTATAGAATGATGGATTAGTTATGAATCTTTATGTTTCTACCTTCATCATGTTAACATCCTGTTACAGCAACCCTAAAGAGGGACCGGGTACCTTTGCGTGCTTTGGGTGAGCACTCAGTCTAGGCTGAGTGATGTGTCAGTGACTAGGGTGTTATCTTGCAAATTCTAGGCTGCATCATTGGTTTCGTTGTCGAGGACATCTTTTTCGGTTGTTTTCAGGATGGTTCGTGATGAAGACATGTAACCAGTTAACCCTAGCAAGTATTGAGGAATGGATACACGATCTGGAGGAAGAATATGCATGATAGTTCAGTAGTGGAACTGAGTTTAACGCACGCACTTGGGTAGAACAAAACATGTATGACAGCTTATATGAGATATTTTTCACTATATTTCTAGTAGAACTATACGAGTGGCTTACTGCTTATGCATCGCAATGGAATTGGAGGTATCGTGCACTTGTCTGGACACATGAATAATTTCAGGCCCTCTATGATGCTGATCTGATCTAGACTCATGCGACAGATACGTGGTTTTATGGTGTTCTAAACAGTTATATTCTGGAATATTCAATTTAGATGTAATCTTGCCCAGAGGTAGCTAAATTATAGTTTTTACGGTATCCAAGAGGAACATATTTACACAGTATTCCACTGGAAATCAAGATCTTAATGGTAACTTTGAACCTGGAGAGTAAACCGATGGCTAACTAAACTTCACCACACATGAAGGAAGGTACAGGTTTGGTTTAAGATGGAAGACCTAGTGGTAGAGAAACAAAGAGAGGAAAGGAGGCTTAAGTATAATAAGGCACGTGAGAGGGAGATAGAGAAGCAACATTCCGTTGCAGAGAGTATGGCATGGAGGAGAGAGATGGCTCATGAAGGATTTACAGCTCACGTAGAAGACGTGGAGCTAGAGCATCAGGAACTCCCCCATCTTGGAAAGCATGGTAGAGATCCTTTCTCAGCCTCACACAGAAGTGTGCCAACAGAGACTACTTGGGCCGTAGGCACGCATCTTAATCCACCTGGTGACCTAGCCTTTGTGCTTGGTTTTTTAGTATCTAGTACGACAAGTAACTAGCAAACTAACTTGGGAAGTAGAAAAGTAGGAGTAAGTCAGGGATCAAGTACATCAATGGTAGGACAGATGGATTCAATGTCATTTGGAGGAGCATTCTTAGGTGCATCATCCACATAGAATGTGAGCGCGTGCATAATGTTGGATTCACCTTTGGAAGTGGAACTACCTCACAGACTATAGGGGTACAATATAGTACTACTGTCAGGGCATAAGGTAGTACATCTACAGGTCCTATTCCAACTATAGGTGGTGGATCAGGAGGTATAGGTGGTTCTAGTTTCGATGGATCTGGTGGTTCTGGAGGTAGAGGGAACACAATGGAGGTTCCAGATCAGGTGGTCAAGGTCTACAGAAACCACAAAATATATATATGGAGATGTCTCTTCATCTCCTGGAGTATAGAGGTATAGAGGATGCTGCCGAACATGTACATATGTGTGAAATCTTGTGGCACACTAAAGGGATTATAGCTGCTGAGTGAAAGGCAATTCAATTTTCCACTACATTATAGGGGCACACACATAGCTGGTATAGGAAGTTTGACCCTGATCAAACTTGCATGGATTATGCAGCACTGAGGGATGCTTTCTTGAAAGAGTTTCACATATCCCTGAGTTTGAGCAGAAGAGTATAAGTGTACTCAAAGATATCAAGCAAGGCACTACTGAGAGTGTACGTGAGTATGATGCTCATTTTAAGACACTTCTATCTAAGTTGTCTTATGATATTCATGCTAGCCAGCATGCACAATGGTTCATTGGAGGATTGATTACACCTTTTAGAAGGGCACTGTCACATAAGACATACATGGATCCATGTGAAGCACTAGAAGTAGCTTTGCATGCTGAGGCAGTTAGGAGCATTGACACTAGCGTTAGTCCCATTTCTAGAGGCATAGATTACGAGCTATGGTAAAGTAGTTAGAGAAGCTATCAGTAAATTCAGCCCATGAAACGCACTCAGGAATTTGGTGTACAGAATTGTGAAGTGGAAGGTCACACTAAGGATAGTTTCCCTCATAGATCTGTATGCTCATTACTGTTGGACTGTGAGATTTTCCATTTGAATCATGATGCGAGTCACTGTCCTTTGTTATAGTGCGTGATAAGGAAGAATGTATCTTGCTTTTGCAATATTTACAGGTCCATGACCCATGATACTGAGGATTGTTGGTTGATTGGTCAGATCCAGGATGCTATAGACATTAGAGTATGACAGACAAGTATAATAGATAATTCTAAGGGTAGGAATGAGCACCAGGATTGGGATCATAATCAAACACGCTATGATAAGAATGAGGGGTGTTTTGAAGGAGGTCATGGAAGGGGACGTGGATATCGTGGTGGATATGGAGGATGAGGCTGAGGTGGGGAAGAGGAGAGTTCCCTCATGGGACATGTTATACATGTGGATCTCCTAACCACTACAGGTGTGAATGTCCTCAGAATATTACATGTTCTTTCTACCGAAAGAGCCATAGCTATGAAGAGTTCCTGGACTTATATGAGCATCTAAGTAAGCAGCATAAGCAAGAAAATAAAGGTGTCAGGATGGTTAGAATCCAGCGTACGGTAGAAGACCAATGGATGCCTAAGATAATAGAAGGCCCTAAGGCATTGACAGTGAAGATTACTACACACATTGAAGCAGCACACGCGAGAGAGGCATTGCACCAGAAGCCTACGATTACCAAGGAGGAGGTTTTGCATGCGAGGTACCCAGATCCTGCTCATCAGAAGGAATTTTACTAGGATACCATGGAAGTGCTAAGGAATCTTCAAGGTGAGATACAGTACCTAAAGGAGTAGAAGAAAGCATCAGAGATAGTCCAAACTGATATCGATGATCTACGGGAGGTGTGCAAGATGTTGCGCCAGGAGAACATTATTCCACTATTGGGAAGTTGGTTGAAAGGGAACACTCCGCGTGTAAGTCTTGAGACTGGATGGCAGATTCTGCATGCAAATATTCCCCCTGATAGCATTGACTATGACAAAGAAATTACTCTGAATGTTGTTGTGGATGGGTGGCTGTTGAGCAACATATTGATTGATACAGGTGTGGAAGTAAATGTGCTGACATTAGATGCATGGGTGAAAATGGGGAGGCCTCCATTGTAGCCATCATCTAATGTGTTATTTATGGAAAACCAGACTAAGGCCATGCCCATAGGAGTTTTGAAAGATGCATCTATCACTATACAAGGGGCCAAGTTCACTGGGGATTTTGAGGTATTAGCACTTGCAGAAGTAGACAATTTTCTAGCCTTGCTTGGATGCCCTTGGTGTTATGTGAATAATGTTGACTTGAGATTCAATAAGGGGTATGTCAGCTTTGAAAACAAGGAGGAAAGGGTTGTGATACCTTTGACAGATGGAAATTCTACACCATATGTTGAGCCTCTAAGTGAGGAGGATTTAAACAGAGTTTATGTACACGTTATTCAGGACCCAGAGGTCAATGAGCCATCAAAAGAAGGCATCCTACAGTGGGAGGATTCTCATTCTATTAGTGATACTATGAGTATTACTTGTGAAAATTGGGCTCATGGTACATATGAATTATTCGGGCACGAGGTGAAAAAGCGTGGTTGCACAAGAATGGATTTCATTTAATTCGACAGATAGGCAGCACAGTAACTTGGTATACAGGGATAGAAGATCTTCCTGCCTTTCTGAAGGCCATGGAAACACAGTGGGTAGAGCAAGTTACAAGGAGAGATATGTTAGTATATACACTACGCAAGACAATAGCGTGTTGGTGGGTAGTCCATAGAGATAATCCTTATACACTAGGGAAGAAATTGGGATAGCCTTGTCTACTAGGTTTATAAAGAACAATGCACCTAAACAAATCTGCACTTATAATGGTGATCAACCTGTTCAACATCACCTTCAGCAGTGTGAGAGACTCTAGACAGTAGGACAGGAAGCATTACCACCTTCACTCTGGGTGCATATATTTTATTCCACACTCCAAGGATGCACACGCGCTTGGTATATATATGCAAAACTACATAGAGAAATTGGGAACTGGCAAGATTTGACTGCAGGTATGATCTAGATGTTTGACTACTTCTCAACTAAACCTCCTGTAGCAGAGGCATTAAAATTTGTCAAGCACTTAACTATGGGAGATAGTGCAAAATAAGAAGAGCATATTCAGGAATTATTCGATGAGACAGAGTTTGAGCATGTTTTGAAAAGGAAGAAGAAATGTACTCCATACTACTTGAGTGCACTTTCCTTGAGAAAGAGAAAGGAAATATGGTCTACATCGTGGATGACAAGGAAGTTGAGAACCTAGATATTGAACATTCACACGGGGTGTGTGAGGTCTTGGATAGTGCAGTTAAGGATGTGTGCACCTACCATGAACCCATGAAGACAAATGAAGGTGAATATAGGTTTAGAGGCTAAGCCTAAGGAGGCCATAATTGGAGATTACTGGTCAAACTCAGAGGTAGCAACGATCATCGAGTTACTTAGGGATTATCAGGACTTATTCCCTTGAGGATATCATGAACTTAAAGGCATGCATGAATCACTTGGGGAAATGAAGATCAAACTTAAGGATAGTGCATGACCAATTAGAAAGAGACCTTACAGAATGAATCCTAATTTACATGAAAAGGTGAAAGAAGAAATTGATAAAATGTTGAAATCTGGAATTATCAAGCCCCTTGATGAGTTAGAATGGGTTAGCCCAATGGTGATCAGTATCAAGAAGGAGAGACAGATTAGGATATGTGTGGACTACAGGGAGTTAAATGTTGCATGTGTCACAGATCCATTCCCTACACCATTCACTGAGGAAATATTAGAAGGAGTTGCAGGGCATGAAATATATTCTTTCGTAGATGGATTTTTCGAGTATCATCAGGTTAGGATCACTTAGGAGGATCAAGAAAAGACAACATTTACTACTAAATGGGGAAGTTTTTCCTATACTATGATTCCCTTTGGATTGAAAAATGCGTTTGCTGTATTCTCACGCATAGTTGTTCATGCATTCAAATATTTTATTCAAAAATTCTTACAGGTCTACCTAGATGATTGGACAGTATATGGGTTTGTGAAAGATCATTGTGAGAATCTGTGCTTAATGTTTGAACGATGAAGACAATTGAGTATCTCTTTGAACATCAAGAAGTGCATATTTTCTACGCCATTTGGGATACTGTTAGGACATATAATCTGCAAGGAAGGTTTGCTCATTGATCCAGCCAAGGTTGCAGTCATTTTAGGCCTGGAAGTGCCTACCAGTCAAAGTGAGGTGTGTGGATTTTTAGGTCGTACAGGATATTATAGAAAATCCATCAAAGGGTATGCTAGAATTATTGCACCCTTGGAAGAATTATTGATGGGGAAAGGTACATTTTATTGGGGAGAACCGTAACAGTGTGCGTTTGATATATTAAAAGAGAAACTTACTACTGCACCCATTCTACACTTTCCCTCATGGGATAAACCATTCCATGTACATGTGGACGCTTCTAGTATGGCCATTGGCGTTGTCTTAGATCAACCTAGAAAAGGTATTATAGATCATCCAATTTGTTTTACTAGTAGGAAGCTAACTCCTGCTGAAAGGAATTATACAACTATAGAGCGCGAAGCTTTGTCAATGATCTACGTAGTGTACAAGTTTCGACAGCACTTGTTAGCAACACCATTTGTGTTTTATACAGATCATATGGCATTGAAGTACTTCATAAACAAGCTTGTATTACAGGGGCACATATGCAGATGGGTGCTCCTATTTCAAGAGTTTGACTTCATAGTTGTGGTGAAGCCAGGGAAAAGCAATTCTAGACCAGACCATTTATCTAGAATCAATTCAGGCGAGGATGCACAGACAATTAAAGAAACAATGTCAGATGCATAGTTATATAGGTTACAATGTGCACCCATGGAATTAGAAGACATTGTTATCTTTGTACGAATAGGTATGTCACCAGAAGGAATGAAATCATTTAAAAAGAAGCAACTTGTTATATGTGTGACACTGTTTATGTTAATCAGTGGTGACCTTTACAAGCTAGGTAGAGATGAAGTATTACGCCATTGTGTGTTAGAGCATGAGCGTAAGGATATCATGGAAGAAGCTCATGGTGGTATTGCAGGAGGACATTATACATGTGATGTGACTACCTGAAAGATCCTAATTGTTGGATTATGGTGGGAGACACTGTATAAAGACTGTAAATATTATTATAAGGCATGTGATCATTGTCAGTGCCTAGGAAAACTAGGGTAGAGAGATGAGATGCCTTTGAGACTGATTACTAGTGCCAAACTATTTGAGAAATGGGCCATTGATTTTGTAGGACCTATTTCACCACCTATGTGCAGGACTAGATCACACTATATCATTACTTGCACATATTATCTCACACGGTGGGCAGAAGGAACACCTACCAAAGACTGTACGACAACTACAATAGCTAGGTTTCTATGGTAGAATGTTCTTACACGATATGGGTGTCCTTTAAGCTTAACAAGTGATAGAGGTACACACTTTCTAAATGAGATAATCAGGATCCTATTAGATGAGTTTATGGTTGCACACCATAAAACTACACCTTACCATCCTCAGGAAAATGGAACTATTGAGGCTTTCAACAAAATTTTGGGGCAGACTTTGACAAAAATATGTGATGTTGGAAGAAAGGATTGGGATGACAAAGTGTCAGCTGTGCTTTGGGCATATAGAATAACTTATAAGAGATTGAATAAGGCCACACCATTTCAGTTGGTGTTTGGCGCGGAAGTTATTATTCCTATATAATTTATGTTACCTTCTTTACGCATTACACACACTAGAGGTCTAGCTGATACACATGCTTTAGCAAAATGTATAGAAAAGATGATTCAACTGGATGAGCACCAAGCCATAGCATGATGAAGTTAGAAGTAGGAAAATTCCAAGTAAAAGGCATGGCATGACAGAAACATAAGGGATAAGAAGTTTGAGATTGGATAACTAGTACTTCTTTATAACTCCAAGTTCTTATGCCATCCAGGAAAGCTCAAAGTACACTGGTTGGGGCCGTATGTTATCACTTCTATACTTGAATCAGGTGCTTTCCAGTTAGAAGCACTTGATGAAACATGGCTACCTGGTTACTTTAACGGGAGTAGGCTGAAGCCCTACTATAAATAAGTCTTCTTAATGTTTGTAATAAGGGAGTATTGCCATTTAGTTTAGGTTTTCAATCCTGTATTTCCTTCATTGTCACTATGCTTTGTAAAAAAGTTGTTGGTTTTTTTTAATAAGTGTGCTAGCGTGCCTAAAGCTAATTACTGTATGAAGAATGTTTATGCGTAGAGGACTGCACATAATTTTAGTGTGGGGTAATTGTAGTAATCCAAGAAAAAGATAGAAAAAGACTAGGGGAATTAAAAGATGAAAGGAATAAGCTGCCATGGATGTGCTTTAAGTGAAAGGAAGATTGTTTCTCAAAATTGACCAAGGATGGAGATGAATGAAGGAATAGTATAACATGAGGTAAGCGGAGGCTAGATAGCTACCAGGAGAAGGTACAATGATGAGGTACTCGAACGTAGGAGCATGTGTGCTGAAGAGAAGTCTGTGACTAGAGGGTAGGAAGGCACACTATAAGGTTATATCTAGGCACAAAGATGTACCATGTGAAATGAAGGGATATTTGGTAGGTGAGGAGAAATAAATGCAACAAAATTTGAAAAATTTATATGAGGGGATGTCGATTCATTTTTACTGTTGTGACCAAGAGTATTTGAGAGAAGAGCTAAGTGCAAAGAGCCGAGTGGTCGAGTTAAGGTGTGAAGGGTGTGAAACCAAGAGTGACAACTAGATCTGTGTTACAAGAAGCTTGTGTTCCCAGTGGTGAAGGGTTTGAGTGAAGCAGGGAGATAGAAAAGAGTTAGGTTATGAATTTTTCACCTAGGGCATAATTGAATCGAGCTATGGTTTGATTCGCAGAGTTGTAGGGTTGAAGAGGAGATAATTGCAAGGTAGAAATGGCACCAAAGAAGGCATCTACATCAGCGGTTAAAAGGAAAGAAGAAGGTAGTCGTTGAGGAAGAAGAGATGGCACCTGAAAGCCATTTTTCAAAAGTGCAATACCCAGAAGGATTCACCATCAGCCAAGAGTGAGATTCACCCATTAGAAAGAGCAAAGTGAGTGAATATAATCACAAGACTTTAGAGAACAAGAAGGAGCTTGATTCCTTTCTCATGGCTATAAAAAACAAGTGCACGTCAGATGACATGCCAGTATATGACGATGCGGGTGAAAATCTTTTAAAGAGAATTAGGGTCTATCAGTTGTATGAGCTTCCATATTTCAGGAAGTACGAGCCCTTGTATCAGTGGCTCATGAGCAGGAAGACTTCTTCTACTTCACAGGATGCAGAGTTAGGATTTCATCTACATTTGTCTCATCAGTGACAGGCCTGAAGGCCACATGGGAAGACATAAAAGGTGACCTTGTAGATAAATCTGTGATTGTAAAGACCAAATAGGAGTTGGGATAACAGAGCCAAGCCATAACCCAAGATACAAATGTGAAGCCTTTAAATTTTCAGAACCCTTATGCTGCCAATTCTTCCAAAGCTATAGTCCCAGTCCAGAACAACCTCATCCAAGACTATGAATGGTGCTAACCTTGTTCTCATCCCCATAATTAGAATCTCTAACCAAATGGAGTTTTAAGTAAATCCCTTATTTTATCCACTCTACCTGAATCATCTACTGAACCATACACTTATGAAAGTCAAGACCAACCTCCTGATGAAACCACACTACTAAATTGGAAAGTAGAAGAATTTTTTGGTTTAAATATTGATGCCTCCATTGTAGCATCCAACACACGTTCCAAGCATAGGGAAATAGATACACAGTCTTCCAATACTGACCAAGCATCTACTTTTCACTCCTCAACACAAGTACCAGATGGTAAAGACATGAAAAATAAATCATCAGAAATATCCGTTGATCAATCTACAAAGAAATATGGAACTTCAAGTATCGCAATGCCTAATAAGCATTATCCAAAGGAGGACCCCAATGCCCCAAAAGGAATTAACAAAGTGAGAGCAATTTCATTCAGCATTGTGGAGAAAATGAAGAAAACCAATTTGAGTGTCATAATGTGGGATGCACTCTCGATTCCTTCTCAAAGGAACTTGCTATGAGAGACTTTGAATAGTTTTGGCACTACTAACCGATCGTCAGGTCAGGAAGTAGCAGTGGCGACCAGCTTATGCTAACCCGAGATGAAGATACACGCTAATACCAATAAACCCCCACCATTTTATATCTCACTAATTATTAGTGAGCATTTGGTGCACAATTATATGATCAATTCTGGAGCCAGCAGTTCTGTAATGCCTAAACAGGTCGCAGATGTACTACAAATTTTATATACTCCAATTACAAGAGGGGTTGTTCAACTTGACGCTACTGTAGTCCAAATTTTGGGGGTCATTAAAGGGCTTCAAATTACTACCCACGCATGTCCTAGCTTAACATTTACATAGGACATATCTGTCATTGATCTTCCTCCCCTCTTTGCTACTTGTTTATCATAGGATTTCAATGAAAAAAATGGGTGGTTATTTGTCATCAGACTGGTCTCATATGATCTTAAGGACTAGGTATGGAACTAAGGTAACTATAAGGGTAGAACTAATCTATCACAATTACGTGGAACCTTACACATCCAAACACATAGAAAGTAATTATGCCATTTGTGATCACGAAGATGAGGATGCGGATCATGAACCAACTACTCTTATAGAGGAGGTGCCTTATACAGTGCTTGATGAGGTAAGTATAAACCATCAATACGACCCATATGCTGATTTATTGGCTAACGAAGAATCTGGTATGTTGTTTTTAGATGAGACTAGATTGGGAACTTATTGTATACATGAAGAAGGTACATTTGTGCCTCAGTTGGTTAAGACACCCATCAATTCCGAAGGACTGCGATGGTTATTCTTCGATGGTTGAAGGAGTAAAAATGGATCTAGTGCAGGAGTCATGTTAATTTCTCCAAGAGGGGATAAATATTTCTCATCTTTTTTATTGCAGTTCAGCTGTACTAATAATGTCACCGAGTATGAGGCTCTTATACAAGGGATGTAGCTGGCCCAACAAAGAGGAATCAAATCCTTGATTTTTTTTGGTGATAGCAAATTGGTGGTTCATCAAGTAACAACCTGCAGTGCATCAAAGAATGATCTCTTAAGATCATATAATAATCGAGTTTGGGACCTAATAGAGGAGTTCCAAGCTTTCAAAAATTGTGCGGTTCCTAGAAATCAAAATCAAGATGTTGACAGGATTGCTACTCTTGGATCTCAATATGATATACTTATGGACCTCATGAAGGAAGGGCAGCAAATAGTCAAAATGGTTTTTCGTCCCGCAATACCGGATAATGTAAGCAGTTGGAAGGTTTTTGATAGTGATGAACAAATTGTTCTTTTTCTACAACAAGAAGCAGAGTTTGCTACCAAACACCAAGGTAAATTGCAAGAATCCTATGGTGACCAGGTCATTCAGTTAAAAGGAAAAAAAATTCCAAAAGGCTTTCTCACGCTTGAGTCTATCTTCAATTCAGATGACCAGGCCAAATGACAAAGCACAAATATGGTGGTCAAGGAAGAAGATTTTGAGGAAGTTGAGGTGGCTAGCGAGAAATTTTTAAAGATTGGTAAGGTTTTGCACTACTTAGGAAAAGAAATATTTCGTTGAATTATGTCGAGAGTATCATGGTATTTTCGCATAGAGCTACAAATACCTACATGGTTTTGACCCAAGCCTAGCTCAACACACGATTGAACTGAATCAGAACTCTAATCCAGTTTGTCAAAAATAAAGGCCAATCAATCCCAAAATTGAGCCACTAATGAGGAAAGAGCTAACCAAGCATATCAAAGCCTACGTAATTTTTCCCATAAAACATTCATCATGGGTAGTTAATCTAGTGCCCGTAAGGAAAATGAACTGAGAGATTCAGCTTTGTGTAGATTTTAGGGATTTGAATCGTGCCTCCTTAAAAGATCATTACCCTCTTCCATCAATGGAACAGATCCTCCAAACATTGGCAAGAGCTCAAATATTTTCTCTTGTGGAAGGCTATTCAGGGTATAATCAGATTCTGGTCCAAGAATCTGATCAATTCAAAATGGTCTTCACCACTAAGTGGGGCACGTATGCATACAACAAAATTCCATTTGGATTATCCAATGCAGGGGCTACTTTTCAAAGAGCCATGGACATGGCATTTAAAGGAATCATCAATGATATGATCTTGGTTTACCTTGATGATATAATTTTCTATTCCAAACATGCCAAAGATCATATTGCACATCTAAGGAAATTTTTTAGAAGGTGTAGAGAATTTGGGATCTCACTAAACCCTAAGAAATGCATTTTTACAGTTCAAGAAGCAAGTTATTGGGGCATATTGTTTTAGCTGAAGTACTCTCAATTGACCCAGACAGGATTCAATCAATTTTGTCTCTATCCTTCCCAAGTCACAAGAAAGGTCTCCAGAGATTCCTGGGAAATATAAACTTTGTGCGAAGATTCATTCCTCAGTTTGCAACATTGGTAAAACAACTAACGGCCATACTTAAAAAGAATGTCCCATTTTCATGGATGAAGGATGGAATAGAAAGTTTCAAAGCCATCAAGACAACTATCTCTGAAGATCCTATACTAGTGAATCCTCATTTTGATAAGGATTTCATTCTATACGCTTTCACAAGTCATGAAAGTATTTTAGGAATTCTCACCCAACAAAATGATGACCTGATGGAGCAACCCATTGCCTTTTACAGTCGGTCTCTTAAGGAATATGAACTCAAATATTCATTCATCGAAAAATAGTTCTTTGCAGTCATTCGCGCCCTAAAGAAGTTTAGGCATATGTTGTCTAACAACAAGATCCATTTAATGGTATCTCATCCCGGCGTTAAATATTTTTTGTTGAATAAAGATATGAATGAGAAATGTGCTAGGTGGATCACAAAAGTAATGGAGTATGACGTACACATCAAAGTCACTAAACTTGTTAGAAGCAAGGGGTTGTGCTAGTATTTGGCTATAGACATGGACATTAAGGATGTTAAGGATGTTGCACTCTTCAATATTGATGAAGGAAATGATCAGATTGATTGGTTAACTAAGATGGAAAATTTCCTCCTCTCAGGAGTATATCCTCCAAATATGGATAAGACTCAACGACATATTTTCTGTCTCTGATCTATTCCATTTGTTGTGGTAGATGGCATTCTTTTCCAAAAGTATTTGAATGACGTTCTTTTATGCTGCATCAAACCAGAGCAAGTGAACAAGATATTAGAGGAGTTCCACAGTGGGCTGTCAGGAGGACATTACTCGGCACAAATGACTATGATTAAGATCATGTGAGCTGGTTACTACTAGCTAGACTTGTTTAAAGATGCCCAGTTTTGGGTAAGGAAATGTAAGGAGTGTGCTCTTTTTACAGGCAAAAAGAAGATGACAGCTCTCCCGTTGCATCATGTTCAGGTGGATCAATCCTTTGTTCAATGGGGGTTGGATTTTATTGGTATGATCAATCCTCCATCTATTGAAGGACATAAGTGGGTCCTTACTGCGACAGATTATTTCACCCACTGAACATAAGCGGTGGCCTTAAAGGAGAGCAATGAAAAAGTTTTCCTTGAATTCTTGGAGAGTATCATGACTAGGTTTAGTGTTCCATTTACTATTATCTCTGACAATGTAATGGCATTCCTCGAGATGAAAATAAGTGAATGGGACTTCAAGAACGAGGTCTATCTCAAGACTTCGTCTAGCTACTATCCATAGGGAAATGGGTTGGCTGAATCTAGCAATAAGCACCTGATAAGGATCATCAAGCACATAATGAAGGCCACCAAAAGGACCTGGTATACGCAGCTTAAGGTTGCTCTGTGGGCAGATCAAATAATGCCTAAAAAGGCCATCGAGGTTTCTCCTTTCATGTTTGTCTATGGAAGGGAAGAAAAGTTTCCACTTTCCTTGGAAATGCCTTCCCTGGATCTAGCTTATGGGCTTGAATTTATGGAGGATGAGGCCTTAACAGTGAGATTTTTAGAACTCACAGAACTAGAGGAGGTTCAAAACACCACCATGAATACATAGTTAGAGCATCATTCTCAAGTTTAAAAAATCCTTTGATAGGAAAGCCTCTGATAGGCTGTTCAAGGAAGGGGATTTGATTCTATAATGGGATGAAGATCACGCCAAACTAGGAAATCACACCAAGTTTGATGCTCTTTGGAGCAGGCCCTATGTTATTACAAGCTGCAAAGAGGCAAATTCATTTTGCTTATCTAGACTCAATGGAGAATAATTGCCCATTCATGTGAATGGGATACACCTCAAAGCTTGCTTTTGAGGAGGTTCCACCCTATATAGTTTTTTTTTCCTCCAATTGCTCTACACATTCTTTTCTTTTCTTTTCTTTTGCTTGCGTGTTTCCTATTTGGGTTTTTGTTTTTTTAGACTCTTTTTTCCAATGTTTTGCTTAAGGCTACTAGTCTAAAAGCTTAGCAAGCAAGCTTTCCCTAGAGATCACCAAAATTTTTAACCATTTAACCTACCTAGAAGAAGGATATATGTCAAACTAATGTTTTTTACATAAATCCTCACACAATGAAGATTGCTACAGCCAAGAATCTGAAAATTTTCAATTTTTAGACTTCAGAGTTTTTTCTCTTTCAGACTTTTTAAAGCTCAGTTTCAGAATTTCTTTTGAAATTTTCTGAAGTTTGAAACTCTGAAAGTCCAAATTTTCAGACTTTTAGGTTTCAATAATTTTTGTCTCATATTGTTTAAATCCTTCTCAGACTTCCAAAGTCTGAAAATCTGAAACAATGAATTTTAGACTTTCAGGTTTCAGTTTTTTGGAGTTCTCCGAGTCATTTTTAGGATTTTTACTTGAAGTTTTCCAAAGTTCAAATTTCTAAAATCTTGAATTTTCAAACTTTCTAGTTTTTGGGTTTCGGACCTTTTAATCACCAATTCGTCTTTTTGCTTCCCATTTTTCCGACGTCTGAAATCCTAAATTTTCAAAATTTCGGGCTTTCAAGTTTCAGAAATTTGGAAATTCTGTACGTAATTAATTTCCACCTACCTCCGTATGGATAAGATTTCTACCATTAATATCAAGACGTCTTTTTCAAGGTATGTTTTTTGTTTAATTTTCTTTTGGTTTTATGTCTTTTTCCTCCGTTTTCTCCTCTTTTGGTTTCCCTCTGCATTTTTTGAGATGTCATTATTTTGGTTCACCATGTTTCATTTTGTGAGTTTCCTCTAGGTTTTCAAGGTTGTTTAAAGGATCTTTTTAATCCCCTCATACTTCCTTTTGTTTCTCAATTTCCAACTTAGCAATTTAAAATTTATTTTGCAATTTCCTCCAGAAATCATTCGGAAAGAATTATTCAAAAAACTCATTTCAGAGAATTCCTTCGGTGAAAATCTTTAGAGTTTTTTAGCTTCAGAACTGTTGCTTTCAAGTTTTCAGAGATTTCTTGTTATCAAAATTTCAGAGAACTGTTACTTTCGGGTTTTGGAGATTTCTTGTTTTCAGAGAACCAGAATTTTGGAGAATTTTTTCTTTCGGGTTTTCGAGACCTCTGGCTTTAGGAAAAAATTTCAGAAAAGTTATTTTCAGACAAATTCATTTTGGATATTTCTTTTGGAGTTTTGATTTCAGAAATATTAGTTCAGAAAAATTCAGGTTTTCAGAGTTTCTACGACATTCAGGTCCCGAAACACATGTTTTGATGTCTACCTCCATTTCAAAGGGAAAAGAGAATATGTAGTACACATTTCTTGGGGTTACTCCCCAATCCTACTTGACCTCTGACTTAGGAAATATTGGGGACACTGATGTAGGGAAAATTGATCTTCCTGAGTTCTGGGAAAGATTAAAGGCCCCGAACAAGAAGCCATGGATGTAGGCCATCTACGATAGTTGTCTTGCCCTTACTGCTAGTTTTCCCGCATCTGTGAAATGCCCAAAAATTTTCATATCTGTAGCAACCCACTATGACAAGGACTCTATGTCAATAAGGGATAGTGATTATAAGGTGGTGATCTGTTTGGACCCAGATTTCTTCGAGGACTTGTTTAAACTTCTAGACGTTCAATATTACACCAAAATTTCACCTGAAATAGCAGTGGAACACTGGGATAAGAAATAAGAAGTATGCTCAAAGGTTATGATGAAATCCTACCTGACTAAGAATTTCACCAAGTTACCCAAAATTTATACATCAATCGGATTTTATTCGAGAAGTGAAAGATCTCATTGTGCTTTTAAGCATAGTTTCAGGTCTTCCTTCTACAAAGGAATTCCAGGAATGGATTTTTTGGTACATAGCAACTTTCAAGAAGAATGATGAGTTTATCCGATGGGGTGAGCATATTAGTAGCAACATTCATTATTAGTTGGGAAAATTGTCAGAAATGAAGACTTTCTACATAACATCTTTTCTGGTATATGTGGTTGCTACTATGGGAGATTTTGTGGGATTGAATACTAGGGGTGTTCACAGCACCTCCCAAATATATGATTTTTATCCCCAACTCACTCTTGACGAGGGGAGAAAACATTTCCGAAGAGTCAACGATGCTTTCTTTGCTATTGTCCTCTATTATTTTGACAAAGAACTATACAATGAGAGGGTTTCTGATGAGGCTTTCCAAGAGGTGTGAGAATGGGGAGAAATCTACTTTCAATTTCCCACATTCACCTACATTCATATTCCAAGTTTCATAGGCACCCCAAGCAAGTTGCCGAGGTGGCCCACTAACAAATGGATTCTTTTGGAATTAGTTTGGTAGTTGTTGGATTACCATCGAATCCAAAATAAGCATCACAAGGCGAGAATGCATTTCCCTATTTTGATTGGCAGGCATTCCTGCCCAAATATCCACAAGGCAAAAAATGTCAATGTAAAACTGACAAGGGTAACCCTGCGGACCTTTCATCCGCGAACTAATTTTGACCATTGGGGTAAGTTTGGGGAGACAAGTCGGTCCAATGCTCACATACCACAATTAGAGGATATATGGATTCATTTTCAAGATGAATACATCGTACGGAAAAGGGATTATGAAAGGTTAACCCTTGATGAAGTTCGGTAATTTAGATTGGTTGATGTGCCAAAGGACATGCATGATAATGATGAGGTCCTAGATTCATCATACAAGAGTGATAATATTGCCAATCAACCAATGCCATGGGTTAATTAGTATGTGGAAGAATGCAACAATACTAAGGAAAGGGCGGGACCCATTATAAAAAGGACTTTCAGTTGGTTGGCCACTTTGGGAATCTCACCCAAAGGGGAAAATCAACCTACAAATATAGGGTCTAAATCAATAATAAACCAACCAACACCCACAAAAGGAAAGAGGTCGACTCAAAGGGTTCCTACCATTCCAAAGAAGATCTCATTTTTGGTTGGTGGCTCATCTCTTTTTAGGTCTGTTGCTCCCAAGCTTACATCATCTACAGTGCCAGTTACAAGGCTAGTTGAACTCAGTGACTCTCCTAGTGTCATTCAGGAGTCATCACATCTTCCCCTTCCTCCATTATCACTTCCAATATCAGTCCTTTCCACTTCTACCATCATTTTTTCTTTCCCATCCCATTCTATGGCCCAGTTATTCTCATCACTTCCAGTTCTATCAGTTGGGGAGAATATTAGTTTGCCTATTTCCTCTTCACTGCCTTTGACGCTCCCATTTTCTTCAATTACAACCCCCAACATTAATTTTTCAATTCCTATGGTTGTCCTCACATCCACACCTTCCATCATTGCTACCTCTGCTTAGATAGTAGCTGGCATTTCTAGTGATCTTTCTCTAATTGATGCTTCAGGTATTAGATCTGCTACTCCATCTTCATC
Source organism: Taxus chinensis (assembly GCA_019776745.2). Classification (NCBI taxonomy): domain Eukaryota; kingdom Viridiplantae; phylum Streptophyta; class Pinopsida; order Cupressales; family Taxaceae; genus Taxus; species Taxus chinensis. The sequence goes on along the minus strand of CM034146.1, from coordinate 715,603,536 downwards.
GGCTCTAGCCATACCAAAGTGGCTGTTTAGACAGACTCCTAAGAAAAATAAAAAGGTTCCTCTGGGAGATGTTATAGATCTTAGTATATTGGAGTCCATGCCCAAAATATAGGCCAAGAGACTGAGAACCTTATCAAGTCTAATGGTTAATCCATCTGGAGAGTGTGTGATCGAAGTGATTACCCCTATTGAGGAGAAAACTAAAGAAACCATCACAGCAGTAAATTACCGAATATCAAAGTTCTCATTAGGGAAGGCTACTCTTGAAGGAGCCAAGAAGGATGTAAACACTACTCTTGGGGCCCTTTTGGAGAAATATGACAAAGACAAGGCTACCAAGGATGAGCTTAAGGCTAAGGTTGAGCAGCTCACAACATTGTTGCGTAGAGTAACCCAACCCACTCCATCCACTGACATCTCAACTACTATGGCTATGAAAATTTCATCTACAATCGATGATATTTATTATCATGAGCTTGAGAAGCTAGGCCAGAAAGGGAGATTGTTGAGTGGATGGATGGAAAGAATCCTGCAGGAAGCCAATCTTTTGATCAAGCAAGCCGTTGAGATTTATAATGTTTTGCAGGTTGCAAAAATCACCATTGCTAAGATGGATGAATCTTTCTTTGAGGACAATAAAAATTTAAATTTAACTTTGGGAGTGACATTAGAGAGGAAGATTCTGACTTGCTTCTTCAGGAAGAGGTAATTGATGATGCCTCTAAATTGTTCAAATATCAAAAGGCTATGGAATTCTGGTGTTAGGTGTTACAAGATCTGATTAAGAAATTGGAGAAGAAGCAAGTGGAGATTACATATGCCCTCAATGATATCTCAGAGGAGTTTGACAACGCAAACTACAAATTATTCAATGAAAATATTGATGCTCTTCCTGAGGACCAGATTAAGGAAAATTTCAAAGATTTGGTGAAGCATGACGATGATGTCACAAACATTTTCAATAGTGACTCCATTGACCGACTTGTTCTATGTCAGAATTTCATAGGGAGACTAAAGAAAGTCACTAATAAACTTCGAAGGTTGGCAACTAGGATCACGAAAGAGATCGAGACAGTAGACGTAGTGAATCACTATGTGTGTGGACCTAAAGATGAAGAAACTCAGGGTGTTATCAAGCACTTCTTCGAGTACAGACATTGAATGGCTATATGGGAAGAAGGACAACAAAAAATGTAGAGAAAGGAGATGTAGATGAACCAGGCCAAGCTAAGTGGCCATGAAAGGACATGTTCAAGCTCTGGAATCAGTCAAAGTTGTAGGCTGAGTTGTAATGGCTCAGCCTAGGAACTTATAAATAGTGGAATGCTTCCATTATTTGATAGATATATTTTTTTAAGAGATTTTTGGTGAAGTTGCTCTTCAAGCTTGGAAGAGTGCTTTTAGAGATTGATTGAAACCTTTTAATTAGATTCAGAGTTATACCTTGCACTTGAAGATTTGTTTTATTGTGTTGAATGATTAGTCATTGTATGCTTTGTGAATGTGATTCCTTGGCATTATTTATTAATTTACCTTTATTTCAGATTACCTGTTTCATATTGTGAAAATAATAGTGTGATTACCTTTCGTCAGTTGTGAGAACCATTTTCCTTCTATTGATTAAAAGTTGCATTATTTTTATCACTTGAGTGGGTGCTTGACATGTGCTTGTGATTATCCTCTTGAAAAATTATCTATGTATCAAATCAAAGCTGATCTTTCTATTGTGTATGATCAAGTTTAACAGAGGAACTTCTACCATTGGTTTGTGGTATTTTTGTACCCTTTCTAGTTTCTAAAGGTGAAGGTTTTCAATGATGCAAACCTTATTCCCACATTAACCCTTCCAGATGTTGAAAATTACCCAAATTGGTGCATCACCGCTTCTAGTTTAAGTTTTATTCCTTGCAAATCTCTCTCCCTAATCCCATGAAATGTTAGTATAGGTTTAGGTAGCCATTTTTCTTGCATTAGAGGTAGTGTTGTGTTTAGTTTAGGAAGAGGAATTCAGCCTTCTCTGGAGGTTCACCTTGAGCCCAAGTCCCATAACTTGAGAGGTGATCCCATGTGTCCCAATCAGACTGAATTTCGTGATTAATTTCTAGGCCATTCGAGGAGTGCAGTCATTTGGAGACAACAGTTTCCTTACAAGAACAAAGAGGAGAAGGATGAAAATAAATGGAAAGATAAGAAACATGTCAAGCATAAAAAGAGATTCAAGAAATAAGGAAAGAGAAAAAAATTCAAAAGTAAAATAAATCTCTACTCAAAGTAGGACTTAAGTTCAGTTGAATCAAGTGATATTAATAACTCTGAGAGTGAGAAGGATTAAGCCTATAATGAAACCTTTTTTATGGCCCTTGAAATATTTCACAAATGCAGTTCCAAAGGTAAATATCATGTTGAAGTTAACAATTTAGTTGAATAAGGTGCTATGGTAGATCTTGAAGATAAATTAGTGAGTTCTCTTGAAGAGTTTCAACTATTGGGAATTCATATTTTATTAGTGTGTACATTGTATTTTTGATAATAATTTGAGTTTTTGAGTTGTTGAAACAACTCACGTATTTAGGAAATAAGGGGAGTTTTGTAGTTGAAATAAAATAGGGAAGATTGTTCTATTTGGTTTTAACTCCTTATTTATAGGAGTTACATATCATGTATGAATTGGTCAGAGTATTATTTATAATATTTATTGTCCACCCTCAAATAAATTTATTATTTTCTATTAGAGTGATGAATTTTTTAGAAATATAATGAGGCAAATATATGGACTAATTTTTGCCTCTCTGTATGAGATCCATTACTATGTTTTTTAATTGAGATTCATGTACATCGTTTTGAAGAAATTAATCTTATGTATCATCTAGTTATGTGTACGTGTAAATCTGCACTTTTCCAACCATTCAACATTGGATTCATGTATTAAGTGTTTGAAGTTTCATTTGAGCTTTCACTACATTGATTTCATTGTCTACTTAGAAGATATCTATTTGTGCTCTTACCCATGGATAATATAGGTACAAGACATTCATTGATCTTATTTTATTCATTGCACATTGTGTGCAACAAAAAAAACTATCTCCTTCATCTGTGACACTCTTCCATATCATGTAGTTTTGGTATTTCCATCAACATGTTTTCCTAATACATCCATTCAGCAAGACATCAAGGTCAGCAAAGGATAAATTTCTGCATACATGATGGTATTCTTATGTTTGAAATTATCTTATTTATTTAACTTTGTCAAAAGTAGTTTGTCTTCTCAATAAACCATAAGTTATTCTATGTCTTTCATTTCATTAACATTGTGTAAGTAGACATCCTGTTTGTATATTTGGTTATCCTTATAGCATCTTAAAATCAAAGTCCCATTTATTCTATCATTCAAACTTGTTTATTGTCTCAAAAAAATGTTTTATTAGGGATATTTTGTGTCATTATTGTCAACTAATTATAATAAAATAAATTTTTTTTGTCAATAGTGTTTATCATTATCATTATTCATGTCAGAATTGTTAATTTGGTGGTCAAACGGTCAAAGCATGTTGTCATGTCAAAGTTAAATTTCGTAAAATTTAAATAGATGATTTTAGATTTTTTAATGTCATGTTGTAGTCATGGTGTGATGTCAAAAGTCTCAAAAGAGTTAGAAAATTATTAAATAATTGCCTCACAGACGCATTTTTGGTATAACTTGACGTCCACAAAATAAACAATTTCACATTATGGGGGGAATAATAAAAAATGTGGAAATCATTGAGCTTCATATCCAAATCCGGTTGAGTTAATAGTGCCACACTAGAGGATGGAGGCAATGGAGGTAGGAAGACAATCAACGTCCTCAAGTTCATCACTACCTCAGAGGCCACATATTGATTTAGTGACACCTTTTATTTTGTGTGATGAATAAGAACAAAAGTGCATCCATGTTCCTGTATGCAGTACAGTTTATGTGTTTCCCATGTGATAACAATGATTTGGAGACATGTACCATTGATACTATATCAAGAAGTGTTCTTGATCAAACTGACTTGATGGTTGATATGAATTAGTTGAACGGTCCCAATTCATGTATTCATCTAATAGGTTGATTGGTCCTTGGATGATGTAGTTCCCACAGTCAGTGTTGAGGATTGAGACCATGTGCATGCTACAGAGAAGCATGTTGCTTGGTTAAATATGGTGTTTTTCCCATGTTCACACTAAGTGGGGGAATGTTGGGAATTCATATTTTATTAGTGCGTATATTGTATTTGTGATAATAATGTGATTTGTTGATTTGTTGAAACAACTCACGTATTTAGGAAATATGGGGAGTTTTGTAGTTGAGATAAAATAGGGAAGATTGGTTTATTTGGTTTTAACACTTTATTTATAGGAGTTACATATTTTGTATGAATTGATCAAAGTATTATTGATTGTCTTTATTGTGTAACCTCAACCAAATTTATTATTAGTTGTCTAGAAGGAAGTACCACAAATTGATATCAAAATTGATAGACTATGAGGAGAAAATCAAAATTTATGAAAAGAGACTCGGTATGAAGGAAAGAGAATAGAAAGATGAGTTTAAGGAACTAGAAGCTCAACTTGAAATAATTTTATTAGCATTCACATTAAAAGAAGAAGATTGAGTAAAACTTAAATCAGAGGTATAAAATCTAAAGACCGAGTTGGACCAAATGACAAAAAAGGTAGAGTTGTTTGAGAATTTTTTAAAAAGAACACGTGATTTAGTTGACCTTCCAAGTAGCCAAAGAGATACAAAAGATAAATCAGGTTTAAGATACACAAATGAAAACAAATATGGTGGAGTAGCTGATCAAAAGAATGGAAAGATTACTTTAGAACAACCTCACACCACCAATAAGAAAACCAACAATAATTTCAATAAATGGAACAAATCCTTTAGACACTCCTATGCAATTAGGAACACCCACTCTTTTTATGCTTACTATTTTTCATGCAACGTGTTTGGTCATAAAGCCATCAAATGTAATAAAAATGCTAAAGGACATGATAGGAATTATAATTCAAAAAAGATAAGAAGAGATAAGGGTGTAATCTGTTACATTTGTCAAAATATTGGAACTATTGTAAAGACATGCAGTCAAAATCCTATAATAAACTATGGAAAGGTCTATGTAATAATATTTCATCCTATAAAGAAGAAAGGATAAACTATGATAGGCCAAAAAAAATTCATGTTCAAGATGAAGGAATGATATGGTATCTTGATAGTGGATTCTCTAGTCACATGACAAGTGATAAAAAAAAGTTCATCTCTCTAACTATGAATTCCTTAGGAGTTTTTAGATTTGGAGAAAACTATTCAACTAATATTGTTGGTAAGGGATCATTAAGTCTAGATAATGGAAAATTAGTCACTAAAAATGTGTTATATGTGGAAGGTCTCAAACACAATCTCCTAAGTGTCATCCAAATGTGTAAGAAAGGATACACATTAGTTTTCCATGACAAATGATGTGACATCAAAGAAAGCAAGTCAAGAAAAAATATTGGGAAAAAAATTAACAAAGAATAATATGTATGTGCTAAAGGAGGTCTATAAATAAAATTTCTTTACCACTCAAGAAGACTATAGTTGGCTTTGACACAAAAGGCTTGGGCACTTGAATTTTGATAACCTTGTCAAAATCAGCTCAAAAGATTGTGTTAGAAACATGCCAAGGATAATCAAACCAACTGATACACTTTTTAAGGCCTGCCTACATGGAAAAACAACTAGGATAAGAATTAAATTAAAGGAACATTCAACATCAATGCCTTCAAAATTTATACACATTGATCTTGATGGACCTAAAAAAACTAAAAGTATATAAGGAGACAAGTATTTTATGTTGTTGATTGATGACTATAATAGAATGGCATGTGTTGCATGTCTAAAATAAAAATCAGGAGCATTGGATAGATTCAATAACTTCAGATCTTTGGTAGAAAATTAAAATAATACAAGGATAAAATGCTTGACATCAGAAAAAGGTGGTGAGTTTTGGTTTAATGACTTTGATGATTTTTGTGAAGAGAATGGAATAAGGAGACAATTTTCATCAACTAGAACACCTCAACAAAATGGGGTGGTTGAGAGGAAGAATAGAATAGTGCAAGAGATGGTTAGGACAATGTTGAATGATTCTAAACTTTCATATGGTTATTATAGAGAGGTAGTATGCATAGCTGCATACATCTTGAATAGGGAACAATTAAGAGTGAATAATAATAAGACATCATATGAGCTCTAGAAAGAAAGGTAAAAAAATGTAAAACATCTTAGAGTTTTTGGTATTAAATTTTATATTAAGAGAGATGAGGATGATCTAGGAAAATTTGATTCTATATGTGATGAAGGGATATTTCTAAGATATCCAGCAGCGAGTGCAACATACATGTCTTATAATAAGATGATCCAAATGATAGTTGAAATAAATAATGTCAAAGTTGATGAATCATACCCTTTAAAGATCATATCTCAACCCAAAAGAGATCATATCTTTATGTTGTCGTCCGGTAGCATTTTTTTATGGTACCGACCGGCAACATAATATATGATGTCAGAAGGTAGTATAAAACATGCTACTAGCTGACAACATATTTTATGCTACCTGTTGGTAGCATACAAAAAATGACCAGACGATAGCATTTTACAGTGATGTCATTAAAAAAAGAGTATAGGATTTTTTTGCTTGTGTCATATTTTGGGAGGACAAATTTCTCATTAAGATTATCATTTTAACTGCTAACATCAAAAAATTTCAAAAAATAAAAAAATTCCAAACAAAATTAGAGAAATTTGTATTTGTTTCACTAAAAACACATTTTTAATTTTTTTGTTTGCACCATAATTTCTGAGAACATATTTCTCGTCAAGCCGGTCATTTTAATTGTTATTGTTAAAAAATGTTTTTTTTCAAAAAAAAACATATATTTTTGGTTGACATCATATATTATCAATTGACAACATAATATATGTTGTCGGTTGGTAGCATTAAAAATACTACCGGTTGACATCATATTTGCACTTCTTTGTATTCTTCATTAACGCAACAGTCTTTTTTCACATATTCATTAAAAAATCTACAAATTTTTTTAAGGGGGGGGTCTTAAAATTTTCCCTGAAACAATTTCTTCCCTTCATTATGTAAATCTCAAATACAATACAAGTTTACTATCAAGCTATGACCTTCAAGAAGGATTCCATCTCCTTCTACTTACATTACTTGCTTATAATCCTCCACAAGAAAGAACTCAAATCTTTATGAACAAAACAAGAAAAATTCCAAATTCCTCCTTTTCTCACACTCTAATTCAATCAAATCACTTGTTTGGATGAATAAATTTACTTGTATTTATAATTTCTCTACTAAGAAAGGAAGGAGTAATTGAAACGAATTGATTGATGAAGGTTAAACGTTTGTAACCATTCACCTTCACATGTTTTTAATTATTGTAAACTCATCGTTTAACTTCATAACAATTTTGTAATTGCCGCCAAACTTCTTTCTTATAATAGAACTATCTTACTTTATCATTTGAAGTTTTCTGGATCCCCTTCAACTGACTCAACCATTCTTATGTTAAATTTACACGAGAGAGAGAGAGAGAAAGAGGATATTACAAGTTAAAAAAATAATACATAAAATTTGGTACTTATATATCCATTTTTGGATCATACCTCCCCAATTTGAGGATTTTAAGTCTCTAAAAGCTTCAAGGACTAATGAGGTGAGGAAATTTCTTCCCCATGTCTTATCTAGAATACCACTTGGCCTTAGTAGGAAATTGCCTTTCAACCCAATCAACCACTTGTCTTGTACTCCCTGTTGTGTTGTTCTCTCTTTCCGTTGTAATACCACATCTTCCTCCAATTCTGACTGAATTTTTGGAGAAAGATCCTTAATATATGGCAGAAAAAATCCCTCTTTTTCTTGATCCAACATGGAGGGCTCAAAGAGACGTAAATTCTCAACATTCACAACTGAATATATTCTCATATAAGGAGGAAAATCCAAGCTAAATGCATTCTTACACACTTGTTCCATAATTTCAAATGGGCCATAATGAAGAGGTTTAAGTTTATTACCTTTTCCTTGTAGCCTTTCTCTGCTCAACTACAACCATACCTTGTCACAAATAAGGAAATAATGCTTAGTTCTATGATGATCATGTCATGCTTTGTACTTAGTAACTTTTCCAACCTCTCATGTACTTGGAGGTATATCTGTTGAATTTTCTTAATTAACCTTTATCTTTGCGGGTCTCTAGATCCACTTTTTCATCATTTCTACATGGTAATCTCAAAATAACATCAAATGCACTTTTAGGAAAATAACCAAAACATGTCTCAAAATGAGTCTTACTATTAGAAGAATGAACTTCCATGTTATAAGAATGTTTGATATATATCAAATTCTCATCCCAAGTCCTAGGATGTTTCTTATTATACCCTCTCAAGAGTTGGACCAAGGTACAGTTTACCAGTTCTATTTTCCACTCAGTTTGCAGATGAAAATCGGAAGAACTTTTCAGCTTAGTATCCATCTTCTCCCACAAGGTAGACCAAAAATTCTAGATGAACTGTGAGTCCTTATCTTATATAATAGAATCAGGAAAACCCAAATGAACCCACACATTATAAAAAAAAATAAGTTAACTACATCATTGGCTTTGATTGTATTCTTATAAGGAATGAAAATACACATTTTACTAAACAGGTCCACTACCAAAAAATTATAATCATACCATTTCTTGGAAGTAGGAAAACCACCCAAAAATCCATGGAGATACTTTTCCATGGTCATGAAGGAACTAGAAATGGCATATATAACCCCAATTTTTTGTTACTAGGCTTGTTTATACTATATAAAAACAAAACCTATGATGCATTTAGAAACTTCTTCTTGCATGTTTGACCAATAAACATACCTCTCTAAGTGCACTAAAGTATTTTTCACACTAAAGTGACCAGGAACCTTAGAAGTGTGTTCTTCCCACATCAACTAAACTATTTCCCCCTTAGGCACACAAGGTTTCTTGTTCTTGTAGAGAAAACCATCCTAGAAGTAATATTCTCCCTTGGGTGAAAAGCCCTCACTTGGAGGTTTCTATAAAAATATCTCTCTAAAATCCAGATCTAGCTCATAACCTTCTTGATATGATTCACACACAAAAGGCTAAAGAAGAGTTAAAGTTCCCATCGCTAAAACTAAAGATGGTCTAGATGACATATTAGCTAACTTGTTATTCACACCTTTCTTATGTTTTATAATCAAATGAAATTGTTATAAGAAACCCATCCACTTATAGTTTCTATCATGTTGAAATTTATTTTGAGTCTGCAAATATTAAAGAGGTCGGTGATCTCTTTGTATGATAGTTTCCTTACCCATCAGGTAATGTTTCCATTTCTTGATCACTTGCACAAGAGCATACAATTCCTTTTCATATGTAAAATAATTTAGAAATTTACCAATAAATAATTCAAAAATATTACATACAGGCCTACCTCCTTGAAGTAGGATGGACCCCATAGTATAGTCACTAGCATCAGTTTCCATTTGAAAGGTAGTTGTAAGTTAGGTAATGCAAAAATTGGAGCATGAATAATATTGTATTTAAATGACTAAAAAGAATTAAAATTCTTACCCCAATCAAAATCCTTACCCCCTAGTGTCACCAAATGTAGAGGCGTTGCTATGGAAGAGAAGTTCTTGATGAACTTCCTCAAATACTAAACTGCACCAATAAAACTCTTGGTCTCGATCAAATTGGACAGTGTACGACAATTCACTATGGAATCTATCCCATTAGTCAATCCTAAAATCTCCATCTCCAACCACATACCCCAAAAATACAAGAGGCTATTGAGAAAACTCACACTTCTTCCCATTCAAAACTAGTTGGTTCTCCTTTAAAACTTACAAAAATTGATGCAAATGGTTAATATGCATGTTAAAAGTTATTCTAAAAACCATAATGTCATCCAAGTACACAATGAAAAAGGAATAAATAAATTGTCTCATTACCTCATTCATCAGCCTCATGAAGATATTTGGTGCATTATTTATCCTAAATGGTAAAACCATCCATTCATACAACCTTTGCCTAGTCTTGAACATTTTTTCTAAATGTCTTCCTTGATTTGCACTTAGTGATACCAAGATTTCAAGTCAATCTTAGTATTATATTTAGCATGTTATAACTGATCCAACAAGTCATCAATATGAGGAAGATGGTACCTATTCTTGATAGTTATTTTATTTAATGTTTTTTAATCAACACACATTCTCCATGAACCATCTTTCTTAGGTATTAAAAAAATAGGAGAACCTTGTGGAGAAGTGCATGGATGGATTATAACTTTCTTGATCAAAGAATGTAACTGTTATTTTACCTCTTTAGCATCCTTTAAAGACTTCTTGTACAATCCCAAGTTTGGAAGAAGACTATTGTGTATCAAGTGTATCTCATTCTCAATTTTTCTAATTAGTAGCATCCCCATAGGATCTTGGAAAACCTACCTAAACTATTGAACCAACTCTTTCATATGATTCTACTCTTTACTAGTAAACATACTAAAAGTGGATTTAAATGAAACAGCTTCCTTTTCTTGCAAATATCTCAAAAGAAGTAATGTAAATTTCCCACTAGCATTAATAAGATTCTTAGCTTCAAAGGCACTTACCAAAGAGATCTTTGAGTCTCCTACAAAGGATGAAATTATGTAGCTCTTACCATCCTTAACCAAGTGGTATTGGTTGGATATTCTCATGAAGATGAAATCTTTGATATACAAGTACGGGCTACCAAACACCACACCACACACATCAAGCCGAACAATATCTAAATTATTTTCATCAATAAAATTCTTATCAATACCAAACATAATTTTTCATTGTTTGGTAACCTTGATGTCTATGCCTTTCTTCACCTAACTCAACAAATACAGAATTGGATGATTATAAGTTTCCAACTTCATCTTATCAACTAACTCCTTACTTATCAAATTATCTTGAGAACAAGTATAAAAAATAGCACCCACTTTAGTTTTCTTCACTTGAATTTTTATATCATAAATCTTAGTAAGCTCATTTTCTTAAACAACATTATTACTACCCAAACATACCTCTCTATGAATGGAGGTACAACACATTTTCCCATCCACCTCTTTGCTAAAAAATATTTCCTCTCTTTGAAGGGAAGTCATGGTCTTCTTTATTTTTTTCTTATTTTTGAAGGGATGTAATTCCAAGTGGAACTTCCAACATTTATCCTCAGAATGTGTGTCAACATCACAATTACCATAATGAACTTTAATATCCTTCTTAGAAATAGAAGTAGCATTCTTATTACCTTTCCCTTTTCCTTTCTCCTTTTGTTTGGTGTCACCTTGTTTGTTTGAAGCATGCTAAGAGGTAGATGAACTCTTTTTCTTATCCATCTCTAGATAGTGGGCTTGAGAACAAGCCTCATCAACATTCACTGGATTGGCCAAGAGGATTGGTCTCCTTAAGTGGCTATGGATTCCACTGATGTACTTCATCAAAATATATCAGTTTGCTACATCTTTTCCCATTTGGAAAGCTTTCTTTTAGAACTCACTAGTGTACTCTTGCACATTTTGTCCTTGTTTCTACCCAAGATATTTCCAATACATCAACCTATCTTCCTCATAATAAATAGGATAGAATTACTTTTTGATTAGCCTCTTAAATTCATACCACTTAGTAATAGGAATAATCTTCTTAACAACCAAAGAATGAACATAGATTTCAAACCAAGTTAAAGAATGTTTGGTTAATTTTAACCTTACAAATTAAATCTGGTGACTCTCATTAATTTGATGTAAACTGAAATATACCTCAGGTTGAGCCAAGGAAGGGTCTAGCTTCTCGACATTCACATCCACATCATAAATATGAATTTCTATCTTTGCATCCACTTTGAATGGAAGATGAATAAGGTTGGCATGAGGCTACTCTTCCTCATACCCATGAGTATCTTCTTTATGACCTCCTAGTGCCTCTTTTCGAACACCAAGATTTTCCATGAGAAATCCCATGATGGACTCCAATTGCCCCATAGACAAGGAAATAGTGCCCACATATTTAGACATACTTTCCACATTCTCCTTTAACTTTTAGAAATGTTCTTCTTCAATCTCACCTGCATATTTTCTATGATCCATGTCTCGGATTCCTTGCTTCCACTTCTTGGTGGAAATATCTACTTCAAAATAAATGAGGATTCCTTCACTTCTTTCACTTCCCTTTTGGGTAAGGGACATCTAACTAAAAATGTCAACAAAATTTAAACCACACAAAAATAATGTGATCTTAACTACTCTAATACCAATTTGATCCCTAAACTACCTCTTTTAGACAATAAATAGATCCTATATTCTGATAATGAATGAACAATTTGAATAAGATATTAATATCCAGTGTATTATGTAAGAATTGTTCACACAATACTAAAAACGAAAGATGCAAGACAAGGAGATGAAAATTTTATCCTGGAGAAACTCAATGTTGGAAAAAAAACTCTAGATGAGTAAACAATTACTTCACTTCACTATGTAAATCTCCAATACAATACAAGTTTACTATCAAACTATGACCTTCAAGAAGTATTATAGATCCTTCTACTTGAATTACTTTCTTACAATCCTCCACAATAAATAACTCAAATCTTTGTGAATAAAAAACAAGGAAAAATCCAAATTCCTCCTTTGATCACACTTGAATTCACTCAAATCACATTCTTAGATGAATAAATCAACCGGTATGTATAATTGTTCTACTGAGGAAGAAATGAGGAAGTGATACAACTTGATTGGGGAAGGTTAAACGTTTGCAACCATTCACCTTCACATTCTTTTTAATTTTTGTAAACTCATCATTTAACTACTTCATAACAGTTGTGTAACTTCCGCGTAACTTCTACGTAACTACTATCAAACTTCCTTTTTAAAATAGAACTCTTTTTCCTTATCATTTGAATTTTTTCAGATCACCTTCAACTGACTAGACCATTCTTATGTTAGATTTACATGAGAGAGAGAGAGAGATGATATTACAAGTTAAACAAAGAATACATAGAATGGGTACCTGTAGATCCATTTTGGATCAATTTGACTATCATGTGACAATCATCCATAAATTAGAATTCCATTGTGCTCCCAATTAAGTGTTTTTTTCCCTTTTCTTGGAGAAGTGAAACACAAAATAGTAATATCTTGGCCATATAGTAATGTTTGGGCCCTTATTTCTTGAATAGATTTTTTTAAGGCAAACATAATGACACTACTAAGTTGATTCCATTTTCCATAAATCAAAGATAAATTGATAGGAAATAAAATGAAGTTATTGATTAATGTGGTATGTGAAAAATATAAGCTAAGAACCTTGAAATTTATATGTATTGATGTATTTCATACATATAAATTTATTATATTAATTTTTTTTTAACAAAAAAATTGGTATATTTTGATTTAACAAAAATAAGATTCATGCTGAAACCTAATTGCAGAGTAACTGATGGAAACAATGAAGTACAACTACTGTGATGCACTATGACATAAGCAATAAATAAAGATGAAACCCTAAGTGCAAGAGAGAGAGGAAAGGACTTATCTTATTTGTGCTTTTCCTAGAACAGATTTGAACTAGAAATCTGATGAACATGAAGATAACAGTGTCACAATTTCTCAGGATAAATTCTAGAATTTTTGAACAGATCTGGACTAGGACGCCTAGACTAGGTCAAGGGAATTTAGGCAATAGATTCTACTACTAGGCACCCATGACTACACAGGTGGTCGGAATCTGATTTTTCTTGTGTCGTACAAGTGTCACTGATATTCTATGTTAGTCACCTATGTGTCACACTTTGATCGGTGGATGTACTTGTAACCTGCAAGATAAAGATTCACATGTAAAACCCATAATACTACATTAAATATAAAAAATAAAGATGCATTATGGGGAGTTGTGTTGACCCCCGATGGTCACAATAACTGAGTGAACTTACGACCGAGTGATGCACTACATCTCATACTCTATGTAGTTATTATGAACGTTTGAAAGAATCTTTCCCTAGGATTCCCTTATAAAAGTGCACTCGATAGCGGAAAGTATCTAGATGTAACAATGTAGCTAGATGTATAGCTGGAATAATGAACTCCCCTTTCCTATGTAGTATATGAAGAAAATTCATTCCCTTCTCCCTTGAATGGATGCTAGATAGATGCCTTTAGTGCTCTTAGATGCCTTTAGATGCAAGCTTAGGTGATGATAATAGATGCTTAGAGCTTGGTTTTTTATCTTGGTCACATAACTTTGTATTTATATGATTCCCTTGTTTGAATTTCATAATTGACAACTGGAATGTCGACCCATAAGTGGAAAAGAATCCTAAAAGATAAAATAAATCCAAAAAAAGTGAGTAAGGTGAAAAATATTTTGGGGGTACTCATTCCCTACTACAGTGTTTTTTCTACTATACCTTTGTTATTAGAACACGATCACGCACTTTCACCTCCTCTACCAGATGAATGACCTTCACCCTTCACCATCATTGGATAGTCATTCATACGTATTTGAGGGACTTTATACTCAAACTTCCCCCCTCCTTCCTTAGTCTTACCATAGTCACACTTATTCTCCTTTACATTCTTATACATTCATACTCGCCATTTATTCTAGTGTCACTACCTAATGACACACTCTTGTGCTTCGGTTCACACTTGACTATTGAGGGATTACTTCTACACTAAACCCCACACACTGCACTATAGGCACTACCATCTACATTTTATCACACACATCACACATCATACATTGTCCATCCTACACTTACTCTATATTTTACATTATGCTACATACATATATTAGTCATTCTACATGTTACATACATCATTAATATATTTCACAGTGCACATTTATACATCACCTATATTCTACATACTACATTAGGTTACATTACATATGAGTCTAGATTTACATTTCATCACTACATCCTACATTACTAGTCTATCTACACCTATTATATTACATTTTACACATTATATATTACACATCCTACACATTTAGCATTGCATTCAACATACCACACATTTACACACCATATCCATCACCTGGTTATCTATACTACATTGTCTTTTATGTGGTGTACTCACCACCCGATGATGGACTTTAGTTCATCAGTTCATACTCGACTATTGAGGGTTTATAAATCAAATGGACCTTACACTTATCACACCCGTATTATTCCACTTTCATCATGCAACATCTCTAGCTTAGTGACATATGCTTTAGGCTAAATCCTCACCTATTCTATCATATTATATTGATATACACCTTAGGTTACATCACCATGCCTTATCATTTATCTTGTAGTGATATACGCTTAGTGCTACCTCATCACTCATTCACTCATCTCATAGTTATATATGCTTCGGCAATAAGTTCCATACACATTTCTTCTATATGTCACATATCATCAACATTTATCTTGTAGTGATATGCACTTAGTGTTAAATCATGACTCATTCACTCATCTCATAGTGATATACGCTTAGGGCTAAATCATCACTCCATAATTCATCTCGTAGTGGTATACGATTAGGATATACGTTCCACATATCATTTCTTCTATATGTCACACTTTGATCGTTGGATGTGCCTGTAACCTGAAAGATAAAGATTAACGTGAAAAACCCAAAATACCACATTAAATATAAAAAACTAAATATGCATTATGGGGAGTTGTATAGACCTCGACGGTCCACCCGATTGAGTGAACTTACGACCGAGTGATGCAATACATCTCAGAATCCATGTAGTTATTATGAATGTGTGAAATAATCGTGCCCTAGGATTCCCTTATACAAGTGCACTCAATAGTGGGAAGTATCTTGATGTAACAATGTAGCTACATGTATGGATGGAATAATGAACTCCCCCTTCCTATGCAGTGTATGAAGAAAATTCATTCTCTTATCCCTTAAATGGATGTTAGATAGATGCCTTTAGTGCTCTTAGATTCCTTTAGATGCAAGCTTAGGTGATGATAATAGATGCTTAGAGCTTGGTTATTTATCTTAGTCACATAACTTTGTATTTATATGATTCCCTTGTTTGAATTTCATAATTGATAACTGGAAGATAAACCTATGAGTGGAAAAGAATCTTAAAATATAAAATAAACCCAAAAGAAGCAAGTAAGGTGAAAAATATTTGGGGGCACTCATTTCTCTCTACAGTGTTTTTCTACTATACCTCTGCTATTAGAACACGATCACGTGATTTCGCCTCCTCCACCAGATGAAGGACCTTCGCCCTTCACCATCATTGGATAGTCATTCATACGTACTCGAGGAACATAATACTCAAACTTCCCCCCTCCTTCCTTAGTCTTACCATAGTCACACTTATTCTCCTTTACATTCTTATACATTCATACTCACCATTTATTCTATCATCACTACCTAATGACACACTTTTTTGTTTCGGTTCACACTTGACTATTGAGGGATTATCATTACACTAAACCCCACACACTGCACTGTAGGCACTACATATTTACATTTTATCACACACATCATGCATCATACACCATCCATTATACACCTAGTCTATATTCTATGTTATACTAAATCCTCATCATGCACATATTATTCATTCTACAAGTTACATATTCCATTAGGCAATTTCACATTGTGCATTTATACATCACCTATATTCTACATACTATGTTAAGTTACATTACATATGAGTCTAGCTTTACATTTCATCACTACATCCTATATTACTAGTTTATTTACATTACATTTTACACATTACATATTACACGTCGTACACATTTAACATCGTATTCAACATACCACTCATTTACAAACCATATTCATCACCTGGTCATCTATACTACATTGTCTTCTACGCATTACACTCACCACCATATGATGCACTTTAGATCATCGGTCCATACTCGACTGCGAAGGATTTAAAAATGATATGGACCTTACACTTATCATACCCATATTATTCCACCTTTCATCATGATATCTCTAGCTTAGTGACATATGATTTAGGCTAAATCATTACCTATTCTATCATCTTGTAATGGTATACACCTTTGATTATATCATACTCATGTTATAATTTATCTTTTAGTGATATATGCTTAGTTTTAAATCATCACTCATCCATTCATCTCATATTGATATACGCTTAGGGATAAATCATCACTCCATACTTCATCTCGTAGTGTTATACGCTTAGGCTATAAGTTTAACACATATTTATTTTATATGTTGCATATAATCAGCATTACGTAAACACATTCATCATGGCATGCTAGACATGATATACACTACCCGGCCATTTCCCGATGAAAAACTCTTTTTTATGGTTTATTCTTGATTTTTGAGGGGGAAAAAAATTAACCTCATTGCATACACTTCCATCCACTCGAATGGCACGTAGCTCCTATCATTCCATCTTGGATTCCATTCCATCCATCCACAACATACTGCATATATGGTTGCTTTTATCTTTTCTTACTCTTGCTTGTTTAGGATCACTTTATTACGCATGCTAGGTTGATTACTTGTATGTCATTTATCTTGTATCCATGTATTAATTATCTAAACTAAGAGAATTGAAACTAACACGTAATAGTTCTAAAAATAATCTTACTAGACATATATCATCATGCTAAGAGATTGAAGAGACTAAACATCAACAACATGCATATAAATTTGAAGGAAATCAAACTAACATGTTGAGAACTATTCTATACTCCTTGAAAGCTAACTAGAAATGGACCTATGTGGATCCTTTGCAATCAAAATGTGATTTTTTGTTTGATCCCAAGGGTTTGAGAATGGAGTCTCATCAAGACATGGCTACAAGTCATTTTGATTCTCTCCATATTACCCAAAGCTGGATGGATGAAATGCAAGATGAAGATACCTATCTCAACACTAATGGATGATGCTCAAAGATGAAAATACATATAGTTTATGTTATATGCATGTAAAGGTGTAAGAAGAAGGTAGGAGGCGGGTTCTTTATATAACCCTTTTTTTTGAAGAATCTTTGCATCCTATTATATAAGGGATAATAACAAAGCTAGGTTAGTTAGGGATAAACTTACTTTAGAATGGTTAAGTTTACTTTAGGAGAGTTTAATTTATCATTACTGATTCATCGAAGTTGAGTGGGGTGTATTAATTAATCTAGAGTGATTAACTAATAGGTAGGTGTAAGATTATAGAAGATTTTTAGAT
Organism: Taxus chinensis; assembly: GCA_019776745.2. Classification (NCBI taxonomy): domain Eukaryota; kingdom Viridiplantae; phylum Streptophyta; class Pinopsida; order Cupressales; family Taxaceae; genus Taxus; species Taxus chinensis. Next base: position 715,585,223 of record CM034146.1, on the reverse strand, counting down.
GAAGTTAGCATGATCTGGATTATAAGAGGAATTTAACCTAATAAATGACGATTTATTGATTTAACAGGAGGGGGAGTTAATTAATTAAGAATAATTAATTAATCTAGATTGAAAAGAACACTAATTAATGGAAGGTCATTAATCGGCATCTTGAGCGATAGAAGGGTTAATTAATTAGTGTAATGTAATTAATAAATGGTGATAAAATAAAAAAGGTGTGTTATTGACGATATGTCGTTAATTTGTGAGAAAGGGGATAATTAGTGCAAATTAAGTATTTAAATTTCTCGATCAAAATTATAGGTTTCTACATATCAATATTATCAACACATGTGCATTCACACTTTCTTCTAGTTGTGATCATAGATACAATAATCTTACACGTTACACATATGTTAGCCTTCTACCCCTCCTACACCAATTGTTGGGGGCATCCACACATATGTATCTTCCAGAGGCTACTATTTCATTTTTTACTCAACACTTTACATTACTTACTTATAAACACTTTTGACATACTAGCTATCTTTCTAACATGTTAACGAGTGTTTTATGTGGAAAATTTGTTATGTAGGGATAATGGTTTCCATACTCATTTGTCACATTGTCTTCCATTTTCTATTATTGTTTGCTATTATTTGAAGGCCTTTCCCTATGTTTGGTGTGCACACTTGTCAATTGCTTATGGCCATGATGGAATTACGTGTCTTGAGACATCATGAGTGATATCCCATGTTTTTAACCCACTTTTTGTATCTTACTTGTCTTCTTGCATGTTTACATTACTTTGCTTGGTAGTTTGTCCACTATTTTCATAGTTTATACACTTTTCTCTACATGCATGTGTGTACACTAGTCTTTGCCTAGCCTTTCTTGTTTATGTGTTCCTTGGTTTCTACCAATAACTTTTCAGCGTACATGTGGTTGGTCCTATTTTTGGGCTACATGTCTCCTAACAACGACAAAACATGTACCCCTGAAGAGGGGGGCATCATTTTGGCATTTCTACATAGTAACACAATGATTCTACACTGGTTCAGTTTAGTTATATTCAGTGAGTGGGTTCAGACCAATATATGAACCCCATACACAATGTATTTTATAGGTCATGTTGTCCTTAACACTTCTAGGAAGTAGTTAGATCTTGGAGGATAAACAACATTTCCTCCCTACACTTCTTCGGCTCATGGCATCATATCACCCAAAAAACTAGGATGCTACAGATATCTCTTCATAAATTTTAGTAGAATTGGTTAAATCTTGGAGTACACAGAGTATTTCCTCCCTGTACTTCTTCAGCTAGGGTGGTGTGAGATCACTAAAAAAAATTGCAATACAGGATATCCTTCTACACTCTTTCTCAACATGGATCAGGTGCACATGTTCCATTTACATTTACATACTTTACATTTACATACATATTTTACATGCATCTTTTATATAGTATTTTTACATTTACATACATACATATTTGAGTACTTGATCATTTTCTCCTTGTAGGTTTGGCCATATGAGAAACAAGTAGTCAAATTGGGGAAACAAAAAATGATGACAACAACAACATTCTGTAACAACACACGTACTTTACCATCCATGTAGGTACACATTGCGGTAGCTACACTCACGTATTCCACCCTAGGTTCACTCTCATCACTTTATCTTTGCACATTTTCATCTATAGTTTCCACACTCCCCCATCTTTTTATCATTCCATCCTTTTTCTAGTCCTTCAACACACTTCTACTACACTCTTCATGGACATCAAGTACACATCTCTATCTAGTTTATGTTACTAAGCTTTCCGCTCACCAACATAAAGTGGGGGAAAAATGTAGTCACAAATCATGCACATGAGAGAATTATTTATCCCAGTCTCAAATCACTCTTTATAAAGTTCTTGAGTAAAGAAAGTACTAATTAACTGCCATCCCTTTAACCATTTTATTTATTTTATTTCATAATTTGTGACCTCTTACAACTACATGCGTAGCCATTTTCAAACATCTCTCATAATTTTAGATATAACTAGGGAACCTAAATTTAGCACTGATGCACCTATAGGTTCCCTGGCCACACCTGGGGCACCTTGATCCTTGTAGCACTTTCTCAGCACTTTTTGGGCCTCCTCTATCCATTTTCCATGTTTATCTTCCATGTGGTCACACTTTTCGGGGTGAATTATGAAATTAGAGCAAGAGAACCCTATAAATATAAAGTTATGAGACCATAATTAGGGACCTAGCATCATACACTACTATCACTCCATCTAGAGTTGCATCTATCTATTACATTAACATCCACATAGCTCCATTATCAAAGAAAAAGCTAGGACATCTATATCACACTTCATAGGGGGAGGGATTATATTCTATTCCATGCACACATGCTATTAAATTTTCTACATCTAGCTAATGCTCACTTATTTCAAAAAGTACGACTGGCACAAGAGCACCTAAGTCACGACATGCACACACACACACACACACCAAAACTACATCCAGGTCTGAATTATAGTACAACGCTCAATTTAGTAAGCCCATTATTGTGGAAGCTGATGTCAGTTCGGCCCATTCATTATGCATTTTCTTTTTTTAGGTTTTTTATACTTCTCTTTGGTCTTTTATAGGTCATATTATTCACCTCAGAATATTTAGAGCATTCAATGCAATACACAAAAATTAGTGCAATAGATAGATAGAGTTGTAGATCACCTTCCGATCCTGTGAAAGTCATTTTTGGGCATCTTTCCCATACCAAGGCACCTAGTATTCATACTAGAGTACCCATGAGTGACCCAGTTCTGCTCCAGGTGTCGTAGTCCACTTGGATCCTCCAGATCTAGCCTTTTTGGGAACCTTGTACAACCATTCCTACTTATAGAATTTTCTGACATACCTCCGACACTCTGTGATAGTCATATTCAAATTAGAATGAATTCCTTCCTCAATTTAATCTTGCACATCATGGTTCTATTTTTATTAGTTTAATTATTTATCCAATTTATACTGTTTTATAATATAATTTTACAATGTTTTATGTCCTCCTAGATTAGATTAACTAGTTCTTAGCTAACTTAGATATTAGTTAATTTGTATTAATTAGCCCCCAATTTATTTTTCTAAGCAAAATCTTGATAACATAAAGTAGATAAGATATGTGTACCTGATAACCATGTAGATTGATGGGAAAAGCATGCCAAGAGACAAGGAAAAGCAAGGAGTGATACAAAAATGTGGAGCATGGAAACTAGAGAAGAGAAAGTGCAAAAAGTGATGATGAATTATGAACCTAGGGAAGAAACACATGTGTATATGTCATCATTCTACCTATTGTGGATGTCTATCTTGATGTGATTGATGTTGTTAATGTATGATGATGTTGACTACCACTTCCTATAAGGATGGACCTACAAAAGATAAGATTGAACAAGTAGTCAAATACGTGTATATATGATCAAAATGTGTAAAAAGTATGTAAATGTGGAAAAGGAACATGTGCACCTGATCCATGATGTGTGAAAGAGATAGAAAGGATCCTGAAGAAGTTGTAGAAGAACGGGTTTTTTGGGCGATCTCACGCCAGTTGTGTTGACTTCGAGTTTTTCAGGAGATCTCATGCTAAGAATTGGAATAAGTGTAGGGATAAAATTATGGTTTCATCCTCCAACCTTTAACTGCTTCTCGATGTATGGAACACCACTACATATGGTATGTAAAAATCTGATCTAGTTCGATAATTCCAATCCAATGCTAAAGAAGAAAATTATGTATATTGTATATATGGTGAGTGTCAAGGACAATATGCCTTGTAAAAGTTTTTGTGTGAAGTGATGTAGACTGTGTTGTACTAAAGAATGTTGTGTAACTTCCCCTAGTCATAGGCATCCAGGAAGATTCAAGGGCACCCAGGTGCTACTGTCCTGATCTGGGTGTTAGTGTCTATGCTATATAATTAACCCTTCTCCATTCCATTCTCGAATGCCCATTTACGACACCTTCTTGGTTGTATTCTTCTTATATTCAACTCATTTGGCTAATAAACCCCCTTTTATTAGCTAAACCATCTTCCTATTCCCCTCTAGATCACTTATATTGGCTTCCTAGGCTATCTATCAGTCATAAATGGTTAATCAGACTCCTCCCAACTCTCAATGAGTCTCTAATCACTCGCTAATCATGCTTAACTAGCCTAAACCTAGCTTAACTAAGCCTAAAGCATGTTTATCCTAATCTAATCTAAAAGTGATTTTTGGCTTACCTTTAGTCCCACATGCACCCAAATTCCAAACTCTCCTAAGTGGAAAACTATAAATAGAAGGGTCACCCCTCCCTTTCAACCTAACACCTTATTGACATCTTGATCTTGATATCATATCTCATCTTGACATAGCTTAAGAGCTCATTTGCATTAGCCAAGCTAATAAGGCATTTGATCTTGAGCCATCCACCATTAAAATAGCTTCATCTTGCATCCATGATAGGTTAGTAATGGAATATGCTAAACTTGGCCTTGTATCCATTGAGTAAGATTCATTCACCTTCATGGAGTAAACAACAAAACTGATTGCTAGGATCTTCTAGGTTCATTTAAATTAGCATTCAAAGAGTAGAGAGTAATATACATGTTAGTTTTTGATGTTTTTGTCAAAGTTATAATTCTTGCATGTTATTTTCCCTTGTTTATCTCTTATCTTATGGTCCATAGATGAGTTGGCAAATATTTGAGGTTCTTTAGCCTCATTCCATAGCTTTTGCAACTTTTCCTTGTTCACATTTGGCATGCCCGGTGGGACTCTTAGTCCATACTCCATTAATGGAGGTCTTTTCTAGCCATTGCATGTCCATTTCTAACCATTTTTATGCTTTCTAGGTTTTAAAGGCTTGTCTTTTAACATATTTCACATTTTAGATGGGCTAAATCTCCCTTTTGCTTAAGCATTTAATGGGTTCAAGCTAGAAATAGGTTTTAATGGATAAAAACTAACCTGTTTTCTCTTTTAAATTTTTCATTTCCATGATTTTCTGAGCTTTTTGTTAGGGTACATGTAGGTGTCCTGGATCGGCATGTATCATTGAAACAGGTGCACACCATCGAATAGGCGCACACCCATCTGGTTGTACCTTGACTTTCAAACCATTTACAAAGGGGCATGTATCCATTGAAACCTAAGCGTATACATTAAAGTACACACGTACCATCTATCTAGATATGCAGGTGTCTTGTGTTGTCTGTTGACTTTCTTTTTTTACCTTGCCATGTACCTATCTATTTGGGAGTGTATCCAGAAACCCACCCACACATGTTTATCTAGATGCGCAAAAGCTATCATATTCTTTACCATGTTGTTCCATCATAGTGCATGTATTGAAACTGCATGTCATCATTATGGATGCACATGTGTCTCTGTTTGATCTGGATTTATTCCTATTATTTTTAGTGCTCCTAGTTTGGGTCATATCTCCTCACCCGTTGACATTTTCAGTTGAATAGGATGAAAAAGGTGAAGAAAAATTTGTGAGGGAAGTTAAAAATATACCTAAACTTCTAAAAATATCCCAAAATTCTCGAGACTGTAAAATCAAAATACTAAAAACTAAAAATAAATTTTTTTTCTGATTTTCTTGGTTTTCTAACTTTTTTGTAGGGTTCTAACAGTGGTTTACAGGTTTCTTTTCCATCATTTTTTTCATATAACTTAGTTGAAGTGTTTCATTTTTATTTGTGAAGGTTTGAAATGTGTATGCTCTTCCCTCACACCTTTCTAGGTGATCTTGGGAATAAAAAACACTTCACTACCTTCTTCATTGCTTTTAAAACAATTTCTTTAATTATAATTTCAAAGTTGGCTAAAACAAATTTCTTTTTCAAAAAAACTTAAAGTGTTTTCCATTTCTTATTATAGTTGAGTTTTCGTGTTGTGTATGCTCTTTCCTCGCACCTTTTAGGTGATCTTGGGAATAAAAAACAACACTTAAAATCTCTTTCATGATTTATCTTTTGGAAAATTACTAATCTTGGTGTAGGACCAAAACTCATTTGTCAAAGAAAGGAGGTTCAAAACACAAACCCACTAATACATGTTTGATTGTAGGTTTCCAAATGGTGTGCTACTTAAAACCACATTAAGCTAAGCAAGATAAAAAACACACCACATACATCACAATGTATTACAGGTTTCGGAAAAGGGTATGTCCCTATCCGCTCAACTAGAACATAACCCCTTTGGCATAACACCTTAAGCTACAACAATGGGGGTGGTTCTAGGAACCCTAAAGTAATCCACCATTGAGCAACCTCATGGATGAAATAGGAAGTGCTCTAACTTACCCACTTGACTAGTCATACATTGTGAGTTTAGAGTCAAAGTTGTCTGTATCGCGACCCCAGTGACGATACAACTAAACACACTAGTTTCTCATTGTATTAGAAGGGGGTAAAGTAAAGCTGAGATACTCCAAGATTAGGGAAACCTTGGCAAATCAAGCTCACATTTAGACAAATTTTTGACACCTAGTTGAGTGAACTACCTAGGAAAGCCATTTCTTCAGGAGCCCACTTTGCTAGTCCATTATCGTGTCTTGTCAAAACCATCACGAAGTGATAAATTTCTTGGATTCAAAACCTTGTTTTTTTGAACAGAGTAATGAATCCACTTAAGTTAGATCTAATTGTCTCTCATCACGAAATTAAAATGATGTAAAACTTAGCTTGGTTTCTTTCTCACCTTCGAACAAGGTGAAACTCTTTTTCCCTAAGTGACACTGAGTTTATTTTCCTCTTTTGATCTATACCTTCGCATTCTTGTTGCCCATTTGGGACAGGAGAAGGCATATTGTGGAGTGTTATCATAGATAGTGTTCACCACTTTTTTGTCCATTTACACTCATCCATGTTTGCAGCTAAGTTGTTAAATGTATAAAGTGTGTGGATACGTTTTTACATCTTTGATAGCCACATGGCCTTGATTTCAAGATCATCTTCATAGCTAGGATTTGGTTTCATCATCATTTCCCCTTTGAGTTGTTACTTTTCCCACATTCTAGCCATACAATTGTGACACTTACATCTTGTTTTCATTTTTGAGAACTTGATATAAGTTTCCTTATTGTATCGTTATGATGCTCGCACGACTAATAACTTCTTGCTATACTTGTACTTAGTTTCAATCCAACATCATCTAAGGTCTTTTGAGAGTGTTGATATTGCATTGTTCATATCACGATAACATCATCTTGATACTAACACCTTGCTTTTCCAAGCTTGGTTAACGTGTTGGGGTAGTGTTGTTACGTTATTCACATTTGTAACTTCCATTATCAAAGACCTAGATTTTGTCGGCATTTGAACTAGTCATAGTATATCTCGTGGAGAGATCATGTCAGTGTAACTTTGGTGCTTAGATCTTGTTGATATTTCAAATTGACCTAGGTATTGATAGGGTATTGTCACTATCTGATTTTACGCCTATCGTTGAAACCATAACTTAAAGGTATAGTGTTCCATAAAATAGTTTGAGTGAATGACTAGTTTACTAGTGGACTTACATGATTGTTCCTTGCATGTTAAAAAACTCATAGAACTTATTCTAGGAAAATCTTGTTGGGTTATCAAAATTACGTTATCACGATGTATGTTCTCCTTAGATCCCCTTTGGAAAATCACACCAACATCCCTATATCTACCAAATGTCTAGTTAGATGTCATTATGCTTCCCTAAATCGACATGTCACTTCTTCCCTTTGAAGGAGTTCCATCACACTATCTAGGTCTAGGCATTCGCATACTAAATGATGCCAATAATGACTGACTATCACGCAGTTCCTCACACTTACAAAAATATGGAACCTAGGTTTAGGAATTCAAATCAAAATAGGCCCATTACGACTAAACCTCGTTTGGTTCTTCATGCTTAGAGAGGCCCATTCGGGAACCCTGTTCCCCACCTTCAGCTCATAGTCAGTGGTATGGTTTGGATGCTTCTGATCCAAATTATTATTTAGGTTCCCCCCACTCTTCTTCTGAATTCAGATCCAAAATACCATTCAGATTCCCACTCTTCTTCTAAAGATTCAGATCCCAACTATAATTCAGATACCCCTAGATCAAATCTTGAATCATGGTCCTCCTTTTCTTTGAAGGACCTTTATTCCAAATCACCTCAACAATGTCTTCCTCCTTTGAAGACTCGTGTGACTCCAAGTTCCATCGATCAAACATATAATTTGGTTCTTGAGTCACGGTCCTCCCTTCCTTCACAGGACCACCTTTATCAGTTGCCTCGATGACCCCTTCCTCCATCAAAGAGTTCCATGACTCAGATTCCCTCTAGTCAATCATCCAATTCGACTCCTACGTCACAACTTAACAGATGGCTATGTGATCCTACTTTTCTTCCTACATTGTGTCGTCTTCTAGAAAAATGACCTAGGTCCAAATCCAAATCATCCATTCATGAGATGCCTGCCACCAAGCCTACTTCCTCTCTTAAGTCATCTTCTTCTATCAGTCCAACTTCAATCCCTCTTTGGCCCTTGATCCCTTTCAACCATATCATACCATTTCCTCATCCATCTTCTAAATATCAATGTTTACGACCACATCGAACCATTAGAAAGAATCCATGTGCTAAGATATCTTTTTGAAGCACTATCAAAACTCTTCGTGGGAGTGATAAGTTCAAACCTTCCCCTCGTCTACATCATCAAACATATTCATCTTCTAAAAATTCCCATTCTTATTGAAACCGTTTCTTCTAGTCAACCTCCTATGTTCAAAGAACAACAACCTTTACTGATTGATTTCTCTCAGGATGATGGAACAATCAGACTACATGAAGATATCCCTCTAGAGGATTACAAACAAGGGTTATTTCTTGAACTTGATACACTCACGTATTGGAGTGAAGAAATTGATCCCTTTTTTCAGAACATAGAGGAAGAGCATAAGGTCATGGAACTTGATTCTTCTTCTGTTATTCCATCTTCACCTTCCTTTTAGCATGATGAGATGTCAGGGTCTAGCATTAATCCATGGCCTATCTTCTCATTACCCAATCATTCCTTATCTATCATCATCCCTCAATCAAAATATCACCTTGGGTCACCACTGAGTAGCCCATTATCTTCTTCTATCCTAGAGCCACCCCATCGGGTAGCCCTCCATTTTCTACTTGTGGGTCACCTCCTGGTAGCCCATTACCTTCTATTCTTGGGCCATGTCCTAGTAGCCCTTCATCCTCTTCTATCTATGGGACACCTCCGAGTAGTCCCTCCTCATCTGTACTTGGGTCACCCCCTAGTATTCCCTCGTTATCTTCTTCCATTCTGGGGCCACGTCCTAGTAGCCCTCCATTATCTTTCATATATGAGTCACCTTGGGGTAACCCATTACCTTCTATTCTTGGGCTGCACCTAGTAGCCCTTCATTCTCTTCCATCTATGGGACACCATCCCGTCATCTTCTATTTTTGGTCCACGTCCTAGTAGTCCCTTCATCCTCTTCCATCTATGGGACACCATCCTAACAGCCCTTGGGCCATGTCCTTGTAGCCCAATTTATTCCATATTAGGGCCATATTCTAGTAGTCCTTCCTCATCTTCTATCACCTATCACATTCTTATTCTATCAATGATTCAATCCCACCATATTCTCTTCATTCCTATCATCAATCATAAACATCCACATTCTTCTCCCACTTCTCCAAGATCAGACAAGTCACATAATCGCTTATAAGAAACCCAAACAGGTTCATTATCAAGCTCAGATCAAAACTGTAAAGAGCTCCAAAGCTCCCAACAACTCAAACAATCTCAAAGTTAAAATCAAATGTGATTCAAGAATGAACACCAATGCAACCATCAAGTATGGCAGAGTGCAGAAACCTATGGATAGGGAATTCAAGATCCCACATATGAAATCCATGTTTCAAGGATAAATTGTAGTCATTTATTGAGTACAAGCTCACCATGATCATCGAGATCAGAGGTAACATGACTTGATAAATAAACATGTTTAATAGTCCATTATCAAGGAAGTCACAAACATTTTTGTTGGATCTTATCACACCGAGTGACTTTTTTGGTCCCACCTTTCCAAAAACTATCAAAAATCTAAAAATTCAAAACAATTGAAAAATACAAAAAAAATGAGAAAACATTAAAAAATCAAAGGTACAAAGATCACATTACAATCAGGTATTGCGTACACATGGATGTTATTTCTTCCCTTCATTCCATTCCTCTACAATTCATCCTACCATTTTCATCCCTTCAATGATATTTGATTAGTCTATTTGCACACGCATTTTGTGACATTTATCTCTATGGTATCTATTTGACCTTGGTCTTTTATCACCTTGGTAAATTAAAGAATGAATGACCTCTTAGAGATCCTATCACAAACAACATCTAATAAACTTGTTGTGAAGAATGTTTTGGACATATTTGTTGACACTAGCCAATGTCGTCATCATAAAAATCACTTCCATATCCTTCCATCAAGCCATCTGTGGTTCTTAACCCCTTGTCAAACAAGAGAGCTGAAATAATTTTTCAAAAAGCAAAAGAATCAAAATCAATTAATCAAAAATCAAAAGATAAAAGTAAAAAAAATTGATATATTACTCTCTCTTGGGGTATTTCCAATAATCTCTATGTCTGGGGCTATGGACATCTGACTGGCGGTAGAGAAATGTTGTGATTAGAATCAAATACATCTCCATCAGGGCTATGGATTCCTGGCTAGCAGCGGAGCAATGTATGGCTATCCTTCCACCCTCCATTCACAAATCACCTATCACCTATCAAAATAAATCATTCCTACACATTGGATAGGTTTTTCTCATTTGTTGCCTATTAAATCTTCCCTTCAAGAGGTAATTAATTTCCACGTCCACACACTGGATCTCTATGAGAAAACAAGATTAGTATGTTACCAAGTGTCTTTTTTTTACCTTGTTCAGACTCTTATTTTAGTCCATATCTTGTCTCACGATTTGTGCCTTTGGCTAATCACCTTTTCATCATTAAAGGCTCTAAACTACATTCCATATCATTCATAACATTCACTTTTCTTCTACTTTGTTCAGAACATCCATGTGTATAGGATATTCCTTTTTATCCATGTTTGTGGGACCTTTATCCCTTGTGTCAATAAAAAACATCTTATACTTCTTTCTATTATGTTTTTCTTGGCTAGCTTACGCTGGGGGCATCCTTGCTCCTTCCTAACATGTCACTGGTTTACGTTCATCATCATGATTGAACCTATCCATATTGGCCTTGCTCCCCCACTCATATCACGTGAAGATTTTTCCTTTGAATACTCCCACTTAATCATTGGGACATTTTCACATCTTCACTTTCTTTGCACATGCACATGTAATTCTACCCTTGTACATCCCATCTATCACTGGGGGCATCCACATTTCTTTGTATTCTTGTACATAGTTTTAGAAAAAATTAAAAAAATAAAAACATTCAAATATGTTAGAAAAATAAAAAACATTCAAATATGTTTAAGAAAACTTCTAAAAATAAAAAATCATCCTACAAAATGTCACTCTTTGGTTCTTGTCTTATTCTTGTCATAAACAACTCGTGGATCATCTTGATCTACCTCCATCAACAAAATATAAGTTACTTACTTTGTCTGTACTTTGGGGCACAACAAGTTTCCTGGTACTATTTCGTAGTGCACATTACTTTTTCATCATGGACCCAAGTGTCCTCCATTTGTCCCCTTGCATGTATCCTTTCTTGGGGCACCATCATTAACCCTTGTCGTTAATTTGAATAGGTTGGAATTGAAGTCTTGATAACAAAAAACATTACATTATGTTTCTCTGTTATGTTAGCTTGTTTACTTTCTCGTATTGCATTGCATTATGTATGTTGCATGGAGTTAGGCATTTTTTAATTTCTCACATTTCATTTCATTTTGTATGTTGCATGGATTTGGTGTTTTTAGCAATGGACATTTGTTCGTATATGGATTTTTATGTCATACTACACTTTTGTTCATTCTTTTTAATAAGGACCAATGATGAAGATTACTAGTAATATGATGAAAAATAAATTTGTTTAAAAGGCACTGGATGGATGTTAGCTCATTCCCCCTTCCTCATACTCCTTTTCTTCTATATCCCCTTTATTTTCTTCTTCTTCACACTATTCTTTCTTTTGTTCTCTTTCTGTCATCTTTTCGATCATCGATCGAGTTCTTCCTTCACCCCATTGACAATCGAGGGGGCATCCTTCATTCTACTCATTTTTCTTCTATCCCTTCAAAATTTTCTACTTGTTTATGCTTTTCTACTTTCTTTAAAGTGACGTCACTTACGCCACCCAAAGAGGGGAAAATGTAGACACCTAAAATATGCTTACACTTAGCATTTCCTCCAATTTAGTCAATTAACGACACTTCGTTAATCAACCCTTCTCTGCTCCATTCTCAGATGCCCATTTACGACACCTTCTTGGTTGTATTCTTCTTATATTCAACTCATTTTGCTAATAAACCCCCTTTTATTAGCTAAACCATCTTCCTATTCCCCTCTAGATCACTTCTATTGGCTTCCTAGGATATCTATCAGTCATAAATGGTTAATCAAACTCCTCCCAACTCTCAATGAGTCTCTAATCACTTGCTAATCATGCTTAACTAGCCTAAACCTAGCTTAACTAAGCCTAAAGCATGTTTATCCTAATCTAATCTAAAAGTGATTTTTGGCTTACCTTTAGTCCCACATGCACCCAAATTCCAAACTCACCCAAGTGGAAAACTATAAATAGAAGGGTCACCCCTCCCTTTCAACAAAACACCTTATTGACATCTTGATCTTGATATCATATCTCATCTTGACATAGCTTAAGAGCTCATTTGCATTAGCCAAGCTAATAAGGCATTTGTATCTTGAGCCATCCACCATTAAAATATCTTCATCTTGCATCCATGATAGGTTAGTAATGGAATATGTCAAACTTGGCCTTGTAGCCATTTAGTAAGATTCATTCACCTTCATGGAGTAAACAACAAAACTTATTGCTAGGATCTTCTAGGTTCATTTAAATTAGCATTCAAAGAGTAGAGAGTAATATACATGTTAGTTTTTGATGTTTTTGTCAAATTTATAATGTTTGCATGTTATTTTCCTTTGTTTATCTCTTATCTTATGGTCCATAGATGAGTTGGAAAAGCTTTGAGATTCTTTAGCCTCATTCCATAGCTTTTACAACTTTTCTTTGCACACACATGTAGAAGAAAATATGTAAGCTAAGCAGACAATGTGTAAACTAAGACACAAGAAAACAATGTATATTGTGAAAAGAGGTTTGCAAACATGGGACATCACTCATGATGTCACAATAAAATCAAGGCCGACTAGGCCAAAAGTATACAAGTGTGCACACAAGACAAAGGGTAAAGCCTGCAAATAATGGAAAATAATGACAAGCATTGACAAGCAATATAACAAACAACCAAGGAAGTAAGTAGACCTGTAATACAAATGTTGCACATGAAGCACCCATTATCATTTTAGAAATATGAAAATTATGTCAAGGCATGTATAATCTGATAATAATGTGATATGAAAAATGAAACAATAACACCTATAGTGTATGAAATTGGATGCCCCCAAGAGCCACTACGAGACTGGTAATAGGTACTATACCAAGCATCGATGTTATGTGTATTGATCTGTAGAATCTGAGATCTTCACTAAAAATAAAGTGAACATTCATGTGTATATGATAAATATAATGACATACAAGAAATCTATCTAGCATGTGTAATAAAGTGTACATGTAAACATAAGAAAGAAAGAGTAAATGCGACCAAGATATGCAGTATTTCATGGATGAGACAGAATGGAATGTAGTGTGAGTTTGATAGGAGAAACGTGCCCCCCAAGTGGATGTGTATGTATGATATGAGGTTAATTTATACATGCCCCCTCATCATAAAATAATGAACCATTGAACAAGAGTGCATCATCAGGAAATGGTTTGAATTGTGTGTACTAGAAAAATGAGATTGTCAAAGCACAAGATGTAGAGTGTAAGTGCGTGAGTAAATGAGTAAATGGTGTAGAGCCCCCCAAGAGTGTGATGATTAAATGAGTGAGTGAACCAGTAAATGGTGTAGATCCCCCAAGAGTGTGATGATAAATTTTTTATCTGATAAAAGTTAAAGATGAGGGTCCTCCACCCAATGCTTGAGGAGATAGAGGCTTGTGATCATGCTCTTAGAGTGGTTGTATATGAGATAAACGTTGTGTAGGTGAATGAATCCTATATGCATGTGGTTTATGAGTATATTACGGAGGTGGTGGATACCTTTTTGTAAAAAAATGTGGAGGTGATGGAAACCTGTGTGAAACATAGCATGGAGGTGATGAAAACCTATGTGAAACAAAACACGGAGGTGATTAATATTGAAGTGAAGGATTTGTCTGAATGGAGGATCTAGAATCGTGTGATAGATTGGAAGACCGATGAGACCGTGTAGGGTGTGTGTAAACAAGTGATATAGGAGCAGATGGTTCTTTAATTTTGAGAGGTTGTAAGTGCCTAAATGATCTAGCTAATGTAATGGAAACCTCAAGAGGTGGTTGTAGCCATGGAGTAGATGGCAGAACACCATTGATAGAAATGACTTTCTTGTTCTTAATGAATTTAAAATTCAAGTGATTCAGTGAGATGATAGGTTTGGATGCACAAATCCAATTTAGACCTAACATCATGTCACACCATTTGACTGTTGGTTCTACAAGAAAATTCACAAGCATGGTGATATGACCGACAATGATTGGAAGTTTAAAAATGCCATATGATTTAGGTACTAGATATGAAATTTGCGAGAGTGGATAACCATTAGCGAAAAGGAGTGTGATAGAACAAGCGTTGATGTGCCATGATGGATCAACTATATTATTATTTATAGAAGTGGATCCAATAGAATCACTAACATGTAAGTGATTAGAAGATAATGTAACATGATAGTCATAATCAATGAAAGTGATAAGCGGTGGGGATGTCTCAGTATGAGTAACAAAAAAATCAAGACCCCCCAATGCATGAGGAGGCATTGTGTGATTTGTATGATTTGTTGAGGACTCAATTACTTGTTTGTCATGTTTTGGAAGAGGAGTTTTGAAGATCTTGTGCTTATGATTTTCATTGATAGGTGCAGAATTTGTTGGCTCTAGAAGTTTAATTGCATTATTATCAATGATATCTTGAATGAGATTGTGAATTTAGAAGCAATGATCTATAAAATGTCGAACACATTGATGATAGGCGCATAAGAGCTTTTCATCATAATTATGACCTTTAGAACAAGATGGTTCTAAATTTAGTGGGGGAGGAAGCATAATAAGATTATTTTTGACAAGTTGTGCCTGTAGAATATGTGGAGCAACGGTCAATTTTGTGTATGTTGTAGACACAAAATCATGCACTCACTACTATTATTATACTGCCAAGTGTGTTGTTTGGTATATGAATCTTGCATAAGAAAAGTATTCACTAATGACCCATTCCCCTAATTCCATCTATTTAATCTTCTTGATTCCCATTGATTTTATCTTTCTCACTTGTCACTCATACATCCACTTTTGGTCAGGTTACAGGGATCCATGTCTATCAGTTATCACTCATTTTCCATCACTTGTCTCTGAACACTAGTGCCTAGGTCTGAACAGTAGCGTCAAGTGCTTCTATCTACCCTAGGTTCCATTTTCCTATTTATGTTTGATCTTTTTTGACATTTGAGGTCGGTCTTTTTGGTTTTCCCTCTAATCTATCAAGGTACTAGTCATCATATCGGGTCATTAGTGTTGAAATTCGAATAAGAGATTGTTATATAAACACAACATACATACCATTATATGGGCATAATATTATTATCAAGGGATAGTTATCTACATAGAGAAAGGGACTACACTTGGGCTATTATTCTGCATACACACTGCATAGAAAGGGGAGTTTATTCTATTCCATCCACACATTTTCATTTCTATCTAGTTATTGTTCATTATCTTGGCTTTATTGGTGTAAGGACGACCTAGGAGCACTATTGCACCCACAAGCACACATAACTATATTAGGTCTAAGATGTAATGTGATGATCATTCATAATTCCATCCATTTGGAATCTGAGGACTATCCGAACCCTTCATTTGCACATCTATTTTTTAGGGTTTGATGTTTTTTGAGGTTTTACAGGTAATTTTTTTATTGTAGATTTAAAGGTAAGTTGGCAACCCAAGTGCGACATACACAACAAAAGGATAACAATTCTTAAACCCTAGTGACCATATCGAAACCATATCCCAACATTTTCTACAAACCCATACACCCAGAATCAAGACCAAGGCGCCCTAGACACCCTATCCCTCTTTGATTGCCCTAGTCCAACCAAATCCACCTCTACTACAATTTTCTATGGTTTGGTATTCTGATTCATCACACTGCTCAGTCCCAGGTCATTGTGAGGTAATAAATATTAAGGTAAGTACCTTATTCCTCTTATATCCATTTATTAATAAAATTAAATAAGTTGTTTAGCATTCATATTTTATTGTATTTCATTTATAGTAGTTTTGTACATCTATATTCATAATAAAATTCAGATTTTATTGAATCATTTTGGTGAATCTGTAGCTTATAACTGTTTTCCCTAGGATCCACTAAAAACTGTAATGGCTAAAGATATCTCTTCTCCTTCTCAGCTCATCATGCCTCATGTTAGTATAAATCCTATTTATGGTGAAGAAACTATCGTTGAACTCACTTCCTTATATCGTGATGCCACTCTTCCGGATCATATTCAACAACTCTTGGTTAACGAATGCAATGTGCCTACTAGATTTGATAATTCTACTATTGGCATTGTTTCGCATCTGTTTGCCTTTGCTCATTGCACACCCTATTATACATTTAGCCACACTCCTGAAATTTATCATGAAAACCTAGATGATTCTATTATTAATTTCATGCTTGGTCTTGAAGATAATAAACATGTTCCTGATGATTCTTATGTTAGTCATGATAACACTTTAGCTACATCTCATTCTTTTTATCTTTCTAAAAAATCTTCTCATAATGTACCACATACTAGTTCTCCTACTCATTCATTCTATGTCGATGATACGCTTAATGATATCCTTCTATCATAATCTTTGTTTGATTTTGACGACACACTTGATATTCATGACTCCGCTTCTTTGCATATTGTTGAGTTTGAATCTCCTACTCCACTATCATCTTCTGCTTGGATTTTATCTAATAACATGCACAATTCATCTCCTTCTATTAGTTCATCTCCACCTATTAATTCATCTTTGTCTCCGCATATCACTTAACCTACATCTATTTCATCCCCATTGGTCACCTCATCTTCTCCTATCATTGCATCTCGTTCTATCACCTCATCTCCTCGGGATGTTTTTGATACTAGTCCTACAATTTCTATGGATGTTCCATATCCTTCACCACCTAGTGTTTCTTCAACACCAACATCTAGTGTTCCTGTAGCATCAGAATCTCATATGTCTCCTCTTGATATTCCTAATTACTCATAATGGAAAATTGCAACCACTTAACACATTATTGCCATTCTCTACTATTCCTTCAAAGGATATATTGTCTCTCATGCATGTTTTTGGGCACTTGTAGGCTCAGATCCAATCTCTCACATTAGAAAGTAAGGCCTATTATGCTTCCATTGATAATAATTCATTACATGGAAATCCTATTCCCAAAAATATTCACAACTCAGTGTTTCGTAAGGATTTTTTATGCCTACATTTTCACGTTTTGATGGTACTGTAAATCCATACTTACATCTCAAGCATTACCATATGGCTACGGCTTCATATTCTAATGACTGACTACTACTAAAGGCATTTTTCCATAGTCTCACAGATAGCACTCTCCAATGGTACATGCATCTACCCCTTGGGTCAATTGGTACCTCGCGTGAAATGGATGAAGCTTTTCTTTGTCAATTCATAGTCAACAACGGCCATAGAGTCACATATGATCATCTACCTAGCTTACATCATGTCAAAATAGAATCTATCATAGATTACATTTTATGATTCAAGGATTGCATACATCAGCTATTCTTTCATCCTATTGACTTAGAGAAGTAATTTATCTTCTATCGCAGTTTGATTCCTTCCTTAAAACAATGATTATAATATGACACATGTGAATCATTCACACTTTTATGTTATAGGGTCATTGATTTAGAACAATATCTCATTGCTACACATGATATAGTTCCTCCTCCTATTACTATCAATACATGATCTAGTTCTTCTCTGCTTCATCTATTGAGTTTCCTACATGATCTCCATCTCCTGCACCTCACAAATAAGTTCAATCTAATACATCGCAAAAGCATCCCTCATCTCCACGTCAAGATATAGCTCAAACTGCTTCACTTGTTTCACAGAGACCATTAAACTACTCACATCATGCTATACCTCATAATGTGTTGCATGCCTTTCTTGACAAGCATTTTATTCACTTACCTTATAATCAGCACTATCCACCACATTGTTTACAATGCCAGCATGATAAACCTTACTGTAAGTATCACTGTATCAATGGCCATAGGGACAATGATTGGTATGCCCTTCATGATCATTTAAAACAATTCGAAGATAAGGGAATCTTTTCCTTTGGCTCTGAATCACATAAGATTTCTATATCTCCACTCCCTCGTAGGTGTGTTATTACTCCATTTGATTTATCTCCTTCATCTAGTTCTAACGTCATTATCCATTCGCCGCCATAGGTTGTTACTGATGCACACTCTCCATATCATTCATCCATCCTTGCACCATCTCATCCACCACGTCATGTTACCAATGCACATTGGCTTCCATAACCCTCGGCATTTACGCTTCTCACTACCTCTTCACCCATCATTGGCATTGTTCCACATGAAATTCAGTCTAGTTCATACACTCATGTTGCTTTCATTCCATATGCTTCCATTGCTTCATGCCGGTTTGGTTTTTGGTAGGTGATTTATATCACCTTACCCCCTGATGAAGCACTCGTGTTCTTATGGTTCTTACATGACTATTTAGGGATCTTTTACAATAAGATTCTCTCTTCGCGTGCTTTATCGATTCACCTAGCGCACACTAGTCAATCATTTCCTAATGACCCACTCTTGCTTTACGGTTCATTCTTGACTATTTAGGGGTCTTATCTAAATGAACCTCATCATCCATACATTGGGGGGGCATTAATATTATCCTCCCCCTATACTCCTAATACTAACTTACGTTTTGCTACACATTATACTTTTATACATCATCAATCATTCGACACAATTCCATTTTTGCAATCATATTACTATCCTCGTCACATACATCATATTATCATCACATTACTTATTACTCAAAAATTATGCACTTCCCTTCAATAAACACGAAAAATTTTCAACACAGTACATATCACACATCACAAAAATGCTCAATGAATCATACATCATCATCACAACAACACATCAATAAACATCAAATACAATGATCATACACCAATAAATTCATATCTATAAATTTTTCATAATCATAGTTACAAAACATCTCATCACTGGAGGGTAGGTCCCCTAAATCAATACATATCATATCTCATCATCACTATCACTCTCTGGAACTTATAGAGCTCTAGAACTTGATGCCTTGTCACTAACTTTGTGTCACTAATCACAACCTCTATATCTCTCTTCCTGCCTACACAATAGTGTGTTCTTCGTAGAATGCTCTGTAAAATGACTGTGCAACCCCAAAAACTATGTGAATACATCCTGTGCTAGAGGACCACCACTTTCCACCTCTATATCTCATTATTTCTCCTTTCGTTCCTCACACCTCTTCCTACACAGCACGGTACACATCATTATTGTTATTGCCACTAGCTTGAACAAATGGGCATGCTCTCCCACAATATCATCTACACACTCTAGCATGCCTTCACCCACGACTATGTTAGTGGCCACATTCCACATCAATGTGTGGCTAGATGTCTCCATAATAAGGGAAAAATATGCGTCACCTATAATCATAAGCACAACACATTAGAAAAAATAGCAATTACACAATCAAGTAAAAAATCATATAGCATAATAATATAAATACTCATGTTCTACTATCACTGCCACTCAGGGGCAAGTACTTCCCTATCTACTCTTTATAGCGATTCTCCCGCCACTGCAAATACTAGAAACAAATATACCCGTTGATTCACTTCCCACCATGCATGATATGCCTCGGTGCACCCAACGTCATCCCCATCTATCATCTCTATTGTAGCATCTACCTCATCCATCCTTGGAGAAACTAACTACACTCCTGTGGGCCTGGTTCTCGCTCCAACCCTCTTTGGTTCCATAACCACTCTAATCCATATATATGGCTATGGGGGAACATCCTGGGCCACACCAAAATGTCGTGAAACCCGCTCAATCTAAAATAACTCGGCCACCCCTAGAAATTGATCCTCTAACCACATCATCCATCGTAGCTCTACTACATCCTCCTGCCATCCTCCATAGTATCCGTATGGCCTCTATGTCATGGTATCTGGCCCCATACAATTTTTTATCACTCTATATTTTTTATCACTCTATAGGTGTCTATATCCATATTCCTCCCACACATGCCTACCCATCTACCAGAAAAAATGTCTAGCCTTGTCCAATCACCTTGAGGTCCACCAACTAGCCTCAATACTATGATATTCTCATAGGCCCACACGTTCAACAAGTTATAGCTCCAATACTACCTTTGTGCTCCCCATGTGTAAATTTGTATATATCCCTATAAAGGTGGGCCAACACACATCGTGCTCATGCATAGTTAGTGCTCTCCTCCTCTATCCAATGACAGATAGCATGCATCTTATATAAGATGCCTACACCACCACCCTCCATTGTAATCGATGCCACTATCACCACAGAAATAAACTTATGCAATCACGAAACCCCCGATCTCTTAATAACATCTAAACTAATATGGGCCTCGACAGGAACTCGATTCCCCAAAAAACACCATCTAGCAGCCCTCATCCATCCCTACATATCATCTACTACTATACTTGTACCCTCTTTCTGACAATAGGTAATTGCAGTATGTGATACACGTCCTCTAGTGTGACTGTCATCTCCCCTGTAGGTAGCCAAAAGGTGCAAGTGTCTACACACCACCTCTCACACAACATTGTAAGCATAGGTATATTATGTGGCACATCTTCCATCCTCGTTATGTGTCACAGGCCAGCATGGTCCAACACATCCCACTCCTCGTGCAACAAGCCTAATATGAGAAATGTACTCAAATAGAGGCCACTACAAAACTCCCTCGAATGGATATCCCTATGCACACCACAAAACAACAGAAAAAAACAACATTAGAACATCAATTATATACAAATAACCCACTTCCAATATCAACATACATCAATTTTTTACATTTACATCACACTAGGCTCAACTCACATTCTATGTACATGGGTGCCCAGAAGCGAGACTGGGGGGCCCACGAGCAGGACACTAGCACCCATATCTGATATCAACATGCCGAGAAATTTACAAACACAAAATTCTCAAAAATTCATCAAAAAAATGACTAATATCAACATATTTTCTGAAAAAAATTACGCTTACCAACTTTGTTGTCATACGCAACGCCACAACCATTGCCACCATGTCGAAATGACTTGGTCACGCTACTCTAACTTGTGGCATCCTTACCCACTCAGAGCTCACTATAACACTCACACAAAAGAAAAATGAATGGCCTATTCATTTTTTCCTCCTAATATTTATAGTAACTCTTCTTTACAAACTACCACATGGTCATTATTTGCACTTATTCTTCCATCTAATATACATCACACGGTTCCAATCATATCTTGAGCATACCTACCCATTTTTTTTCTTGTTTGTGGAATTCTCTTCAGAATTCTACCTACTACCATATCATACACATTTTACACACATTATATTTCTCTTCATAATCATTTACACTCAGTCTTTACAACCTTTTGTGATATCGATCATATACTCCTCATTACATCATTGCACAATTACTTTCATATCATTGTTCATTCTCATTATCACTTCCCCTTTCCCTGAAAGGGGGGCATACAATTGGGGTCATTATATAAATACCCTTACACCATTATTGCATCATTCTACATTTCTAATTTTTCATTATCAAAAATTTTCTCACACACCACACAACACTTCACATCACTTCCTAGCAATTCCCCCTAATGACCTAACTTGGGGGAAACAAACGTAAAATATATCTATGAGTAACAAATCAATCAATCATACACATTCAAAATTTTGGAAATACAACTTTCAATCATATCAACTAATCGACATGAACACAATACATTTATCCTCCCAGATGACCTAACTTGAGAAATTATTCTATACTTCGTGATTGCTTCCAAATGACCTAACATGGAAGCCAGTACATTTTGATGACACCCATGGAGTGGGGGAAATGAGATGTAATTTCCTTTCCTATAGTTATCTTATGTGGTTTATCACGTTTGATCCAAAATTGGATCCAAAAATCAACAAAAGTTGATCTATGTTTGTCTAAGTGGCTAGATATTTTGGGGATGTGATTAAAGTTGGAAAGACACTAGACTTATCTCCCTACACTCTTCCTCTAGTGGTAGGATTCCCAAATCCTTTGTTTTTCACACACACAAGATCGGGTTGGGATTTGATCACTCCCTTCCCCAACATTTTTTTATCAGCAACGAAGTCATTCAATCTCCAATCACTCATTATCAACTTCATATATTTTTCTTAGTGCTTCTCATAAGGGTCTCACGTTCCTTGTTACGTCACATGGATAGACACGTTGGTCCATGGTTCATCACACTATGTTTTTTTTCATTTGAAACGCACTTCTAATATACTCTTCACATACTTTAGTGACATGTGCTTCTATAGACTTCTCAGGTATGCATTTCTATCTACTTTATGCTACCGATATTTCGCTCACCAACATAAAGTGGGGGAAAATGTAGACACAAAATCATGCACTTACTACTATTATTATACCAATAAGTATGTTGTTTTGTATATGGGTAATAGTGTAAGAAAAGTATTCGCTGATGACCCATTCCCCTAAGTCTATCTATTTTTTCTTATTGATTTCCATTAATTTTATCTTTCTCACTTGTCAATCATACATCCACTTCTAGTCAGGTCATGGGGATCCATGTTTGTCAGTTATCACTCATTTGTCAACACTTATCTCTAAACACTATCACCCAAGTCTGGACAGTAGTGTCAGGCGCTCCTGTCCACCCAGGGCACCCTTGTCCTCTTTATGTTTTATCTTAGTTTTGACATTTTAGGTCATTCTTTTTTGTTTTCCCTCTCATATCCTGAGGTACTAATCAGCATGTCGAGTCATTATTGTTGAAATTAGAACAAGAGATCCCTATATAAACACAAAATACATACCATTATCTAGGTGAAATATTCTTATCAAGGGCTAGTTATCTACATAGAGCAAGGGATTGCATTTAGCCTACTATTCTGCATACAAATTGCATAAGAAGGGGATTCTATTCTATTCCATTCACACATTTGCACTTCTATCTAACTATTTCCCGTTATCTTGGCATCACTGACGTAAGGGTGACCTAGGAGCACTATTGTACACACAAGATCATAGAATAACATTAGGTCTGAGATGTAGTGCAATGCTCAGTCATAAGTCCATCCATTTGACAGTTTTACCCCTTCATTAGCATCTTACTTTTTTAGGGTTTGATGCTTTTTTGGGGTTTTGTAGGTTATTTCTTCATTACATATTTACAGGTACCTCGGTGACCCAAGTGTGACATATACATGACAAAAGGAAAACAAATGTGAAACCATAGCGACCATACCGGAACTAGATCCTGACATTTTCTAAAAACCTAGGTGACCAAAATCAGGACCAGGACACCCCAAGTGCCCCTATCCCTCTCTGGGCAACCCAGTCCAACCAGATCCACCTCTGCTACAATTTTCTATGGTTCATTATGATGGTCTATTATTTTGTTTCATTACAGTACTCAGTCCCAGGTCACTACGAGGTAATAAATATCAAGGTAAGTACCTTATCCCTCTTCTTTCCATTTATTAATAAAATTAAATAAGGTTTTTAGCATTCATATTTTATTGTATTTCATTTATAGCAGTTTTGTACATCTAGATTCATAGTAAAATTTAAATTTTATTGAATCATATGTCCGCTTAAACATTTTCCATTGAAGAAAGCATTGGCATTGATTTTAGCTTTTGCATGTTTGGTGGATGGCTTGAAAGTTGATTTATTTTGAAAGTGTGCAAAAGACGAAGCATTTTCCTGATACTTAAGCTTTCCTATAGATAATATTTTTTGTTTCGTGGGGCTTAAGAGTATGGCATAGATAATAGGTGGTAATAGGCTTTAAATAAATAGGTCTTGACATTCAGATTTTTCATGTACATTAGACATCTTAGCTAAGTTGTTTTTGTAGAATAAGACATAATTTGCTATATGTTTGTTAGATCCTTATTTAATTTGAGTGAGTTGAGCATAGGATTTCTTGGAGCTGATATTGATAAAGAAATGAGCTAGAAAAACATCGGCTAGATGCGTAAAATATGTTACCAGATGGACAGGTAGCTTATAGAACCAACGCATCGCATAATATTAGAGAATACAAGGAAAAATATTTAAAAGTAAAGTGTGATCATCCACATAGTCTAGGCATGCCACACGAAAGGAACGAAGGTGCTCTTGTGGGTCACCATGGCCTTTGAAAGTAGGTAACTTAGGGGTGAAGAAGTTGGGTGGTAACGAATAGGCAGAAATGGCTAGTGTAAAAGGAGTATAAAGAAGTGAAGTGGAATCAAGAGATGGAGATGCATGAGAAGTAGAGAGTTGGAGCTAGTGAATTTGACTCTGTAGATCCTGATATAAAGAAGTTAGATTAGGAGTATTAGAGGAAGAGTCAGGTTGTGTAGTATTATGTTGTGTGATGGGAGTAATAGTGGACGGAATGGATGTAGGGATATGAAGGGGTCGAGTGGAGGTCATAGTAGCTGATGAAGACCCGAAAAGAGGATTTGTAACAAAATCATGAGAATTTTTAGCATAAATCAAAGAATGGAGAATATACAAAAGATGAGTGGGATTGTCACGCAAATCTTGTTAAAAATTTATGACTTTTTCTAGTTGTTCTTCATTGACATTGGTATCCTCATTGTAGGATTTTTCACTATCAAATGTTTTGATATCGTTAACAGGAATATTGTGAGAGTTTTCTAAGGGATTTTTAGTTGTAGCCATTGATGTAGAAAAATCATCCATTGGTTGATAAATCCTATGGGAAGATGAAGCTCAAGATGTTAGAGAGACCCAAAATGACCACTATGGGTAACATGTACAAGAAGAGAAACCTTAGAGAGAAGGTGGAATCGAGTGATGGGTTCACCAAGTGATTATAAAAATATTGAAATAAATTCCTAAATATGATTGCAATGTAGAAGTAAATAAATAAACAATGAAATAAAAAAATTGACCGAAGCAAATTAAGCTAGTGTATAAGAAACCCTAGTTGTAAAGAAGGGATAAGAATACTTAGTTGATTTGCAACCAAATATGAACTGTGATGAAGTGATGACTAGATGAACAAAGAGGGATAAGTGTCCCAGAGAGCCTTAGAAAAATGTTTGAATTGATGATCTTCCTAGATTAGGAATCCCTTAAAGGAGTAGGGGTACCAGTGGGTTCCCTAGACCTGCTGTGGGTGCTTGTGACTACTCAAACCCTCAGAAAACCTCCTTCATAGGGTCATGATATGTTTTTTTTTCCTTTGCTTCCTGTCACTATTATGTTGCACAATGATCGTCGATGTCATTGATAACCTACAATAAAATATTGACCTGTAAATCCCTCAAGAGTGTATCAAATCCCAAAAATAAAAGAATGCAAATGAGGGGTCGGATTGTCCTCAGTTGTCAAATGAGTGAACTTACAATTGAGTGATGCACTACATTTTAGACCTAATGTAGTTCTAGGTGTGTGTGTGTGGAATCATTCCCTAGGTGGATCTTGTGTGTCACACTTGATAGCGAGCAAATGTATAGATGTAAAAGATGTAAGTAGATGTGTACATGGAATATAATGAACTTCCCCTCCTATGAATTTTATACAGAATAATTTGGTCCATTTCCCTTGAATTGATGTTTGAATGCTCTTGAATAGCCATTGGATGTAACCTTAGGTGGTGATAGCTAATACTTAGTGTTTGATCCTTTATTATGGTCACATAACTTTATATTTATATGATTCATTTACTTGAATTTCATAATTAACCCCAAAAAGGCTGACTACCAAAAATATAATATGCTCAAACAGCTAGAAAGGACCCAAAGTATGTAAACAAAGTACAAAGAGGTCAGGGATGCCTAGTTCCTAGCATCATGGTTGGGCTCTGGTGTCCAGGATGATTAATTCCAAAATATGAAAAGACAGACTAATCTAAAAAGGATGTAAGACCAAAAGTGGAAATAGAAAGAAATAAAATATGGCTAAGGACAATTCTTACTTAGGAATCATATGAATAGTAGTATGCAATCAGGACTAGATAATTACCCAAAGTGCATGATTTTGTGTCTATACTAGGGAGATACATAGTTTATAGGGTTTTTTGAAGAACAAATTTGCAAGGTGGATGAATTTGAAGTTAGTCATGTAAAGATATTTGAGAAACCTTAGGATCCATGAAAGAAGATTAGGTAGAAGAAGAAAAATGAAGATCCAAGAGTGTTCGAATGTGGGTGCACCAAATGACTTAACAAAAATAAGATTAATGCAAAACCCTAATTTCAGAGTAACTGATGGAAACAATGAAGTAAAACTACTATGATGCACTATAACACAAGCAATAATCAAATAAACATGAAACCCTAAGTGCAAGAGAGAGAGGAAAGGACTTAGTTGATTTGTACTTTTCCTAGAACTGATCTAGATTGGAAAACTACTAAAAATGAAGGTAATAACATCGTAATTACTTTGGATAAATAATGGAACTGTCTAATAGAGTTATACTAGGGCGCCTAGATTGGGTCAAGGGTGCTTGGGCACCAGAGTCTTCTATTGGGTTCTTGTGACTGTGCAAGTGATCGAAATATGATTTTTCTTGTTTTGATGATAGTCATTTTTAGTCACCTGTGTGTCACACTTTGATTGTTATATGTACATGTAACCTGGAACATAAAGATTCACCTGTAAAACCCATAATACCACATCAAATAAAAAAAATAAAGATGCAATATGGGGATTTGGACTAACCCCGGTGATCACTCGACTGAGTGAACTTACGACCAAGAGATGCACTACATTTCAGACTCCATGTAGTTATTGTGAGTGTGTGAAATAATTGTATCATAGGATTCCTTTATGCAAGTGCATTTGATAGCAAGAAGTAGTTATATGTAATAATGTAGCTAGATGTGTGGATGGGATAATGAACTTCCCCTTCCTATACAATGTATGCAGAAAATGGAATCCCTTGTCCCTTGAATCGATACTAGATAGATGCCTTTAGTGTTCTTATATGCCTTTGGATGCAAGCTTAGGTGAAGATAATAGATGCTTAGATCTTGGTCCTTTATTTTGGTCACATAACTTTGTATTTATATTATTCCCTTGTTTGAATTTTATAATTGACAACTAGAAGGTTGACCCATAAGTGGAAAAGAATCCTAAAAGATAAAAGAGACCCAAAAGCATTTAGTAAGGTGGAAAAGGGTCGGGGGCGCCTAGAGGGGACAGAGTTTTCTAAGTGCTCCTATCCTAGCTAGGGGCTTGTGTCTAGAGCCATAAAAGATTAGAAAAATTAAAATAATGACTGAGTTGTAGGGTGTGAAAGACCAGATAGACAACAAGAAACAAAGATAAAATGCCAAAGGCAATCGTCAATTACTAGTTTTCTTTCTTAGGAATCATATGAATACTTGTGTGTGTTTAGCACCTAGAAATGTACTCAAGCGCATAATTTTGTGTCTACATATTTATACCACACTAATATAGCTAGATAGGTGCCTCAAAATTGATATCACTCGAAATATTTTAGATAGATGTGTTTAAGATATTTATACTAGTTTTTATTCATCTATTAATTATATGATATCATGTATATTTATTAACACAATAACTTTATTTATTAGTATAGCAATAAATTAAGGAATATTTCATTCAATTGAATTTATACAAATATAATAACCATACACTAATTTTAACAGTATTTATTTTAATTTACCTTTTAGATAAGTGTTGTCTTATGTGTTTAATAACAAATTAATTTTATTTATTAGTATATTGTAATAATTATGTTACATATTACTTTAGGTTTTTCAATAATTACCAACTATTATAGGTTCTTTATTATATTGTTGAATATAATAACCAATAGAATATAGAGTTCAGACTAAAAAATATTCACTTTAACAAAATCCAATTAAATAATAACATGTGTATTAAGATGTCATTTAGCTAATGTTTGATATTGTAAATTTATTTTTCTACTTGAATTATATTGCTTATACCCTTTATTTCTAACCAAGAAAATACATTGGTTGTCATGGCTTGTTTTTTCCTAAGAATTGTGTCATTATGGTTGTGTTTCAGAGATGGGTGGTTTTATGTCGGAGATGGGAGGTTGTCATAGGAATGTTAGGACCTGAATGTGATCTTATCCAAGGAGATTTACCTAATGAGTTCCTTTGTTTCCAATGTAAATGTCTCTGACCTTGACATTCGCACTCCCATTGTGTTCAACAACATATACTATGCAAATATTCATAATGGAGACAAATTTTAGCAATTGATCAGAGCATCTACAATGATTCCACTCATGAAAAACTTTGCACATAATCAAATTTCTTTTTTCATAAGATTTGTAGCCGGCGTGATTAATATTCACATAGGAAATGAAGTCTAATGATCTAGTTTAATAAGTGGTAGGCAAGAGGCTTTCAATAGATTGAGTTTGGGGTGCAATAGATCCACTGAGTATTGTGTAGATCTTAGCTTTTTTTGGTTTAACTTCTTTTTCTCTAGCTTTGTAAAAGGTGTCTAATATCAGCCTTAACATTGCGCTTGGTTTTACAATTTTTTTAGTAATTTTTCTACTCATATTACGATATGTATGTGGCTCTTCCTCTACAATTATTTGTTGGAAGAAGATGGGAGTACGAATGAAAATTTCTTGACAAAGTGAGTCTATCAATTCTGGTGAGGAAACAATGTAATATGGATTTACAAAATTGTTTCTAATTCATTTATCTAGCTTTATTTTACC
This sequence comes from Taxus chinensis, assembly GCA_019776745.2. Classification (NCBI taxonomy): domain Eukaryota; kingdom Viridiplantae; phylum Streptophyta; class Pinopsida; order Cupressales; family Taxaceae; genus Taxus; species Taxus chinensis. The sequence goes on along the minus strand of CM034146.1, from coordinate 715,555,827 downwards.
ATATATATATATATTCCAGAGCTGGAGTTAAACCCATTCATTTTCTATGAATGTAAATGTCTATTTTTCCCATCTTATTTCAAATAGATATTTTTTTGTACACTATAACTATACTAAGCACTAAAATTAAATTTAAATATTTAATATTTCCATGCGTTGAGTTATCCAATAGTGAGGAAATAGAACTATTGCAAAGGCTAATGTCAATCAACAACCAATTCAAAACCATTTTTTCCACCTTTCTCAAAGCCAAAAACTAGAATTTCATCAACATATGCTATATACAACTAATTCAAATCTTGAAAACAATCTTCACATGTTTGATTCCACTACACAATCATGTACAATTTCTTGTAAAAGTACCAACCCTTCATTCTTACCCCAACTCACTCTAGACCTAACTACTTCCTTCTAGCCATCCAAAATTGCATTTTTGAGCATAAAAGACACAAAACAATTACCCAAGCTTCAATAGTAAACTTTTCTAATACCCTTTAATCCCATTATAGATCCTACAAAGTTTCATCACTCAACCCTTTATCCATTTTATTTTATACTCATTTTACCGTTATTACTCACTTCCCTCGGTTAACCCTAGTTTTGAGAAAATATCTGTGTCTGGAAAAATAAACAACTTTCATGTAAAATTAAAACTTATTCCAAATACTCATTTTCTTCCTTATGTTTTATAAAAAAAATTATGGTCTAGATCTCTTTCTTTCATTCCCAACTCCATTTTCCTCTCATTTTAGCCCTTCATTTGGTCTACACCTAGGGTTTCAATTCATTTCCTAGGGTTTTATCACTTTATCACTATTTCAACCTTTTAAAACACCCTTCATCCACTGAAATAAACTTGCTGCAAAATATTTTCATTGTCTACTCATCTTATGTCATCCTTCTTGCTAGTATTTCAAGTTTTGCTTCTCAAGTTTCTAGTTCGCCTTACACACAAAAACAATCTTCTTACTCTATTTTTTTCCTTCTCTTGGATTATTCAAGTATTCTTCATACTTATCCCACTTATTGTGCCTTGTTATATTTTTTTTCCACTTATTTTAATCCTCTCACAAGTTCTATTTCATTAGGACACTCCTACCCCTTGTTATCTCTTTAAGTCCTTCTTGACTCCTTTCTAGGGCTCCTTATAGGTTACTCAATCACAATTATGGTTATGTGACTCCTTCTAGAATTTAAAATTTTTGACCAACCTTAAATTATCTTCCCAACTACTCATACTATTTGTCAACATAACTAATCCTTTAAATACATTGTTACACAAAATTTTAAACCTTGATACTCTAGATCTCATCTTGTAGACCCCCTTGATGTCACACACTAGGGATGATTGTCACATGATCAAGTTTAGGACTGTGCATGATTTCTATTAGGACTCTTCACAGTTGTCTTAAGACTTCGAGTCACTCATAGATCTATTACTACCTTCACTCATACCTTTTTCAACATTCCTCATTCACATACATACTTCCTTCAAGATGAAACAACTTCACAAGGTTTTTTAGGAGGTTTCATCTTGAACTCTTTCTAAGAGTTCCCAAATTTGCTAATATCATGACCCCATAGACAAGGTATGATATACAGTTTGATCATGTCATTTTTATTTTAACCTAGTACACTCTTCCATAATTATCCATGAAACTTTGACAAATATTCCTCTACCAAATTTAGAATCAAGTTTATATGGAATAAATAATAGGCTCTATGAAATTTTATTTCATGGTTCTCCATTTTGACCCCTAAATGTTGGTGTCTCATGACCAACAAGCATAAGGTAATTTCACTTATTTTTAATGTCTTTCTCTAATTCCTATATAACTTTCCAAGTGAATTCATTAACCATATGCAATAGCCTCAGACCTTTATTTAACACTGAAACCTCCATATAATTCCTTCAAAGCGTGCACTAACTTTCCCTAAACATCCTATGTAAGCATATATGTTCACTAGCTCTACAGATTGTGCTATAACCATTCTTGAACTATCTAATTCCTTTTTCAATGCTTGTTAAGGGTAGAAATGGCATGTAGAACTCTCATTCTCTACTTTCTGGTTTACTCCCAACTAATTGAATACTCAAAATTTTGAATGCTCCCATAAATGACCTCTCTTAACATTCAACCATTATACTGAGTATCCAAATATCTTATTAACCCTCTAGAACAAGGTGTATCCTACCGATTACTCGAAGAGAATTTTCTTGAGTTTTCACTTAGATTTACCATAATACAGGGTGTCTTTCATGTTCACACTCTCCTACAAGCCCCAAGGTAACTTTGGTTAGCACTCTTCTGATATTATAATTCAATGATTCATGAAGTAATGATTTTGTGTTCTCAAAACCCTTTCTTGTAACAGTCATATCAAGTAACACTGAATCTCTATAGATAAGACACTTACTTCAAGTTCATTTGTTTTCATAGATATTAACTCATTGCTAACTAACCCTTGGAAGGCACTCCACTAGCTCATTTTGACATCCTGGTCATAACCTCCTATGCTAAGAAACATTCATTAACCCCTTTGTAAAAAAATTTGATCCCTTTCAAGACATGGTCAAATACCATTCATTAGTTCTTTATACTGGTACAATCACAGTTTCTATCTCCACATGCATAGTTTTATAGCTCTCTTAATTTGCACACTCCTTGCATATCATTTACCGTCTTTGCATATATCTTTTCACCTGGTCATCATGATAGCTCTAATCCTCTCATAACTGGAAAATTATTCTATACCTGAACAGTATTCATGAAACTATATTTAAGAAGAATCAATCATAAATAGCATAGATATTCATTACTAAATGTTTTTATAAGACTCTGATACACCGTAGTAGGTTAACTTTAAGAGGATTTAATTGAGGAAATCATGTAAGTACTAAGCTTCCAAGAGTCATCAGGGATCCAATTCTAAGAACACACCCCCCCTTTTATTCCTTACCATCCTCATTCTTCTTCCCAATTAGAATACATTTCATAATGGAGGATTAGAAATGTAGTTAGGGTTTTAACCACTAACCTCAACTGCGGTTGAACTAATCTAGGAAGGTTTCCACCTTAGTTAAGATCAAGTAGACAACTCCTTAGGTGAAGAGTATGCTCTATAAATAATTTAAACACTTGATTTACTCTATGCTAACACTTAGCTAAATAACTACAAACTAAAGAATTTCAAAATTCAAATTTGAGGTTTTGGAGGGAAGCCTCTTATTACAAGCCAAAATGAGTCCAAATGGACTAATTACATTACATAACCTCCAAATGAACTCCACACACATCTAGAATGACTAAATCACAACCAAAATTTTCTTTTTACAATGATTCTCCTACATCATACTCCTTAAGAGGAGAGATTTGAGCTCAATTTTGTATTTCTTTCTTCCTCTTTTTCCAATTCTTTTGCTTCTTTGAATTTCTTCTTCTTCTTTTTTTGAGCACTTGATCTCGGCTTCATGTTTCTTTACTCTCTTTTGTCTTCTCCTTGATTTCTTTCCTATTAATCTTCTTGATCCATTATTTCTCTTTCTTCATTTTTTTATTCTTCTTCTTCATGTTTCATATGCACTTTATCACAAATTTCTTGCTTCTCTTAATCTTTCACCTTAATATCTTGTTCTATACCAACACATACATAGTTAAAAGCCACCATCGATTGCAAAAATAGAGGCAAATAAGTCTTCTTCTTATCTTATCTCTTCACCAACTAGAATTCTTCATCCTTTTGTTGATCTTCCCTTGCTAAGAGCATTGTATTTTGTTGTAGTTCATCATATTCTTGCTTGTTTTCTTCACCTTAGATATTCATCTCACCTTCATCTTCATTGCATGCTTCATTTGTTAATGTTTCTCTAGCATTTGTCTTGTTTTTCACCTCACCTTCTCCACTTATCCTACTCCGCATGCTTGTAATATATTTCCATGATCCTCTTATCTAACTAACATTTACACTTTCACCTTTGACTTGATTCCAACTGAGCTTGAACTTTCTCACAAACTTAATCATCTTTCTTTTCTTCATTTTTATTCTTAATCTCTTCATTCAAGGCATTATTTCTAAGATTTTATTCATCTTGAGTACCTACATTAACACATACAAAGACACCATTAGATTTAAAATTTGGAGGCCTTTTAGCCTCTTGAGAAGCCCCATCAATGAGCTCTTCTTCTTCTTCAACCTGCTACTCATCTTCTTCATTATCTTGTTCTTCTTCAAAACAAGCTAATAATCTTGTAATCACCTCTTTTTAAATCAAAATTATAAACTTCCTCATACACCACTTCTTTAGAAATATCTTCCTCTTGTTTTCTCATCCTCTTCTCTATTTTATTTAGCTCACCTCTTCCCTTATTATCACTTCTCTCAGTTGCATTTTTTTATTCCTTTTCACAAGTAGCTCTATATGTCATTTGACTCCTTTTTTTCATCAAAAAAATAACTAAACTACTTCCTTTTATCACATTTTTATCTTCCATCAGTTCTACTAAATTATCCACAAATTTTCTTAAGCTCCTTAAGCTCTTGTTCAACCCAAAACTCTGACATCCTTGTTATCTCTCTTATCCTTTCTTCTTTTCTCTTCCTTTATTTTTCCTTCCTCATCTCTTTCATCATTTTCTCTATTTATTCCATTTTTCCCCCACTTTGATACCAAATAATGCAGAGGCTGATGTCAATCAACAACTAATTCAAATGTTAGAAAAAATATCGTAATCATCAGTCAAAACCATACCATTTTTTTCACCTTTCTCAAAGCCAAAAACTTGCATTTCATCAACATATGTTATATACAACTAATTCAAAGATTGAAAACACTCTTCCCTAATTGATTCCACTAAACAATCATGTAAAATTTATTGGAGAAGTACCTACCCTTTATTCTTACCCCAACTCACCCTAGACCTCACTACTTCCTTCTAGCCCTCCAAAATAAAAATTTTGAGCATAAAAGACACAAAACCATGACCCAAGATTCACTGATAAACTTTTCTAATACCCTTTAAGCCCATTACAGAGCCTACAAATTTTCATCACTCAACCCTTTACCCATTTTATTTTATACTCCTTTTACCATTTTTCTCACTTCCCTCAATTAGCCCTAGTTTTGAGAAAATCTATGTGTCTGGACAAATCCACTAACCTAAAACAAAAGTGTGATACTTTTATGATACCCATTTTCCTCCTTGTGCTCTATACAATGTTTTGAGGTCTATCTCACTCTCCATCATTCCCAACACCATTTTCTTCCTTTCTAGGTCTTATTAGGTCTACACCTAGGGTTTCTCTTTTCCCACTGTTTCCTCACCTTATCTCCACTTATATTTAACTAAAACAAACTCGTTCAATGCCTTTACAAGCTTCCAAATCCCTTTCTATAACTTCGCTTGATATTTACCACTTTTTAGCTTCGTGTGCTCTATACTTGTTCTAAATGCTTAATCGTCTCCTTGCTCTGTTTTAATTTCCTTAACTTGTCATCATTTGAAAGAATTTATTACTCCATCCTCCATTTTCATGATTCTCTCTCTCATTCTATTCAATTCTCTCATTGGATTTCATTAGGACACTCTTACCCCTTGTTTTCATTAGCCCTTATAAACTCCTTTCTAAGCTTGTAACAAGAAAATCCTTCACCTTATTGAAATATTGCTCCTTTTAGACTTTACAAAGTGCTTAATTTATTTTATCAAACCAACTACTCATCATCTTGCTTTATAACTTCCTTTAAAGACACTATTACACAAAATTTTCTTGCTTCTTTAAAGCTCTTCTTGTAGACCCCCTTGATGTCATACACAGATAAGTCACCTATAAGTTTACTCAATAATATCTTCTATGACTCTTCACATTTCTTAAGAACTGAACCATCCACCAACACCTCACTCATACCTTTTTCAAATTCCTTCTCAAAGACATACTTACTCAAAATGATTGGCTTACTCTGTTAGAAGTTTTCTCTTGAACTCTCTCTCAAGGTTCCCAAATTAACAATATCAGGAGAGTTAAGGGTTATAAGTAAATTCATGGCTTGTTAATTTCATCCACACTCTTCAATTTTTTTTCTCACTATAAAAAATATTCCAAACCATTTGACAAACATTCTTAGAATACTTGGCTCTCTAAAACACTATTTCATGATTTTCCATTTTGAATGTTATAAGTTGGTTTTAATGACAGTGCATGTCACTTTCCTTGGGTTTAATGTCTTTATTAACCTATAGAACCTTCTTGTGACATATGCACACCTCTCAACCTTTATTTAACACGCAAAAGTCCATATAAGTCCTCAAAGTGTGCAGCATAAATACTATGTAAGCATATGTCTGTTCTAGCTCTACAAACTGTGTATATTCATTATGAATTGAATTATCTGAGCTTTTTATTTACACATGTAACTCTCATTTCTACCTTTTGGTTTACTCCTAACTTATTTTTCTCAAACTTTTGAAGGTCTAAATGACCTCTCTTAACACAAAAATAAAATATTTAGTCACAAAATCTCTTATTATCCCTGAAACAAAGTCTGTTGAGACTCGGGTTGTCTTGAATTTTATTTCAAATTACCAAAAGGAAAATGCATTTGAAACTTACCTCTTCTATCCAGGACCTTGACACTCTTATAATTTTATAACCAATGCTTATGAACTAGTTTGTGTGTTGCCAATCCCTTTCTTGAGGATTATAACTGAATTTCCACAGACAAGACACTTACTTAAACTCACATCTAGAGATATTAACCTTTACAACTAACGTTGATATTTCATAGCTCATTTTGAGACTGGTGTTATCATATTCTTGCAACCTATAAACATATTTCTAAATTTCTTTGATCCCTTACCCTTTATGGTCAATCATGCATTAGTTCTTTAACTTGTATAAAACATAGTTTTTCTCACCTCCATGTATTCACAGTTTCATAAACCTTGCATATAGACCGTCTTCGTGCCTTTTTCACCTTATCATCTTGATTCCTCTGTCCTCCTATACTTGTACAATTATTCTATACTTGAATAGTATTCATACAACCATATTTAAGAGGAATCAATCATAAATGCATATATGTTCATTACTAAATGTTTATATAAGACTTTGTTACATAGTAGTACTTTAACTTTAAGAATATTTAATTGAAGAAATCATGTAAGTAAAGAGCTTCCAAGAGCCATTAGGGAACCAATTCTAAGAACACACCCCTATTTTATTCCTTATCACCCTCATTCTTCTTATCAATTCAAATAAATTTCATAATAGATGATTAGAAAAGTAGTAAGGGTTTTAACCACTAACCTCAACTATGGTTGAACTAACCTAGGAAGGTTTCCACCTTAGTTAAGATCAAGTAGACAACTCCTTAGGTGAAAATTATGCTCTATAAATCATTTAAACCCTTGAGTGACTCTATGCTAACACTTGGCTAAACAAATACAAACTAGAGAATTTGAAAATTCAAATTTGAGGTTTTGGAGGGAAACCTCTTATTGCATGCCAAAATGAGTCCAAATGGACTAATTACATTATATAACCTCCAAATGAACTCCACACATGCCTAGAAAACTAAATCGCAACAAAAATTGTCTTTTTACAATTATGCTCCTACATCGTACTCCTCAAGAGGAGAGATTTGATCTCAAATTTGTATTTATTTCTTTCTTTTTTTCCAATTCTTTTGCTTCTTTGAATTTCTTCTTCTACTACACTTGAGCTCAGCTTTGTGTTTCTTTACTCTCTTTTGTCTTCTCCTTGCTTGCTTTCCTTATCATCTTCTTGCTGCATTATTTCTCTTTCTTTATCTTTGTCTTCTTCTTCTTCATTGTTTTATATTCACTTTATCACAAATTTCTTTCTTATCTTCATCTTTCACCTTCATATCTTGTTTTATACCTGCACATACATAGCTAAAAGCCACCTTAGATTGTAAAAATAGAGGAAATTTAGTATTCTTCGTGTCTTCTATCTTCACCATCTTGAATTCTTCATCCTTTTTCTGATCTTCCCTTTCTAAGAGCTTTGTATCTTGTTGTATTTCATCGTATTCTTGCTTGTTTTCTTCACCTTGGATCTTCATTTCACCTTCATCTTTAGTACATGCTTCATTTGCTAATGTTTCTCTAGCATTTGTCTAGTTTTTCACCTCACCTTCTCCATTTATCATTCTCCACATGTTTTTAAGAGCTTTCCATGATCCTCTTATCACACTAACAGTTGCACTTTCACCTTCGAATGAATCCAATTGAGCTTGAACTTTCTCACAAACTTCATCATCTTTCTTTTCTTCATTTTTGTTCTCTATCTCTTCATTCAAGGAATATTTTATTTCCTTTTATTCTTCATCTATAGTAACTACATTAACACATACAAAGACACTATCAAATTTAAAATTTGGAGGCCTTTTATCCTCTTGAGAAGATTCACCAATGAACTCTTCTTCTTCTTTAACCTTCTACTCATCTTCTTCAATTGCTTGTTCTTCTTCAAGACAAGATAAGAAGCTTGTAATCACATCTTCTTCACCCAAATTATGAACTTCCTCATACACCACTTCTTTAGAAACCTCTTCCTCTTGTTTTCTCATCCTCTTCTCTATTTTATTTATCTATCTCTCTTCCCTTCTTATCACTTCTCTCAACTGCATTTTTTACTTCCTCTTCACAAGTAGCTCTATATTCCACTTGACTCCTATTTTCATTAAAAAAAAAAACTACACTGCTTCCTTTTATTATATTTATAGCATCCATCATTTCTACCACATATTTATTAAGCTCCGTGAGCTCTTGTTTAACCCACAACTCTTTCTTCCTTGTTATCTCTCTTATCCTTTCTTCTTTTTTCTTCCTTTATTTATCCTTCCTCATCCCTTTCATCATTTTATCTATTTACTCCATTTTTCCCCACTCCGATAACAAATGATGCATAGGATAATTTCAATCAACAACCAATTCAAATGTTAGAAAAAATCTTGTAATAATCATTCAAAACCATACCATTTTTTCACCTTTCTCAAAGCCAAAAACTTGCATTTCATCAACATATGCTATATACAACTAATTCAAAGCTCAAAAACACTCTTCACTTGCTTGATTCCACTAAAAAATCTTGTACATTTTTTTGGAAAAGAACCAACCCTTCATTCTTACCCCAACTCACTCTAAACCTCATTATTTCCTTCTAGCCCTCCAAAATTACATTTTTTAGCATAAAAGACACAAAAGAATGACCCAAGATTCACTGATAAAATTTTATAATACCCTTTAAGCCCATTAGAGAGCTTACAAAGCTTCATCACTCAACCCTTTACCCATTTTATTTTATACTCATTTTACCATTTTTGCTCACTTCCCTCAATTAACCCTAGTTTTGAGCAAATCTATGTGTTCGGAAAAATCCACTAACCTTCAAACAAAAGTGTGATACTTTTCTGATACCCATTTTCCTTTTTGTGCTTTGTATAAATTTTTGAGGTCTATCTCACTCTTCATCATTCCCAACACCATTTTCTTCCTTTTTAGGTCTTCTTAGATCTACACCTAGGGTTTCAAGCTAAAACCTAGGGTTTCTCTTTTCTCAACTAAAACAAACTTTTTCAAGGCCTTTATAAGGTTCCAACTCCCTACTGTAACTTTGCTTTCTATTTCCCATTTTTTAGCTTCTTGTGATCCCTACTTGTTCTAAATGATTAATTGTCTCCTTGCTTTGTTTTACTTTCCCTAACTTGTCATCATTTGAAAGATCTTGTCACTCCATCATCCATTATCATGAATCTCTCTCAATCTATTCAATTAACTCATTGGCTTTCATTAGGACACTCCTACCCCTTGTTTTCATTAGCCCTTCTATAGTCCTTTTTAAGCTTGTAACATGACAATCCTTCCTCTTATTGAAATGTGAATTCCTTTTAGACTTTACAAAGTGCTTAAGTTCTTTTATCAAACCAAATACTCATCATTATAGTCCTTATTTTCCCTAGAGCGTTATATGAGCTAGAACCTCATTTAGCCTAAAATGAACGCTCACCTGAATCACGCACAGCTACAGGTCCCTCCTATGTGTTTACTTGTCAATATGTTAGCATGTATAGTTGTTATGAAAATTAACCAAGTATTCATTCTTACAACTTAATCCACTCATTCAATTCATCTTGAAAACACATGTAATAAGGAAACAATCACTCCATGTAAATAATTACTAATAGTAAATACATTATTATATTACCATTCATAGATCCATTGACAACCAAGATCTAACCACAATTATCCATTAACAAACTGAATTCACTACATAATGAAAGTTGAATACAAAACCAATCAATTTCCCAATGCATTGGACCATGCATGCAAGTATCAAAACAACATCTCTTTGTCTAGAACATAACAAATCCTAAGCATTGAGTACTCAAAACTAGCAACTCCCTAAATACTGACCTACAATAGGTATATATTAGGGTGGGGGCTTTCCCTTCACTTCACATGCACTCTCTTAATAATAGGCATACCCAAAAATAATTACGCGTACTATACATGCATGCTTTAAAAACACTTTCTAATAATAGATTATCTAAGAATATTATGCTTTAATCCTATTAATTGTTGAGTTTGGAGATTAATTGCTTCATAGAAAGCTTGTTTTTACATGTTGCTAGTTTTAACAGTGACTGGCATCGGTCAGTTATCAACTAGCATGGGTCAAGAAGTGACTAGCATTGGTCAGGAAGTGATTGGCATCGGTCAACCTGTGTGAAGGTGCTTTGTTTTTTGGTCGAGAATTAGAATAAATCTTGTTATTTAAAGATGATTTATTGATTGTAAAAGCATAGTTAGCTACCCATAATAGATATATATGCATGTATGCATTGTATGAGGGTATGAGAGAAGAAAATAGCAATTTTTTTCATGTTAGTTTTCTTGGTGAGAAAGAAAGAGTAGTTGAGTGAGGGAAAATATTGAACATCCTATGAGGTGTTGGAAGATAGTAGAACTTCATTGTATTTCCTATGTAAAGACCTGAATAATATTTTTTGTCATTTTTTGGTGGACATAGCCCACACTGGGTGAACCACGTTAAATTTGGTGTTATCTTTCTCTTGTTTATTTTATCTTCTAGTTTATTTCTACATTCATTGCTTGTATGATTTATCTGATTTTTAGATTTGTGCAACACTGTTATATGGTTAAACCCCAACAAAAGTACACACACATAACATAACATGTACCATGGTTCACCCAATGTGGGCTACGTCCACCAAATATAGAGATCTCATATATATATAATATAACAAGAGATTACAAATCAACTCTTCGGCACAAAAGTAAATGTATCTCTACAAGAGTATCTCTTCTTTCCAAATATCCAACCAGATATTCCTCAGTACACTCAAATATGCCTCCATACCACCACCTGTGTCTAAGACCTTTAGATCTCTAACCGGATCTACCCGAGTGCACTAAAATTGTGCCTCTGAAACACCACCAGATCTCACATACCTGAAGCTACCCTGCATCTTCCACTGTGCAACCAAGATCTCACTGTATTGTGAATCTGTAAACAAGACCTCTAGCAGGGTCTACCAATGTGCAACCATAACCATGCACAAAGAAATAATTCTATCCATCATCACTGCATCAACCTGATGCAAACATGAAGACAACTTCCTCTACAATACTAGATTCCTATAGATCAACAATACATCATGATCTCATGGATATGTAATACAAGATCTCACAACAACCTATGGATCTAATAAGAAGAAACACTAAGTGATTTGCATATTATGCAATCCATTACATGAGACTAAATAATAAAAAGGAAATACAGTAGAAGATAATACCATCTTCTCACAAATAGGGTACATGTACTTTCCTTATGTTCATTTTCTCTCTATGAAATCTCATGTCTTCATGCAATCTAACTTTTTTCTTCTTCTTCTTCTTCTTCATCCTTTCAACCAAGGATTATTCTCTTCTTCACATATTTTTCCTCTAACCCTAGTTTTGTAACTTATATAAGCCTAGAAAAACTTAGGGCACAATAGCCATGCAATTACATCCAATAGATTTGCTTTAAAACAAAAAATATATTAAATCCTGTGACTTATAAATAAAACACTCCCGCACAGGTAACTGATGTCAGTTATTGTCTAACTAATTCTAGTCACTGCCGACCAAGTTGATAACTAACTGATGTTGGTCACTACCTGACTGATGTCAGTCATAGTCTAACTGATGTTGGTCATTGTGTAACCCAATCACTTTGAAATGCATGCTCTAGTGAAGCTATTTAGCTCCACAACCTAACATTAATAGCAGAATCCATGCATGTGCTTTAATCTTCATTCTGCATGTGCTTTTCCCTGAAATAGATTTTACTTACTTAGAAAGTCAACATGCTTTTCTTCTTTACATGATCAGCACTCCAAGTATATTTTTAGCTCATCCTAGTAAATAGGATAAGTCATGTGTTAACCCATGTTCATGCACATTCTCATGAGTTATCTTGTCTCCTAAGTGCAACCCTGACTCTTCCACACACGCTCACTTCTGCACATAGTCTCAACACTCTTATACTTAGTCAATTTTCCAGCCCAACATTTCCCCACACTAGGTATGTTATCCATCCTTGGAAACACCAATCAAAGAATATTTCCTGAAGAACTAAAAAAAAAATCCATGAAAGAATAAAGAATGCAGATTACGCTCAAGAATTAAAGAATCTACATTTGTGACTTCCTGAGAAGGAGATCTAGAAATTATCTATCCAAAAATTTTCTAACTCCCTTCATCCCTTCAATTTCTTTTTTTCCTTAACCGGCGCAAAATCCATAATATCAGGTACTTTCTCAGGTGTCAATTCATCAATTTTTACTTTAAGTTCTACAATCAATTTTTCCATTTGTTTGCTCGCATCATCTAGTGCATCCATCCTACGTCGTCACCTAAGGAAATAGTTCCTTCAGTCTTTCTTTGAATGTGGCCTTCATCTAGGTAATTAAATCCATATTTTGTTCTACTTCAACCAACATTATTTCTCACTCGACCCTATTGTTATTCATTTTGATATGCATTTCTTTCAACTCATCTTCATTGTTGATCACCAGTGTGCTCACAACTTGATCAAAATCCTGGAAACTATCAAATAAAAATTATGCCCTTCATGTGGATTATTTTTCCTCTACTTCTAGTGCATGATACTATGCAAGGTGTTCCTATATCTTATCTTTATCATCCTTATTTTGTTGGGTCGATTCTTCTGCCTAAAGGTCATGTTATGATATTTCTCTCATGCATGAGCATATGCTCCAATTCCTCTAAACAATGTATTTTCGTTTCATACATGTCATGGTCTTGTTGTTGCAGACTCACAGCACCCCTGGATGGAGATCAGGCTTCTAGGTTGATCACTCTAGCATCCAGTGTGATTGCACAACATGGAATCCTTTCTCCAAGTGTGGGACTTGCAAACATGAGAAAGGAATCTCCATAATAGAGGTTGGTTCCTCAAACTCCTCTGATTTAGATCTATATTTTGCACAACTACAGAGGTTCTAATCCTAATTCTACCCTAGATTGCAAGGAGACAGGGATAAACATACAAAATGAAACTAAACTAAAGATGGTGATGCACCAAAAGGAGTGGTGAAACATTTTTTGCCATGTAAATAGACACAAATTCATGAAATGCAACAAGGAAAAACATACACAAGCTGATAGGTGTAATTAGAGGTCTTAAAATGAAGTAAAACAATACAAACAGAGGACTGAAAGCATTCACAGAGTTTACACTGTCAATTCCATATAAAAATCTCTTGCATTCCACCATCAAAGAGGTATAAACCTGTTACAAACTGTGAAAAAAGGTCTGATTCTTACAACTATCACTTGCTGGAGGTGAAAGAAGAAGTTTGCAATGCTAAAAGTGTTCCCCCCAGAAATGAGCCAAATTTGGCTTTTACATTGCATGGGTCGAGCCCAAGAGAGAGAAAACGTACAAAAAATGTGGGAGCCTATTCCTCATTGACTGCAAATGCATTAAATCAGCATGGGGGAATTTACAAACCCATACCCTGTCATTTTTGACCAAATTGGAGAAGAATGAGACCCATTCTGCATTAAAGCTGGTTGTTGAAACGTCATTTCTGGCCATTACCACGTGTCAGAGACATTTCTTGATTTTCTCTCTCCAAACTAGACCAAAATGCAAGATTGACTCGGAAATCGTGTAGAGAATTTCACCAGCTTTCCATTGATATAAAGAACACGAAAATTTGAGCTCTGGATTGAAAGTTATGGCGATCTAAAGATTTAGGGCAAAAATAGGCCAAAACGGATTTTTGATTTTTTTCCCGCGCTCTGCCACTTGGATGACACGTGTCAAGCTCTGATTCATTCGCGGGTTCATCCTCTGAAAATTCCTTTCAGGCCCCTCCTTAATTTCTTGCCACTTGGACACGTGGCACTATTTTATTGGCTCGGGCCTGAGGAGCGCACTTTGTCCTTTGAAATTTTGGCATTTTTCACTTTGGGAAAATTTCCCATTTCTCCCCCGCGCTCCACCACTCAAGTGCCACATGGCACGATTTCATTGGACGTGGGCCCTTCCTGACCATTTCCCCTTTCGTTTTTTGCCTTTGGAAAAAATTTTAAAATTTTCCCACCAGGCCGATGAGGTGAAGACACGTGGCGAGATTTGATTCATTGGCGGCTCTTTCGGCTTTTTACGTCCCTCGCGTACCTTTGGCCCAGATGTCCCAAACCGTCTGGGACAATTTCTCCGAACCGCCCGATTCTATCTTCCTTGTTTTTGTTTACGGCGAAGACACATGGCAAGATTCCATTTGCTCTCAGCTCTTTCGGCTTTTCGCGTCCCGCGCATACTTTTGGCCTGGATGTCCCAAACGAAAGTCCTCTGTTTCGGCCGAATCAGCCGGTTCGCATCCTCCACATAATTTTGTCCCAACTGTCCCGGACTACCTAGGACAAATACCTCCAGACCACCCGAAATGGACTGCCTTTCAGCTTTTCGGCCGGTTCGCGTCCTCCGCGTACTTTTGGCCCGGATGTCCCAAACAAAACTTGGTGATTTTTTCCACTTTCGGCCGGTTCGCCTTTTCGCGTCCCATGCGTCTCGACGTCCCAATTGTTGTGTGGACCGCCTGGCGGCTTTTCGGCCGATTCACGCCCCGACATCCTAACTATCATGCAATCCGCCTGGACTAGGACTTAGCTGATTTTCATGATTTTTCCAGCCCCCAAGCATCTGATGCATGTTATCAAAATTTACCCTAGGGGGTGAATTTTGGATAACAATTTGACGACTCAGCGGGGTCATCTGCCTGCTGGATGAAGCTACCAGTTGCCTGAAGCATTCCATTGGGCATGGAGTCATCAAATATTCTATTTAGAACCTCAACTGACTTAGAATGTGCAAGGAGGAAGATGGAATATCACCTGATGGGAGCAAGGACTGCAAAACATCTCCAGGGACAGCAAGTTGTGCCAAAGCACTTAGGGAAAGCAAAACTAACCTATAGCAAAAAAATGTGCAAAGCACTTGGAGGAATGAAAATCTAATCTAATATTTACAAGGTAGTGAATTTCCCTCTAGAAGCAACACTTGAGATAGATTCCATTGACTAGAATCTGTAGTTCTTCACCATCTAATGAGGCCAATTGGAAAGCATTGTTGTTCTTGCACTTCATGACCATGTATGGGCCACTCCAAATGGCATCAAATTTTGAATGCCTTCCCGGTTTTGCTCTATCCACATCCCATTTCAACACTAGATCTCCAACCTGAAAATATCTATCCTTGGCCTTCCTATCAAAGGTCCTTTTGATCAAAGCTTGATCCTTTTCCATTGCTTGGGATGCCTGATTTCTGACCTCCTGCAGCTCCATCAACTCTGCATATCTCACCTCCATGGGCTCAAACTCTAGAAACTCTAATTGCTTCATGAGTTCCAATGTTGGCAACTCAAGGGACATGGGCAAGATTGCTTCTCTTCCATAGACAAGCCTGAATGGAGAGTTACCTGTGGATCTCTTGGGAGTTATCCTATCAACCCACAAGGTTGATTTCAGTTTGGTATGCCAAGACCTCTGATTCTCATCAAGAGTCCTCCTGATGATCCTCAACAAGTTCTTGTTTGTAGACTCGGCCTGGCCATTACCTTGAGGGTAATGGTTTGATGAAGTGCTTAGGTAGATCCCATTCTTGACATCCCACTCAGTCACCTTAGATCCAATGAATGCCAATGCATTATCAGAGATTATTGTAGCAGGTATACCAAATCTGGTTGTTATCCCCTCATAAAAGTCTAAGATGCTAGACTCATTTGCCTCTTTGAGTGCTACTGCTTCTATCCATTTAGTGAAGTAGTCCGTGGCTGTCAAAATCCATTTGTGCCCTTGGCTTGAATTGGGATTAATGACTCCAATGAAGTCCAAACCCCATTGCATGAATGGCTGGTCAACTGAGATTGGATGCAATGGAAGGGCAGCAAGTCTCTCTTTTCCTGTGAAGAATGCACAATTCTTACACCTCTTGATCCATGCATAGCAATCACTGAAGATTTTAGGCCAATAATAACCAACCTTCATGATTTTTAGGGCTGTCACTCTTGGTGCAAAATGACCACCAGCTGGTCCATCATGGAACTCTTCCAACACCCTCTGAATCTGATTTGTGCTAATGCATCTCAGCAGCACCCCATTCACATCTTTCTTGAACAAAACTCCATCAACAATGGCATATGGGACAACCTGCAATCTGAAGTGTCTCCTTTGGGTCTTGTTCATCTCCGGAGGGCATAGGCATGTGCCTAGGAAGTGTATAATACCTTGGGTCCAGCAAGGAGTGGGGGTAGTATTGTCTTCTTCTTGATTTCCACTTGGCTCATGGCTGTCCTGGACTGTCAAAACAACCTCTTCTTCATTGCATACTTCTTTTTGCTTCCCCAAAACTAGCTGCTCACACAATCCTTTCCCTCTTACCAGCTTGGTAATCTTGATCTCAATGTCATACTCCATGACACGGGTGATCCAACCTGCCCTTTTCTCATTCAAATCCTTGTTGAGGAGGAAGTCATTAACCCCAGCATGTGAGACCAGCAACTGGACCTTTTTGTTTGAGACTAAATGCTTGAATTTCTTCAATCTTTTGATTACTACAAGTACATGTTTCTCAATAAAAGAGTACCTCACCTCATAGTCATCCAGGCACCGGCTGAAGAAGGCAATTGGCTGCTCATCATTATCCTTGTTATGTTGTACCAAAATGGCAGAAATAGTGTCATTACCTCCAAATGCATAGAGGATGAAATCCTTGGAGAAGTCCGGGTTGATGAGAGTTGGTGCTTGAGAGATGACTTCTTTGATTGCTTCAAAACTCTCCTTGCCTTCTGTTGTCCACTTGAAAGCCATGCTCTTCTTTAACATTTTGGTGATGGGCTTGACAAGGGCTGCAAAATCTAGGACAAACCTCCGAACAAAGTTTATCCTTCCCAAGAAACTCTGAAGGGCTTTCTTGTGGCTTGGCAATGGTAGTGCTCTTATGGCTTCAACCCTCTCTGAATCAATTGCTAATCCTTCTTTGGAGACAATATGGCCAAGGAGCTTTCCTTCATGTGCAAGAAAGATACACTTCTTAGGATTCAAAGACACTCCAAATCTCTAGCACCTCGTGAAGACTTGTCTCAAATGAGAGAGGTGGTCTGCTGCATTTTTGGAAAAAATAATGATATCATCAAGGTAAATCAGCACCACATTTTTAATCAAACCTTTGAATGCCATGTCCATTTCCCTTTGGAAGGTAGCACCAACGTTGGATAGCCCAAATGGAATTTTCTTGTATGCAAAATTTTCCCATTTGGTTGTGAAGGCTGTCTTGAATTGGTCTTCTTCCTTCACCATAATCTGATTGTAGCCTGAGTAGCCATCAAGTAGTGAAAACCTCTCGGAGCCAGCCACAACTTGCAAGATTTTCTCCATGGAAGGGAGTGGGTAATGGTCCTTGAGAGAGGATCTATTCAAGTATCTGAAGTCAACACACAATCTGATCTCTCCACTCTTCTTTCTGACTGGAACTAAGTTGGCAACCCAACTAGAATGCTTGATTGGGAATATGATCCTTGACTCAATCAGCTTGTCCAATTCTTTCCTAATGAGAGGCTCCATGTGTGGATTGACTGGTCTTTGTTTCTGCCTGACAGGCTTAGTATTTGGATCCAATTCGATGGTATGCTGAGCTAAGTTGGGATTGAAACCTTTCAAGTCTTCATAGCTCCAAGCAAACATGTCAGGGAACTCTTGACACAGCTGTATGAACTCATACCTTTCTTGTTCAGTTGTCATCCTTCCAAGTTGCAATGGTTTGTTCTCTTCTACCAAGATGGATACTGAATCCTCTCTCTTGACCTGAATGTTTTCTTTCTCCTTTCTAAACTGATCATTGGGGTTGAAAATGGACTCCAAAGTGATAAGTCCCTTGGGCAGCTTGTTAGTTCTGAGCTGTACCACTTGGTCACCATACTGCTGTTCCAATCTTTCTTGATTCTTGGCTGAGAACTCAGCTTCTTCTTGCAAGAAATGGATGATTTGCTGGTCATTTTCAAACACTTGCCAACTGACATTGTTATCCGGCACTGAAGGCCTCACAATCACGTGGATGTTTGGTTGTACCTTGTCTTGTTGAATGCTTTCCACAATGTCAAAGGCTGCCCCTACTGCTGCAAGCCTATCAAAAGCTTGATTCTCTTCCCTAGGAATGGATTTGATGCCAAAACCCTCAAAATATTCCATGAGGTCCCACACCTTGTTCTTATAGCACTTGAGAAGATCATTTTTGGTAGCATGTTGTCCCTTGACCTGATTTACAATCAATTCACTGTCACCAAAGACTTGCAAGTTCTTTATTCCTCTCTTTATTGCCCAATGCATCCCTTGCACCAAGGCTTCATATTCAGCGGTGTTATTGGAGCATGTAAACTGAAATCTAAAAGATGAATAGTACTTTATTATTTGAGGTGAAACAAGCATAGCTCCACCTCCCACACCTTGTCTACTCCTTGATCCATCAAAAAACAGCTTCCATACCTCATTGTCATCTTTGTGTTTTGGCTTGGTGATGCTAGGAATAGGCTGATTTTTTTCGTGTATGCAATAGACCCCTAGCTCAGATTCTACCACTTCTGGATAAGGATCAAATGCATGTATCTTGTTTACCCATTCATCAAGAGTTAGATCTGGGATGCTTCTAACCTTGGTGTTAGCCTCATCAGTGCTTGGGCAGTCTTCTTGATCAAATGCTGAACAATTGGCGTTGATCTGACTTGGAGTGTAAGGCTCAATGTGGAAGTTTGCAATAGGTTCAGACCTGATTGTAGCCTTAGTTCCATACCTCATTCTGAACAACATGTGTGACCAATCAGCAGACAAATATCCCCCAATCTAGGCTATGAAGTCCCTTGACAAGCATAGGGCAAAGAGTGGTGGAAGGTCTATGACTGATACATCTTGTAAAACAACAACATTTGGACATGCATGCAAGGTAAGACTCAAGTTTCTAATCACCCCAACTGTTGTTACTTCTGTCCCATCAAGCTGCACTACCCCTTTGGATATGGTTTCATACTAGAGCCCTAGCTGATTAGCTATTTGTTTAGGCATTACCGAGCTACTTGCCCCGGAGTCTATCATGCAATTGTGCACTAGCTGATTTCCAATGATCAATGAAACATAGAAAGAAGGGGGCTTCAACATTTTACCTTGCTGTCCTCCATGATTTCCCTCAGGCTGGGCAGCATTTGTAAGCACTTTGTCTTGCATCTGAACTTGCTGATTCGAAGTTGGCCAGTCCTTCATGGTAGCTTGCAGCAGATCTCTTTGGCCTGGGATAGATAGGGATTCCCACATTAATATATTGACGTTTGTCTTCTTCATCTGATCAATGATACTGAATGGTGATGAAGGATCTCTTTTCTGTCCCTTGGTTTGCACATTCACTCCTTGCATGTGGGCAGCAACAACTGGTATTTGAGTTGGCCTAGGGGTTGTTCTTGGCTGCCCTTGTGCATTTACAACCGGATTTTGTTTGCCAACCACTTGTGGAACCATAGACGGTCATGGATTGGTTGGGGCTAATGGCTGTTCTTCACCCAAATTCCTCCTTTTTGACCTTGTGTTGACTGCAACACCTTGATAAACTGTCTGGTTCATGCCACAAAAATCCTCTGCTTGCCAATTTACCAATGTGGTCTCATTTGGGGCTAATTGCTGTTGGAATGTTTCTGTAGACACCAAATTTGTGTCTTACGACCCCTTGTGACCCGCATCTCATTTCACAACCTAACCTCATCACCTAAACCTTACACAATTATTTATTAATTACCTTGTAATTGATAAATCCACATCACCTTACCTGCCACCTCATTTTGCCACCTCATCATGACCTAGTCCTAACCCTAAACTAACCTAATTAAGACTTATAACTTGGTCCACACCTACACCCATGACTAATGACCCCTTTCTCGCACCCAAAACCGACCTTCTAGTCACTTGACCAAGCCCGCAACTAATCTCTCGGGAGAAAAGCAGGGAAAGTGGGCTATTTTACTAAAAATAGCCTGCTTTTTCCTTACCAATACCGGTTCCTACTTGACCGCCGTCGGTTACGTAACCGCCATCGGTTCCCTGTAAATGGGCTCCCCAAACCAAAAACAGAGGTTGAAGGATTTTTGAATCGAGAGAGAGCATCAGGAGCGATCAAGAGAATCCGGATCTTTACTTGGCTGAGCAGAGACATGTGAAGAGACAAGAAGAGTTTGCAGCAAAGGAGATCAAGCCCAAGACTGCAACTGGATACCAGAGCCCTGTGATACTCAGCTGATCATCAGGAGGGAGATATCTCATCTTCTGTGTGTCAGACCATCCTACCTTAGTTCTACCTTTATCATCAGAGTTCTTGGACCTTCATCTTCGTCAATAACTAGTAAGTTACATCTTGCATGTCCTTTTAATAATACTTCTTAGACTTTTGAATCACAGTCCTCAAAAATCCATTCCTAGATCCACTACCCGGCAACATATTGCATCTAACTATCCTTCATTTACTTCTCATCACCTCATTACCTAATATCACCCATATACTAGCCTTACAAACAACACAGCTACCCTACAACAACAACCACCCCACAACACAACTAACCCACAGATCCTAGACCCTACCGGTATCGGTTATCAGTAACCGGCATCGGTTATTGTGGTTCAAAACCAAAAATCAGCCTTTCCCCTACCTGTTTCAACAAAGCAACTTAATTGATATTTTACAGTCTTTGGTGTTAATTCATATTAGCAGGGAAACTGACCACCTTCGAAAGGAAGTTCTATATTTCTTGGGCCCAAGGCAGTTTCCTCATTTATTGTCTAATCAAAATCTTGTGGTCTTGTGTTCTTATTTGCAGGTAGTCCTTCCAAGACAAAAAGGAGTTCTTCGCAGTCAGCCTAATCTTTCTCTACGGTACGCGCACACCATCTCGACATTTAATAGGTATTCCTCCTAGACCTAACCCTTATCTGTTTCTAAAAGGAATGAAAGGATAGAAGCAACTCTATTCCCAGAAGCCGAAACATTCCGAGTGAAACATTTTGGCACGCCCGGTGGGACCATTTTGGGTTTCTTTATTTCTTGCTTGCTTTCATATAGGGAGCATAATTGTTGTTTTATTCTTCTAAAGATATTCACAAGGCTTTGTATAATTTCGGTAAAAGAACTTGCTTTGCTTTTACATCTTGCATTAGTGAAAGTCATCTCTTTTGCTTCATCGAACATAATTTTTGATTTGGGTTTAAAACACGTGCATTGCATTCCTGCTTGTTGTTTTCAATTCTAGTGAACGTAGATTAAGTAACAGGTCGTACATGTGGGGGTGATATCCATGGTATTTACAAGAAATTAATCTTACTTTCACTGCACAACACATACCGAATCACTTCACAATTAACACAACAACTCAAAACATCCCCCCTTTTCCGCGGTATTCCTCCACCCGATTGAGGTAACCTTATAAGCCAAAACAACTTGACAGTTCCCCTAAGTCTTTTGTTTAGGATTGACATCATTCCGCATCTAAAGGCATAAGCCCACAATAATTAAAATTAACCCTAGGGTTAGTCTCTGGATTTGCGTGTGCATATTGTTTGTTTTCAGTTCTGTTTTCTCTGTTATACACTATCTTCTGTGATTACCTTAGAACGATTTGATAAATATACTGAGCATTGTTAACAATCAAATCAGCAGCTTCTTATATTACCAATCTTATTACACCGACATCGGTTAACTGACCGACGTCGGCTATAGTCTAACTGACATCGGTTACTCTCTTTTCCAGTTCCTGACAAACCAGCAACCTACCAATTTCACCAGTCTGAGTCAGTTTCTATTCCTGCTAGATTGAAACCCTACTGTGAACTCCTGTCCATGGTTGTTATCACTCGAAACCAAGCCGCCGCCATGGTTTCACATGCTTGCTCTGTTTCATTGCCTGAATCACCCCCTTCACATTCTGTGGGGAATCCTACGGATACCAGCGAGGTTCCTAAAATTCCTGTGGGAGATAAAGAATTTGCCAAATTTCTGGATGCTAATCCTAGCGCTGTACAGTACTATTTGTCTCATGCTCTTGACCGTACACCTGATGGTCAACTCCTTGTTGGCATGCCTATCAGTATAGCTGCTCATTTAGCCCCTTCCCCACCTGATAACTCTTCTTTGCCTTCTGCATCCTTAGTCCCGTCGTCTACCTCAGCAGCTTCAGGGGTCCATACGGCACAGATTGGCTTTCCTTTGGTTAATCTTGGGCCCAACATGTCATTACCACCGACTGCTCCTACCTCGTCTCTATTGCAGACTGTTCCGTTCATTACTTTCTCTCTGCCACCTATCCACACGAGCTTTCCTTCTCAAGCTCCGCCCACCTTTTCATTTCCACACACATATCCGGTAACCTCAACAGCTTATATAGGACATCCCTATTCGGTTGCCTCAACACAGTCATCCTCCATACCTTATCAACATTTAATCCCACCATTGTCTAGTGGTGGCCCTTGGCCCAATTTGCCTCCGTTTACCACAACCACACCATCATCTCATCCAACTACTGATTTAATTAAACAAATGATGGACAAAATGCAAAACCTGGAGGCTTCTATTTCAGGAAGTCGTAGCGCCTTGACATACGAGCAAGTTTTTCGGGAGCCTATCCACCCTTCACTCCCCCTTCATTCATATCCTCCTCAATGGGAATTACCAAAATTTACCCATTTTAATAGTAAGGAGGACCCTCAACAACACTTGCGATCATTTAGACATGCCTGCTATCTGATTGCTCACGACGACGCTTTACTACTCCGCACCTTTCCCATGTCCTTATCAGGACCCACCTTGGAGTGGTACAGTGCTTTAACCTAGCACTCGATCTTCTCTTTTAACCAACTAGCCCAATCTTTCTTGGATCATTTCTCCATTAACATTGCCAAGAAAGTATCTATCACCGATCTTTATGCCATCCGACAATTCGAAGATGAATCTATCGCAGATTTCGTTGGACGATGGCGTGGCCTTATCAACCAACTTACATATGCCTTGCCTCAGGCTGAACTTATCGAACTTTTTACGTGGGCATGTGCTAAGCATATTTCTCCTACTCTTAAAATTCAAACTTTCCGCACATTTGATGAGGCCTTTACCATGGCTCAGAAATTAGAAATTCGAGCCTTAGAAGAAGAGAAATTGTGGTTGCGCAACAAAAACCCCAATTTCCGAACTCCAGATTCTACCAATAAGCCAAACACCACCCCTCCTCACGCATCCACTTCTTCGAAATCAAAAGGAGCTGTCCACGCGGTGATGGTCAAATCTCAAACACCGTCTAATACCCCACTAAAAACCACCTATAAGTATAAAGCAGAACCCATCAACTACACTCCCTTGGGAGAAACATATGGTGTGATATTGGAAAATTTTCTCAAAGCAGGAGCCATTACCTTACCTCCTGTTAAACCTCATTCCGGGTTTGATTCCACTCGCACCATACCTTCCTGGTACAAAGAAAATGACTTCTATAACTTCCACCGCGTGAAGGGACATAGTCATGAAAACTGCAAGATGTTGAAAAACATAGTGCAGGAAATGGTTGACGCAGGTGATATAACCCTCGATAACCCTAATGCCCCTGCCAACCGAAATCTGAAAATATTCAACAAACCATTCCCAAATCACTCTTCTAACAGTAACATAAACCAGGATATCTTAGCTGAGGAAAGTGTTCATGAGATCCATGCAGTCTTCGACTCCCAGCCAAAAGCCTCTATCGAGAAAATTTTGAATCAAGCCTCTTCACTAATGCAGGGGCCCGAACCTCCTTCACCACCATCAAACCAAGGTGAAATCATTCCTTTACCCACAAAGGAGTTAACTACCCAGACTTTTCTTCTCATCGATGAGTCTTCTTATACCACATCCCTACAAGACTGCGAACGAATGTTATCTAACTTATCTATTTCCCAAACGTCTCCTCCTACCGCTCTTGCTGCACAAGAGGAAGGCTCGCCACTCCTTTTGTCATCCTTAGACGAGAAATCTCTCGCACCAACATCACCGAATTCTTTAACCATAACAGACCCTCTCAAACATGCCCTCCTGCCTATTAGTTCTTCATCACCTAAATCTTTTCAACGACCAGTCGACCTCTTAACATCTATTGATACAGTGCCTCATCTACCCCCTGTATCACACCCACAGTGGACTGGAATCACAACCCGTCTTTCTTCCGTACAAAATTTACAATTCACGCCTAAGACTGTTATTCTCCAGAAGATAGACGAGTCCTATGGGAATGTTTAAGTACCCCCTATTCTACTCAAATGCAAATGACCGATCCAAATACCTCTACCATATACCCGAAGTGTTTACAAAAACTCAAAATGCCTATGTCCTCATCTTCATCCCCTGAATCTCTACCAAGTATCTCATCCACCTCTATTAACCTAACCAAATCTTCCCCTAAACTTGGGACCTCACCAATACCCAGCCTAACACACCCGCCTAAGCGACTAGATTTATCCAAAAATAAAGCCGCCCCGCCACTTAGGAGACAAACTCCATCCGTGCCTCTATCATAATCAAAACCATCATCGTCACACCTACCTTCGATATTGGGACCTCATCCCTCCACCTTGCATCAATATATCATACCTCATGCATTTTCTTCAAAACAACCTATGCCTCCTACACCCATACAGAGATCAAAGGATATATCAACATTGTCACCCCACGTATCCTTTCCACCCATCAACCCTAAACAAACTCCATCATCAAAGGATTTATTTTCTGTCACTCCCCTTTCTCCGTGGTTGTTCCCCGCTACCACGTCATCTGTAGCCTCATCATCTAACCAGCTGAACGTAGCTCCTGCACCAAAGAAACCATGTTTAGTGAAAACCACGTGTCAACACCCCTTGGCTAAACCACCACCCGTACGAACCAACCATGCCCAAACATTACCAAAACCCGCACAACCAATGCCCTCATCCTCCTCCAATTTTGACCCACTCAAAGGATCTTACGCCAAAATCCTTGCTATGTTGGTGGAGAATGCGACCATTTCCCTACCCCCACTTAGACCTTATGATCCATCTAAACCTCGACCTATAGGTTACAATGAGTCTAAAATCTGCGCTTACCACCGCACACCAGGACATGACATAGAGGGATGCAAAGCGTTAAAAACCATACTTCGTCCGTCACCTCTCTCAGATAGAAAAGTTAAGAAAGACAACTTACGAAGAGAGAGACCTTTAGCTTCAATTCCCTCTCCTATACCACCTGTCCCCACCTCACCAAGATCTATCATTATTACAGCCCCACCTCTCGAAAACCGTGACCTATCCCTACCATCTTCCTCCTCTCGTATTCACGAGATCAATATGATTAGTGTTGCTACTCAAGCGCAGAAAAACAACGAGAAAGCAAAAGAAAGCACACCTGCATCCTCTCTTTCTCCTTCCACCATCCCGATCGCACCACCACCCAAAGTGGTTGTTCGTGGACCCGCTTACCCCGTCTCTAATGGAGTTGCCCATCGAGCCATGATCAAACAGCTTCACCAAACACCGGTAAAAATGACACTTTATGATCTAATTCAAACTTCTAAATCTCATCGACAAGCTCTCGTTGAAATTCTTCAAGGGATCGAGGTCTTACCTAATGAAACCCTTCCTATTACCTCCATTCTTACACCCAATCATGTTGCTTCTCTCACCAAACAATCCACTGCCCCAACTTCTTCTATCTCTGTACAACAAGCTGCTGCAGTCAGTTTCTCCGAAGATGAAATTGTTGACTTT
Source organism: Taxus chinensis (assembly GCA_019776745.2). Taxonomy (NCBI): domain Eukaryota; kingdom Viridiplantae; phylum Streptophyta; class Pinopsida; order Cupressales; family Taxaceae; genus Taxus; species Taxus chinensis. Next base: position 715,529,419 of record CM034146.1, on the reverse strand, counting down.
GGTACAGAAGATCCTGACCCTGCTCTTTTCATCTCAGCTTACGTCTGGGACATTCGGGTACGTCATGTTATGATTAATGGGGGCACTAGCCTAAACATCATCTCTTCAAAAGCCTTCCAACAAATGAATATCCCTTCTAGCTACATGTGTGCCAATCCCATCATGTTGCGGTCATTCAATGATGCTATTACCTCTACCTTAGGCACCGTGATCCTTAACATTCATGTAGGACCACGTACTTTACCCGAACTCTTCTATGTCCTTGAGGGAGAGTTCCAATACAATATATTGCTAGGTTGCCCTTGGATCCGGGCTATGGGATGTGTTCCCTCAACCTTACATAGATGCATAAAATTTGAATACGAGGGGAAGTCCTACATCGTAAAAGCTGATCCTCCCCCCTTTAAAACCTGCAATATGATATACCACCCTAATGATGTGCTTGTACCAATCAAGACACCCATTCATTCAACCCAACCATCCTCTTCAAATGTGCCTCAACCATCCACCTCAACCGCACCTACACCGTCAAATGAAACCACTTTCGCAAAAACCACTTCCCTTTCTGCAGCTAATATCCCAACCGCAGACCCCTTAGTAGATGTTTTTCAATGCCTTATGTTGGGGGAGTATCGCCTATATAACGTTAGTTCTTTCCATACCCCACAGGAGTACGGACAGGTACATGCACATCCTACCTATGACCGTCGTGTGGGGGAAGTAATCCCATACGGACCACCACACTGCCGCACTAACCTAACATATGGGGGTGTCGACACATCTTCCATTGCCCCTGAGCCCCCTCTTGGTGTGGTTCCTTTCCAATCCAATTTTCAATACTTGACAAATCGTCGTTTCGCCCTCACCTTCTTGACTCGCTGTGCTTGGAAAGGCTTTGGTTTTGGTCTTTACAAACAAGGCCGACATACACTCATTCCTGTGACTACACGCAAACACAATGATCGCAGTGGTCTCAGTTTTCCTAAAACACCTACACAGGAGACACCTCGTGTCAGCTGTATCCTAGAAGAAGACGACGTCACCCCTACCAAACCATCATCACCCACTTTGCCATCGTCACCCACAGAATCGATAGACCCTGATTCTATCCCTCCTAACTTTTTTTTTTTTCATAAATGTTATCTTCCTAGGTCCTCTCACTTATCAACGCGATAATGAGGACACCTCTTCTATCCCCCTTCTATATCCAGACATGATTGAAGAGGACTCACCTTCAATTAACATTGTTGAATGCCAGGATGATGACTCCATCCTCACTTACCTTGGCACAGATGACTCTTATATTCAACGCGCCTTACCATCTGAAACTCAAACCATGCTGAATGAATCTACTATTGAAATCAACATCCACACGGAGGAGGATCCTCACATTGTGAAGATCGGACAATCCCTTAACGCATCAGAACAAGTCTCCTTTACTACCTTTCTCCGTGCTCGCAACCAAGCTTTTGCTTGGTCCTACGCTGACATGCCAGGAATTGATCCTGACATTACCGTCCATAACATTACACTGAAACCTGATTCCAAACCAATTAAACAGAAATTGAGAAAAATGCATCCACGCATTGCCCTCTTGGTCAAAGAGGAGCTTCAACGACTTCTTTTTGTTTCCTTCATTCTACCTATTGACTATCCTCAATGGATTTCTAACATCGTACCTGTCACTAAAGCGACGGGGGGACTTCGGATATGCACGGATTTCTGGGATCTCAACCTCGCTTGCCCTAAGGATGACTTCCCCCTACCTAGTATTGACCAACTTGTTGATCTCACTGCAGGTCATGAGATGCTCTCTCTCATGGATGGCTTTTCAGGATACAACCAAATTTTGGTTGCACCCGCCGATCAACATAAAACTGCCTTCATAACTCCTTGGGGAACCTTCTGTTACCGTGTAATGCCATTTGGCCTTAAGAATGCTGGTGCAACCTATCAGCAGGCTATGACCTACATTTTTTATGACATTATGCACACTATCCTTGAAGATTACGTCGATGATCTTCTTGGCAAATCTAAACATCGCAGTGAACATCTCTATGTTTTAACCATTATTTTTGACCTCCTGTTACAATATTCTGTCTGTCTTCAACCAAAGAAATGTGTCTTTGGTGTCCTTTCGGGAAAACTTCTCGGCTTTATTGTCTCTCTGCGTGGCATTGAGGTCGACCCATCTAAAGTCAAAGCTATTCTAGAAATGCCCCCACCTACCAATCTTAAACAATTGCGTAGTTTACAAGGTAAGCTCCAATCTATCTGATGTTTCATCTCCCAACTCTCGAATCGATGTCAACCTTTCCATCACCTCCTTAAAAAAAGACATTGACTTTCAATGGAGTGAAGAGTGCCACCAAGCCTTTGAGGCTCTCAAAGCTTATCTCTTGCAGCCACCCGTGCTTATCCCACCCTAGGACGACCGCCCTTTCTACCTTTATCTTTCCGCCACCGACCACACTGTAGGGGCCATGCTTGCACATCGTGACTCTGAGAATCAAGAACAAGCCGTTTATTATATAAGTCGTACTTTGGTGGACTATGAGACTAGGTATACACATGTAGAAAAGTTGTGCCTAGCCCTATCATTCGTGGCCACCAAACTCCAACACTACCTTCTGAATCACAAAACTTTCATCATCACCAACACGGACCCCATCCATTACATGTATGTCAAACCTCATCTAAACCAACGCATCGCCAGATGGCTCATGCTCCTCGCCGACCTCGACCTTGCGTTTGTCCACCAGAAATCAATCAAAGGAAAAACCATCGCAGACCAACTTGCGGAAGCCCCTTTACCAGGGGAACAATTTACCAATTTTACATTCCCCGACGAACTCATCGCCACTCTTTCACTCAGGGAGGAGTCGTATCCAATGACCCTCTTCTTTGATGGATCCAAATGCCAGCGCGGCGGAGGAGCCGGCGTTGTTCTCATTCCTCTCGACGCTGAGCCTATGCCTCTCTCATTCCGACTCAATTTCCCTTGCACTAATAATACAGCGGAATACGAGGCCCTTGTTCTGGGTCTCCAAGTTGCGTTACACTTAGGTATCAAATCTATCAATATTTTTGGCGACTCTCAATTGGTAGTCAATCAAGTTATGGGAATCTACAATGCAAAAATGAGGAACTTCAAAAGTACAAACTACTACGTGGATTCACTTCTAGCCTTATTTACTTGCTATTCTATCTAAACCATTCCCCGCTCCACTAACAAATTTGCGGATACTATGGCTTGCTTAGCCTTGTAAATTCTAGCTTCATCAACTGACTCTGACATTTTCGTCTTGGTCCAACAACTCTTTGCCCCATCTTATTCAGCCTCGGTTGTTTGTACGATAAATAATGTGTCTGCTAATTCGCATGATACCTAGTATCACCAATTTCACGACTACCTTACGACCTCTATTCTCCCATCTGACCTTACGTACCGGAAAACGCGCGTTTCTTAAACGCATTTCTTGTTATGTCGTTATGGGGGGACTCCTTTATAAATGTGGCTTTGATGGCATCCTCCCTTAATGTCTCATCAGTGCAGAGGTCACCCATACCATCCAACAAGTCCATGACGGTATTTGTGGCAGACATTTTAGCGGCCTTGTCATGGCCAAACGAATCCTTCACCTAGGTTATTATTGGCCTACTCTTAATAACGATTGCTACGAATATGTTAAGCGTTGTGTTATGTGTCAACAACATGCCAACCTTCAACATACTCCTAGCCACCCGCTACAGGTCACCCGAGATCTTTGGCCTCTCTCACAATGGGGTTTAGACATTATTGGTGAGATTCATCTGTCCTCTTCGCAACTGTCACCGAGTGGATTATCACAGCAACCCGATATTAACCACAAAATGGGTGGAGGCTATTCCGCTCATTTTCAACTAAAAAAGAAAAAAATTGTGGAGTTCATTAACCACCACATTATCTGTTGTTTTTGGTTGTTCCTCATCGCCTGATAACAGATAATGGAAAATCTTTTCAAAACAAGTTGTGCAGGACCTTTGCAACAACTTTGATATCCAAACTTAGCTTCTCATCACCCTACTATCCACAAGCAAACGGACAAGCTGAATCCTCTAATAAAACCCTAACCAAAATCCTCATGAAAGTTGTCAATGAATCCGGAAGAAATTGGCACGATCACATCCCCTTTGCCTTTGGGCTTATCGTACTAGCATTCGTACCTCCACTAATGCCCACACCTTTTTCTTTGGTATATGGTACCGAGGCTGTCCTGGCCTCTCGAAGTACAAATACCCTCCCTTAGAATATCTCTTCAGGATATTCTCACCAACGATGATTTCCGCCAAGAGCGGTTAGCCCAATTGGAGCTTCTTGACGAGCGTCTGTCTTACAGCTCTTGATCACCTCCCAAATCTATCAAAAACGTATCAAGCGTGCTTATGATAAGCGACTTCATGAGCGTACCTTTAAGGTTGGTGATCTTGTCCTCAAAGAGAATCAACATGTAACCAAACTAGAAAAGAGCAAAGGTGGAAAATTTACTCTTAATTGGATTGGGCCTTATATAATCACTCACACTTATGGATCAGGCACTTATCGTTTAGCTTCGCTTAATGGTAAACCTGAGCCTAAACCCCTTAATGCTTGCATCTTCGACCATTCTACTGTTGAATTTAGTGTTATATCACTTCTTAATCTACCCTGCCGCTCGTCCCTTGAGCTCACTACCACCACATACACTTTGTTTCCTACACCTCATAATAAAAATCAAGCTCACATAGTTTGATTCTCACTTCACCTCAGACAATGCCTTCCCCTTTTTAGTCCTAGTCCATGACTTCAAAGTATTAAAATAAGCCGTATTCTTATGGGATTTTCTTGAGTCAAACTTCCTACAAAAACTAGATGCTCACGTCAAAAGGACATCTAGCTATCTACCTTATATATAGACTGCTCCCTCGAAGGACAGCTATATGCCAACCATGCTGCTATTATATATAGACTGCTCCCCCCGAAGGACAGCTATGCACTTAAAATCATATCTGCTACTATAATAGACTGCTCCCTCGAAGGACAGCTATCACACAGTCAGCCTTTATCAGAAGCTTCTCACATTGATCAGTTTTGTGAAGACCTCAAGAATAGTACAATCAATATCCCTTGTAGACTTCCCGCATTGATCAGTCTATATTCAGTAAAATAAAAGCTCATTCAAAAGAACTTTTGAGTCATGGACTTGTCTATTTGGGGGTAGGTCTCTTTCGTCAGAACACTCGCTTTGTAACAAGTTCTCTGTACCTCAATTATATCATCCACCTCACCTCACCATTTGTTTCAAACTCAAGGGACGTGACGTACACCCGATATATTGTGATCATACAACTCTTTTCACCTATTGACTTCTCGTCTATGCACGGTACCTAGGGCTTCAAGCTCGTCTACGTGTGTGGTTTGTTTAGCTCTTTTCAACCTACGGAGCACTCTTTCCTCTTTGCCTCGCATCTAGGATTGTGTGTTGATCTTAATCAAGACATGGTTCCCTTACCTTGGGTAGGCTAACTTTCGCTTCCCTTATACCTTTTACACATCACCAATTCATTACCAACACCAACAACCTTACCTTACCAAATTAATATCAATATTTTTTACCAACCAACCAATTGCCTAAACCATACCAAATTGCCTAAATTCACCTCTCCCTGGTCCTAAGGGAGAGAACTACAACGGTTTGAGGCCCCTCCTTGCTTTGTGCAATGGGCTATGTAGGCAGCACTTCGGAGACATGGGGTCTCCCAAGGTTAGCTCGACCCATCCCCTACCATAACCTATCATGTGTGGTAAATATAAATATTTTTGTGTATTTCTAGTTAATCACATTCCTCTTATCCTTTTGTCAAAACACCAAAATCACAACGCAAAACAGTCTTATTATTATCATAACTCAAATCAACATACCTATTCAGTTTTATTTAGATGTTAAACAAATACGTCTCTCTATCATCGACACGCAGGTCAGCATCCTTATTTATTCTTATACCTCGATAACATTACTTAGACCCTCACGACTCATCCCGACCCAGGAGATGATCGTGATCATCGACGCCTCTCGTCGGGCCTCTCCGTCCTCAAAGGTACCACGGCTATTGGTACCGCCCACTGATCTGCCAATCTCTCCTGTACACATATGAATATGCCCTCTCGTCGGAGGAATCCAGCCTCTAGTCTCTCTTCTCATGACTCCGTAAAAGCTATACAGTCCTCTGTCTCATTCATCTGCGTTTGGAGGCTGAACTAAACCTCTGCAGACGATCTCTCTCCGCTGTAATCACAAGCTATGTCAGGGCGATCACGTACACCTCGCAGCTCTGCTACCCACCATAACCTATAGGCCTCTGTCATTCCTGCATCCATTAACCCTAACGATCGGCTGCTATATCCTCTGGCCCTTCTGAGGGTGTGGATGGGGAGTGAGAATGCGGCCTCGGACATCGATCCTCATATATGGTCTATAAGCAAGGGAAATATCATGCCACAAATCCAACGCCCCAGCATCCGAGATCCCCCAATCGGCGTAAAAAGGAATCTCCGTGCGCGCTTCTGTTGTATGTTTTTTATTACATGGGGCGTATGAGTAACGCATCTTTCCGAGCGGCCATCGATCCTCATATATTGTCTATAAGCCAGGAATATCCTGCACAAATCCAAAATTGTCACCGTCAACCGCACGCGATTAGAGGAATCCTCCTCATTCTCGTCCACCTGGTCCTATTGCCCTTGCGATCCACCTCAATCGCTCTACACAACCCCTCCACTCCCTCATCAGACTATGTTCTCTGTTACCGATATAGTTGCCGGCCGGTAAGAGCCTCCAATACAGGGATATCCGCAATCCGTCACCCTCGAACATCGGGGGGGCCGAGGGGGGGGGGTGCCACAGGAATGGGGGGGTTGGAGGCGGCGATAATGGTGCCTGTTAATACTCAATGTCAAACCGTCACCCACATGGGAAAATCTTGTCCTCTTGTTCCTGACTGGACCCATCGTCTGAATCCCAACCTCTGTACTCCGGTCTCTCCTGACTAGATGGGTCGGCCTATTGGTCGCACACAAACAATGTGCTCATAGGCCCAATAGTGTAATAAGTATGAACAATCCAGTGTCATCCTGTGATTTCACCTACAAGCCCATAAACCCCTGTATAACTCCGCCAAATATGCAGGTGCCCATGCAAAAGTCACGTTCCTTTCTATCATCTCCCAAATAACACACATCAATGCCTTTAGAAATCTTCCCCCATCCGCCCTCGGTAATGCATAATACCCTACCACTATCATTAATATCACTGATAACCTTGTCTCCTCAGGGTGTGCTGCATACATTATCCCATATGTGAATGTCAAACCTCGCTGTGTCAAATCTCGTGCGTATGGACCAAATACTGCTATTATCGCTCCCCGCGCTGCACTAGGTAATGCCTGATATACTGGTTTTCCTGTAATAGGGAGTCTCAAAATACGGAACCTATCTTCCAATGTTACTGTCATCTCCCCTGTTGGCAAATAGAAGGTATTCTTCTCTGGATTCCATCTTTCAATCAACGCCTGCAACATAGCATAGTTATGTGCGATTCGTGAATAATAGTGGATTCCACTTAACCCCAAATGATTTATCAATGTCCATTCAGCTGGTGTTACATCCGCTCGGATTCGTGACAACAGCGCTGGTACACTATCATTCATCCTCGGCCCTGCCTCTGCTTGCATACGTCACAACAACAAATAACCATTCAATCCATCGAATCCCTAAAGTTTTTTTTCTCACATTCTGGAAATTCCTCCAATAACCGGTACCAGTTCAGTAACCGATACCGGTTATCCCTAACCGCTATCGGTCACTGTCAATTACATACACCTTACCTAAACAACCACCTACGACAATAAATTGATCGTTTATTCCTCTCTGTATACACAGCCATACCCGAAACCCCTGATTACCTACCCCATAACACTCACCTCACCTATAACCCTTGCTATCATGTTTTCTTTCTCATATCTACCCACTTAATCTCCCTCCTCCTATTCACAAAAACATGCAAACACCAAATTACAACCAAATCGTTTACCTCTTGGGCTGCAGTAGCTTGTGGTGGAACTTGTCTTCCCTCTCGTCCCTGCCTGCTGGATGCTTCTCCTCGTTCTGCCATGATCACCACCCTTTTCAAATTTTCCTTTCTGCCATCTGAATTTCAGATCACATTCACTTTCCCTGTCTCTTTTCTCCTTACCACTCAAATCTCTCATGCAATTCCCTGTCTTAGTCGTCAAAAAGCGTCGCGTTCGTGTATTTAACCTTTTGCATGGCTCTAAAAATAAAAACTTCAGTTGCCACCTACGCTTTTCTATTTTTAGAAAAATCTCATTTTGGAATAACCGGTATCGGTTACATAACCAATATCGGTCTATACTATACCGACATCGGTTAGCTAACAGACGTCGGTCACATACCCACCTTTTTCAAAACATAGCCCTTTTCTTTATTTTTTATCTAATTTTTGGAGGCGCTCGCCCCTTTTTCCTACATACCAACACCGATAGCTATAATCTTTTCATCAAATCCACATCTCATTACGATTTCATCCATCTACATTACCAAAACAAACAAATCATCAACAAACGATATCAAAAACCATTAATCTATATACCATTTGGATCCAACTTAACAGCTACATACATACATTTTCATAAAATCAGCGACAAAACATACAACATTTCATAATACAACATGTCAATTAAACTCATCATTTATATCTACATACATCCCATCAACAAAAGACATCAACATCATTAATATATAACACCATGTAAATCCAACTCATCATACACCAAATATCACAAACCATCGACAAAACATTTAACGCATTTTTAAAATACAGCATGTGGATCAAAACATCATATCTATATATATATACAAGGTTTCAAATATACAATGTGCCCTGCATCAGGGCCTCTGTGATCTCATAATACAACAAAGCCAACACGCAGGCCGCAATAACCGTCAAAAACCTCAACACGGCTCGCAGGCCGGTCTCCCATATCAAAAACATACTCGGCTCACAGGCCGGTATACAATAAATGAATGAATGAATCAATGAATACATAATATGTAGGCACGCAGGCCTCTATAAACATAACCGGTTCGCAGATCGGTGCCCATATCCAATATAAAAATACAAAAACAATGTCGGGATCCCTCAGCTCTCCCCACCACCCTCAGCACCTCTCCCTGCTGGTCCCTGTGGTGCCTCTCGCCTCCTGCCTATAACAGACACACCGGCTGTGGCTACAACTCCCTGCGATCTCTGACTATGAGAGGTCTCTGCTCTATAGGCTGCATATGGCTGATACTCAGCTCCGGTACCATCAAGAACATCCTGATAGTATTGGGCCTCCGCTCTCGCCTCCATATACCTGTCCCACGCCACCATCGCTGCTGGGGCTGGTCCCCTAACTCCTACTACCAGTGCCCCCTGTGCCTGTGCTGGTGCCGCTGGTGGTGCCTATGGCTGGGGTGGTACCTGTGCCCCTGCTGGTGGTGCTGCCTGTACCTGTGCCTGGGGCTGTGGCTGTGCCACTGCTGGTGGTACTGCCTGTGCCTGTACCTGAGCCTGGGCTAGCTGCCCCTGTAAGACACCTATCTGTGCCTGTGCAGCAGCAAGCTACCCCTGTAATAACTGTACCTGGCCCCTGAGCTGATCTCGCTCTGCTGTCACCATTGCCAAGTCTGGTTGTGCAGGTTGTGTTATCCTCGCTGCTCTCTGACCAGCCCACCAAACCATATATGCTCCCGTATAACCAGCGTCATCTACAATGTCATCTACTGGCCTCTCAGCAACCCAATCTGGGTCCAAGGGCTGTGGTGCAGGCAGTGGGGCCTCTACATCATCCCTCCGGTACTGAGGGAAGGGAGGTGGCTCGTCTTGTCGCAGCCCCATCTGCCTGCATACCCTCTCTAGGGGTATCCTCTCATACTCTCCCGGCCTCCGTCCTGCTATCCAGAAAGTGTACTAGATCAAACGTAACTGTAATCGGGCTCCTCTACGCAGGTGATGACCTCTGTAAGGTCTCCATACGATGTCTACCGCTGTCAGGCCCTCTAATAAATGCCTGTAATAAGCGACGTCCCGCCCTGCAAGCACTACTCGTGGCTAGCCCACGACCCCCAACCACCTCTGAAAACCGTATCTGTATATGACCTGTGGCCCTGGCTGCTGGGGCAGCCCTACTGGTCTAATGCATATGATATGCTCATATGCCCAGCAATGTAGCAAAAAGGTCGAACAAATCCCAAATCGCCTCATCCGGAGATAGCCCCACAGCTCTCGATACAACTGTACCAGGTATACTGGTGCCCAAGCATAACAGGTGTGCTCCTCCACCATCTCATGTAGCACCCCCATCAGCGCCCGTGGAAAGCGGCCTCCCTCTGAGTCTGGGAGGGCGAAGCAGGTGATCCTGATCATCATCAACACAGCAAGCCGTGTCTCATGTCGGTGTGCACGGTACATATCACCATACCCAATGCTCGCGCTATGATATGTCAGTAGCGCAGCTGCATCCCCGAATACGTGAAGGATGTTGTCCATGGCTGTCTCTGCATCCACCTGAAAGACTGCCTCTCCATCAATAGGTAATCGAAGGATGCGATACACATCCTCCAATGTGATGGTCATCTCTCCAGTCGGGAGATGGAACACATTGGTCGCCGGATCCCATCTCTTGATGAGGGCGACCATCAAACTATGATCTCTATCAATTGCCCTGTAACACTGGACTCCACCAAATCCCACCTCGCGCATGATGGCACAGTGTGCCGCTGATACGTGTGGCCGCATCCGCACCAACAACGGGGGCATCCTGTCCCGCATCGTCAGCTGCTGACATGCCTGCAAAAACCAACCCACTACATTAGCCCTACTCTTTATCACAACATCTACTTTACCCTCTATACCCCCTTTTATCCCCCCGACCACACCCCGACTCTCTAACACACCCCTCTACCCACCTATCTTCTACAATATCCCCCTCCCTCTTCACACCCAAACAAACAACCCACATCATACTACCACGAAACCGAAATGATACCCAAACAACCAAATCCAACAATCGACACAACTTAAATCATACCAAAACACCCCTACCCCATCCCAAAACCATACTCACAACACCTAAACCATAACCAACAATTCAACACCAAAACATAACCCAAACCAACCAAAATAACTACAAATCACTACGAACCGGTACCGGTCACCCATAACCGACTCCGGTCTCCTCTCCACTGACGCCAGTCAACTACCGACCGACACCGGTCACCACTGATCAACCCTGCCCCTAGATTTTCTGGACAGATGTCGGTCGCTTAGTGACCGACATCGATCGCTGTAAAAATTACCGAGCCGAACCGCGCGGCTACCCAATTCATTTTTTTTTCCTATTTCTCCCCACATACCCACCCAAACACCCTAAAAACCTACCCACCCAACCACCTTGGCCTATTTAGCCTATCTACCCTTTCCTCTTTTCATATAACTTCCATTTATTCATTATTTTCTCCAAATCTAAGATTCCTACCCGAATCCCAAATACAGCATAATACCATTAAATTCACATAATGAAGGGTTTCGAACCTACCGGTACGACGACACGTCGTCGTGGTGGGATAGGTGGTGGTGGTCCAGCTGGTCCAACACCTCCTGCTCCTCCTGGTTGTGCCATAGCTCAAACTCTGCTTTGCTGGGTCCTCTACCAATCAACTGCTGCATGCTACTCACTCGGGCCCACCAATCAACTCACTTCTCCACTCAACTAGTGCCACCTCAGCCAACAAATGCACCAATATCATTATTCCACCTCAAACACCCCAAATCGGTTTTCAAATTAGAAATGTGACAATGACAGGCCGTATTTTTTCTTTTTATAGGTTTTTAACATAGAACCGACATCGGTCAAATCGTGCCCTAAGGAACCGGCATCGGTTACCTAACCGGTACCAGTCATAGCTAACCGATATCAGTTTTGTCTTTATTCACCCAACTTTCTGCCCCTATTTACTAATCGCCCTTTCTCCCAACATCGCCTATATCCACCTTTGCTGAACACCATTTGTTCACCTATCCGGCCCGACCTAAGGCCTCACCCTAACCATTTGGCCCGACCCAAGGCCTCAACCTACCTATCCGGCCCGACCCAAGGCCTCACCCTAACCATTTGGCCCGACCCAAGGGCGCAACCCAACAACTTGGCCCGACCCAAGGCCTCAACCTACCTATCCGGCCCGACCCAAGGCCTCAACCTGCCTATCCGGCCCGACCCAAGGGCGCAACCCAACAACTTGGCCCGACCCAAGGCCTCAACCTACCTATCCGGCCCGACCCAATGCCTCACCCTAACCATCTGGCCTGACCCAAGGCCACAACCCAACAACTTGGCCCGACCCAAGGCCTCAACCTACCTATCCGGCCCGACCCAAGGCCTCACCCTAACCATCCGGCCCGCCCCAAGGCCTCACCCTACCCATCCGGCCCGACCCAAGGCCGTAACCCAACAACTTGGCCCGACCCACGGCCGTATCACTTCAATACCTTACCCAACATCAACAACATACACTTTTATCCACCCATCATGTAGCTTTTTGTTCCATCGAGCTCACCTGTTCGTGTTTTAGCATGATTAGGGTCCCTGACTTGATCTGTCGACCAACTTTGCCTAGACCTAGACCGTGATGTTTATCTCAACCAAACAAACCATTTGGTACTGCCGAACATGCCTAAACGTTCCTGTACCTTACCTGTTATATACCCTGGAGCTACTTCCTATGCCTTGGATACCAGGATTATATCACCCTTGTTTGGATAAACTATCGACCTTTTCCTATGCATTGTTGGTTTGCTCGTCAAATCATGTACCCTAGTCGCACTATTGCATTTCAACGTGCGTCTGCTTCCTTGGACTTACCCCACCTTCTCCCCATCATCTCTACACCATTTACCCTTTATCAACCCTATCCCTGATTTCAAGTTCTCTCAATCTGTGATAGATTTGAGGGGGATTACCTATACCCTTAACAGGAGAAACCACTTCATATTATTGTCCGTGCAGCTTTACAAAACAAGCTACACGACAATAAGGGGCTAATGTAGACACCAAATTTGTGTCTTACGACCCCTTGTGACCCGCATCTCATTTTGCAACCTAACCTCATCACCTAAACCTTACACAATTATTTATTAATTACCTTGTAATTGATAAATCCACATCACCTTACCTGCCACCTCATTTTGCCACCTCATCATGACCTAGTCCTAACCCTAAACTAACCTAATTAAGACTTATAACTTGGTCCACACCTACACCCATGACTAATGACCCCTTTCTCGCACCCAAAACCGACCTTCTAGTCACTTGACCAAGCCCGCAACTAATCTCTCGGGAGAAAAGCAGGGAAAGTGGGCTATTTTACTAAAAATAGCCTGCTTTTTCCTTACCGATACCGGTTCCTACTCGACCGCCGTCGGTTACGTAACCGCCATCGGTTCCCTGTAAATGGGCTCCCCAAACCAAAAACAGAGGTTGAAGGATTTTTGAATCGAGAGAGAGCATCAGGAGCGATCAAGAGAATCCGGATCTTTACTTGGCTGAGCAGAGACATGTGAAGAGACAAGAAGAGTTTGCAGCAAAGGAGATCAATCCCAAGACTGCAACTGGATACCAGAGCCCTGTGATACTCAGCTGATCATCAGGAGGGAGATATCTCATCTTCTGTGTGTCAGACCATCCTACCTCAGTTCTACCTTTGTCATCAGAGTTCTTGGACCTTCATCTTCGTCAATAACTAGTAAGTTACATCTTGCATGTCCTTTTAATAATACTTCTTAGACTTTTGAATCACATTCCTCACAAATCCATTCCTAGATCCACTACCCGGCAACATATTGCATCTAACTATCCTTCATTTACTTCTCATCACCTCATTACCTAATATCACCCATATACTAGCCTTACAAACAACACAGCTACCCTACAACAACAACCACCCCACAACACAACTAACCCACAGATCCTAGACCCTACCGATATCGGTTATTAGTAACCGGCATCGGTTATTGTGGTTCAAAACCAGAAATCAGCCTTTCCCCTACCTGTTTCAACAAAGCAACTTAATTGATATTTTACAGTCTTTGGTGTTAATTCATATTAGCAGGGAAACTAACCACCTTCGAAAGGAAGTTTTATATTTCTTGGGCCCAAGGCAGTTTCCTCATTTATTGTCTAATCAAAATCTTGTGGTCTTGTGTTCTTATTTGCAGGTAGTCCTTCCAAGACAAAAAGGAGTTCTTCGCAGTCAGCCTGATCTTTCTCTACGGTACGCGCACACCATCTCGACATTCAACAGGTATTCCTCCTAGCCCTAACCCTTATCTGTTTCTAAAAGGAATGAAAGGATAGAAGCAACTCTATTCCCAGAAGCCAAAACATTCCGAGCGAAACAGTTTCTTGTTGTTCGTTGTTTCCTTGATTGCCCTCACCCTCCACACCAGTAGTTGTCACCATTAATGCTTAATTCAAAGCACCATTGAAGCACATGGATTGGTTATGAGGCTCATTGCATGGAAAACACCAATCATACTCCTGGGCAATGTTGTTTTGTGTTGGCACCAATGCCTTAGAGGCAGATATGGCATTTGGATTATAGGGCTGAAATGGTCTATTGGCAGGAGGCCTTGTTTGATTCATATTTGCAGCTGGATTAGGTGGCCTTTGTGGTTGGTATGGCTGCCTTTTAGGCTGAGCTTGGGGTTGATAAGAAGGTCTAAAACTTTGGGCCTGCTGCCTTTTGAGAGTAGCCAGCTCATTGCCTAGGTTTTGCAATTGTTTCATGACTTCTTGAAGCTCATTTGGGGCACTTGGAGATGAAGTGGAAGCTTCATTTGAACTCTGATTTCTAGGAGTGGGAGAAGGAGCCAAATTAGGTGCTTGATTGGTGTTTGGACTCTCTAAACTTGGAAACAATGGCATGGGAGGTATAGGGGCAAGTTTGCCAGTTTGGATCAAACAATTTTCAGCCCTAATGGCAATGCTATAAGCCATAGGGATAGTTATGCCTCCCATTGACTGAATCAACATAGAAATATCAGAATTTAGAGCTTTGAGATAGTAGAGAAAATCACCTTCTGCTGTTGGCCTGACTGCCACTGGAATTCTCTCCCAAGTCTTTTGAAATCTAAAGTTGAAATCGGTCAGCTATTCATTGGGAGCTCTCTTGATGGTTGTCAGCTGCTCCAAAAGAGACAAGTTGTCTCCCTTTTCTCCAAATTTCTCATGAAGTGTTATACACAGCTAATTCCAATTTGTGATAGAACCAGCTCCAAGGCTCCTAAACCATTGCAATGCTTTACCCTTGAATGAAGATGTCAGTAACTTGACAGCCACTTGCATCTCATTGATTTCATGAATTGCACAAAGGTTAGCAATATCTTTAACATGATCACCTGGAGTAGTCTGATTTTCTCCAGTGAAGTACGGAATTTTCTTCAAGGCTGCAATAGGAATTGGATGTTGTGCATTGAGGGCAAGTGGGCTACTGCCTATGAAGTTGACATAGGGGTTGTTTTGTGCCATTCTAATTGGTCTTAAAACCCTTGTTGACTAAATGAAAGGCCTACCAGGTGGAGGAGTTGAGAGAGTTCTATTTGGTGGAGATGGAGACCTTTGAATCCTTCTTCCTCTTTTCCTTCTTCTTGGAGATAATTACAGGTATTCAAACAGCACTTCTTCTTCTCCAACTCTTGACCTTGTGGTGACTCTTCTCATGAGTTTTCAGGCCTGCACTGCTGAAACCAGTTGATTCTTCCCCTTGGAGTCACCAGATATGCAAATAATAGCTCTTTTCAAGCAAGAAAATTGTAGTAGATGCACATCAACTTTGTTGCAATAAAAATGAGACATCTAGTGTCCCACCGGGCATGCCAAAACTGTTGATGCAGAATCACCACACCCCTGGATGTTGATCAGATTTCTAGGTTGATCACTCTAGCATCCAATGTGATTGCACAACATGGAATCCTTTCTCCAAGTGTGGGACTTGCAAACATGAGAAAGGAATCTCCATAATAGAGGTTGGTTCCTCAAACTCCTCTGATTTAGATCTATATTTTGCACAACTACAGAGGTTCTAATCCTAATTCTACCCTAGATTGCAAGGAGACAGGGATAAAAATGTAAAATGAAACTAAACTAAATATGGTGATGCACCAAAAGGAGTGGTGAAACATTTTTTACCATGTAAATAGACACAAATTCATGAAATGCAATAAGGGAAAACATACACAAGCTGATAGGTGTAATTAGAGGTCTTAAAATGAAGTAAAACAATACAAAAAGAGGACTGAAAGCATTCACAGAGTTTGCACTATCAATTCCATGTAAAAATCTCTTGCATTCCACCATCAAAGAGGTATAAACCTGTTACAAACTGTAAAGAAGGTCTGATTCTTACAACTATCACTTGCTAGAGGTGAAAGAAGAAGTTTGCAATGCCAAAAGTGTTCCCCCCAGAAATGAGCCAAATCTGGCTTTTACATTGCATGGGTCAAGCCCAGGAGAGAGAAAACGTACAAAAAAAGTGGGAGCCTATTCCTCATTAATTGAAAATGCATTAAATCAGCATGGGGGACTTTACAAACCCATACCCTGTCATTTTTGACCAAATTGGAGGAGAATGCAACCCATTCTGCATTAAAGTTGGTTGTTGAAACGTCAATTCTGGCCATTACCACGTGCCAGAGACGTTTCTTGATTTTCTCTCTCCAAACTAGACCAAAATGCAATATTGACCCTGGAATCATGTATATAATTTCACCAGCTTTCCATTGATATAAAGAACGCGAAAATCTGAGCTCTGGATCGAAAGTTATGGTGATCTAAAGATTTAGGGCAAAAACAAGCCAAAACGGATTTTTGAATTTTTTACCGCGCTCTGCCACTTGGATGACACGTGTCAGGCTCTGATTCATTCGCGGGTTCATCCTCTGAAAATTCCTTTCGGGCCCCTCCTTAATTTCTTACCACTTGGACACGTGGCACTATTTTATTGGCTTGGGCCTGAGGGGCGCACTTTGTCCTTTGAAATTTTGGCATTTTTCACTTTGGGAAAATTTCCCATTTCTCACCCGCGCTCCGCCACTCAAGTGCCACAGGACACGATTTCATTGGACGCGAGCCCTTCCTGACCATTTCCCCTTTCGTTTTTCACCTTTGGAAATTTTTTTAAAATTTTCCCTCCGAGCCGATGAGGTGAAGACACGTGGCGAGATTTGATTCATTGGCGGCTCTTTCGGCTTTTCGCGTCCCTCGCGTACCTTTGGCCTGGATGTCCCAAACTGTCTGGGAAAAATTTCTCTGAACCGCCTGATTCGGGCTTCCTTGTTCCTGTTTGCGGCGAAGACACGTGGCAAGATTCCATTCGCTCTCGGATCTTTCAGCTTTTCGCGTCCCGCGCGTACTTTTGGCCCGGATGTCCCAAACGAAAGTCCTCTGTTTCGGCCTTTTCAACCGGTTCATGTCCTCCACGTACTTTTGGCCCGGATGTCCCAAACAAAACTTGGTGATTTTTTCCACTTTCGGCCGGTTCACCTTTTCGTGTCCTGACGTCCCAATTGTTGTGCGGACCGCCTGGCAGATTTTCGGCCGATTCGCGCCCCGACGTCCCAACTGTCCCGCAGACCGCCTAGACTAGGACTTAGCCGATTTTCATGATTTTTCCGGCCCCCAAGCATCTGATGCATGTTATCAAAATTTACCCTGGGGGGTGAATTTTGGATAACAGGTCTTGATCAACCAAATCTAGGTGTGCGATGGTGATAGTATTTGCAATGCATTATGCCTTGGTGTATTCTGCGCTCATCCGTCCCTTCTCTTCCCTTACATCTTGTTTCAATTGTGCAATGATTTTATCTTTCTCGACTATTTCATTTTGTAATCTCTTTATTTCATCATTTTTATCTGACACCCTTAATCCTAATTCTGATTCCATCTTATTCAATGTTTTTCTCTCATGCTCATCATTTAGGAGTTTTTCATTAACCATTGGAAAACTTTCTCCTGACACGGACTTCAGCCGAGTCTTAGACAATGACCTTACACTTACATCGAATTGTGGTTCCTTCATATGTGACCGGTATGCCTAGGATAACATATTTCTAGTTCACGGGAGGGCTTCCTTTTTACCGTAGAATAGCCATAAGAATAAGTCCTTAGTGGCCACTGTGTTCTGATATCTTGCACTCAATACTTTATTAGGATCATCAACATACTATAACAAGGGGACTTTGGGAATATTTATTGTTCTTCCTTTACCTCTGGGCCCCTTAGGTATTTCCTGCATTACAATAAGTAGCATGCCAATTATTTCACCTGAGTCCTTCATGTGTTCCTCTCCATGTTATCATTTTCACTCTCCCTTCTTCTCTGAGTCGTGGCCTATTTCCACCTCTAGGTATTTATTCAGGCCCTCTACCTTGTACTCATAATGTACTTCCTCCTCTCTCTTAGGGGTCTCTTCTAATATGTGGGGAACCTCCTCCTCATCATTCCTCTTAGGCCCTTCTACTTCTTTATTCCTCTTTGGGCTCTTCTCATGGCATGTGGAGTGCTCTTTCTTCTCTGAATCTTCCAAAGATTGAAAATAACGACGATAGTTGAGGAATCTCTTCTCCATACTTATATGTCTCCTCAATCTCCTCACTTCAAACCACCTTGGGTTTCTTCTTCACATGCGTCTTTTTCTTGGGAATTGGTTTTATGGTGAATTAGGATTCATAGCAGATGTACTCGTATCCTTTCCAGTTTCCTTGTGATGTTCCTCTTTTTTATTGTCTTCTTCTTCTTCTCTGAGGGGAGGAGTCTCTTCACGGGTCCTCTTAGTTCCCACCTTTTGTCTCCTCTTAGGTGCATCAAGGATATTCAAATCATTCGCCACATACTTCCCATCAACCATACTTGGATTTAGATATATATAGACCTTCACGGCCTCCTGATTCCTAGCTGCCAAAGTAAAGGAGTTAATGTTGATATCATCTTATATCAAGGTCTCCATGTATGCATCCTTGCCAGGAAAGACATACATCTTATGCAGCGTATGGTATTCAAAATACACCTTGTCTGCATCAACATTCAATTCGTGCAATTTTGTGAACCTATTCACAAATTCTTGGAAGTACCATGCTATAAAGACAAATGGGAGTTTACACCAAGGACTCTTCTTTCCATTATTTAAATAAAATCTACCAAGGTAGAAATGTTAATAAATGGAAAACTCTACCTTCCCTTCCAACACTGAAGGTAGCTCACTCATAATGTGCCATTCTTTTCCAAATGCCTCATGCATCTGTTTATACCATCTATCCACCCTAAGATTGTAGGCATTATTGATCTCGTCGCATGTGCAATTAGATAACCTTTTTGCATGGGACTAGTCTTCTAGGTGAAACTTCCACATTTTCTCATTCATCCCATCTGAAACTCTAATTTCAAAGAAGAAAATCAACAAGAGTATTTCACCAAATGTGATATTTTCTCTAGTGCACACTTCCTCTATAATATCTTCAGCAACAAACACAAAAATATTATTTTCAGTACCCTTGACCATCTTCGCTATATGAAGCCATCACTTATTTACTTGCGTCCATCGTTCTTACACACAATTTTTTTTATAAGTCATGTGTTCATTCAGACAATAGGGTCAGTAAGATTTGATATATCCATAGCATTCCCTCCTCCTTGATACTTCAAGGTGGTGGTACTTATCTTCATCCCATCATCATCCTTCAGGTCAGTATCGATTTCTGCACCCGAGCTCCAGAGGCCATTAAATTTTCCAATCAAATGTGCAGTAAGGCGCATCCTTCTCCCTGAAAAGTATAAATAGTTCTCATGTACACATGACATAATTTATTTATAAAGGTGATCCAACTTACCAAAATAGGGGAGCTCATAAAGTTGAAGGGCTTCCACACTGCTCAAAACTTGATAGCCCTTATCATCATAAATGGTCTTATCATCTAAGGTTCTCTCGTTTGTCCTCTGAATCAACTTGATTTCTATTTCACACTCGTTGGACTTAGATTGATGGTTAAAATCATTAACTGGAATCTTCCTGATATAGGACACCCAATCTAGCCCCATAATAACTCCTTGTTATTTCATCTCTAAATACCATTCTTCTTGAATGTCCTCTGCCGTGGGCTTCACCTTGCCCTTCCCCTTCACCTTAGGCCACACAGTTGTTGTTTTCCTTGGTGTCCTTTCTTTAAATTGTGTGAAATATCTCTCCTTAACGTGCCCTAGGTGCATGTAACTTCTTGTGCCCAATTTTCCACACCGAGTATTGTTCTTACCTTGTATCCTTCTTTTTCTAGAAAACCCTAGACAAAGAATCTTGGAAACCATTCTGCTATTGCAAATAGACTTCCACACTACCCTCAAGCCTCAAAATTCCTTTTGAAGGAGCTATCCTACTTGGCTATGTTCTTATTTCGATCTGTTTTTGTCAATTCTTTTAGTTTTCACGCAAATTCTCATAAAAATGCACCAATTCACTCTTCGCAGATGCCTAAGTTATTCACAAAGTAAGGTGAGAATGAACTCTCCCCGACACCCCTTTTATAGGTTTTCAAATTTTCATCGCATTAATTTCTCATCACCTACCACCATACTACAACTTTAATTATGGTTTTCCACATTTTCATGCTTTCTTCTACGTGATTTAGTCGTAACATTCTAGCACGCTCACTACTTCCCAGTCATAGACCTCTTTACGTGTGCACCTCCATGCGTCGTATTATATAACCCTTTACACCATATACCAAGTAGTACATCCAACATCTACCTACCTTGAATTACATTGTGTGGCCTTTTCCTTGCGCGGTATTTAATCTAAGAATTTTTTTACTATCACCATTCTTTTCAACACATGTGATACCTCTTTCTTTTACTTGTGCACATATTTTAGACAACATCCTAACTTGACCCCCTCATACAAATGTGTGCTGAGGTCCACCAATTTCACCACAAGTCCCTTGTAGCAACAAGATCTCTTTTTTGCACACTTGCACCTAGTGCTTCACCCCACACTAAAAGTATGTGTGGTCCTCTACATATGAACTCAATATATAGTAATTAGTCTCCTACGTGTAAAAGCACTTATTACAACAAAACAAAGGAACAACCACAACAACCTAGAAATAAAAACATAAAAGGTAAACCTAATATAACTGACAATACTGCCTTATTACAAACACCAAGAAGATTATTTATAGTAGGGCTTCAGCATACTCCCATTGAAGTAATCAGGAAACATGGTGTCATCTAGTTCCTACAATTGACATGCTCCTCATTCAAGTATCTTGGTTACTATAAAAGGTCCCAACCACTGCACTTTCAACTTCCCTAGGTGGTGCGCAAACTTGGAGCCATAGGGAAGGACCATTTTTCCAACTACAAAGGTCTTGTTCTTAATTTTCTTATCATGTCAGGCCTTCTATCACATATTTTCAGAATTCTAGCTCCAACACACAATTATGTGATGCTCATCTAATTACATTAGTTTCTCAATGCACTCCTGAATTTCTTGCTCATCATCTAATCCACTTGCGAGTGCAATATGTAGGGATGGTAACATGAATCCCACTGGTAGTACTACTTATGCACCAAACACCAACTAGAATGGTGTGGCCTTGTTCAATATTTTATATGTTGTTCTGTAAGCCCAAAGTATAGCTGACACTTTATCATCCCAATCCTTTCTTCCAAAATCACAAATTTTGTAAGAGTTTGTCCCAAAATATTGTTGAAAGCTTATGCAGTATCATTAGCTTGAGGGTGATAAGGGGTTATATTATGGTTTGCCACCATAAACTTTGCCAACAAAATTCTAATTGTTTCATTCAGGAAATGAGTTCCTCTATCACTAGTCAAGCTTAATGGACATCCATACATACTAATTATATTTACTCCTCGGAACCTTGTTGATGTGGTTGCAATGCAATCCTCTATAGGCATGGCCTCTACCCACCTTTTCAAATAGTGTGTGCAAGTAATAATTTATCGCACTCTAGTGCTACACACAGGTGGTGCAATAGGCCCTACAATGTCAATGGCCCACTTCTCAAAAGGTTCTACACTCGCAATGGGTCTCAAGGGCATCTCTTCCCTACTTCTAGGTAGTATAATGCACTGATAATGATCACATGCTTTCACAAAAACATTAATATCTTTGTACAAATTTTCCCACCAAAGACCATCCATCAAGATCTTAAGCATAGTCACGTCACCTGCATAATGTCCTCATCCTATTCCACCATGAGCCTCTTCCATAATGGCTTTGCACTCATGTTCAAGTAAACATCGGCATAAAAATTCATCTCTAACCATATTATATAAGTCACCTCCAATCAACCGATAATGCATTGCACGTATTGCAAGCTGCTTTCTCTCTAATGCCTTCATTCCTTCAAGCACCAACCCTGCGCACAAAAAGACTGATATATCCTCCAAATCTATAGGCATATATTTTAACCTAAAAAACTACGCGTCTAACATTGTAGCCTTAATACTTTGTGTGTCCTCTATAGAATTGATCTTTGATAAATGATTAGTTCCTCAATTACTCTTACCTGGATTTACGAAAACTGTGAAATCAAACTCTTGAAAGAGAAGTATTCACCAGCAGATGCACCCTTGCAAAATAAGCTTTTTGACCAAATATTTCAATTTCATATGATGAGTATAAAAGATAAATGGAGAAGCGAACAAGTATTGATAAAACTTGTGGAGCGTGTAGGTCATAAACAATGCCTCACGCTCATGGGTAGTATAATTTTATTTTGCTTGTGTCAACTTCCTACTTGAAAAGAATATGGGGTGATCCACATTTCTATCTCTAGGTTGTGTAAAAACTACACCAATTGCCATACCAGAAGCATCAACATGCACATGGAAGGGTTTGTTCAAAGAAGGAAAACGTAATATTTGTGCAGTGGTAGGTCTCTCCTTCAATGTCTCAAATTTATGTTATTACGCATCACCCCAATAAAATTTTCCTTTTTCCTTGAGAAAATCTTCCAGGGGCATGGAAATATTTGCATATACCTTAATAAATTTTCCATAATAACCCATATGACCAAAAAATCCATGCACTTCACTTTGATTTATAGGCTCTTCCAAACCCAAAATGACTGCAACATTTGTGGGATCTGCCAACAATCCCTCTTTACAAGTTATATGTCCAAGAAAGGTTCCAAAGGGCATAGCAAAAATAAACTTCTTAATATTGAGAGAGATACTTAAATACCTGCACCTCTCAAACATGAGCCTTAGGTTATCACAATGGTCCTTAACCAAGTCATAAATAGTCCAATCATCTAAATACACCTGTAAGAACTTGTGAATAAAATCCTTAAAGGCTTGCACAACAATGCACGAGAATGTTGTTGGTGCATTCTTCAATCCAAAAGGCATAACCATATATGAAAATGTTCCCCACTAAGTAGTGAAAGTGGTCTTTTCCTAGTATTCTGGCACAATGCATACCTAATGATAGCCTAAAAATCCATCTATAGATGAATAGATATCGCACCTAGTGACTCCTTCAATGATTTCCTCAGTAAATGGGGTGGGAAATGGAGTTATGAAAAATGCATCAATAAGTTCTATGTAGTCTATGCAAAATCCTAATCCACCCATCCTTCTTGATGTTTATAACCATAGGGATAACCCACTCAAATTCCTCAATTGGTTCAATGATTCTAGACTTAAGCATTTTATCAATTTCCTCCTTTACCTTCACACAAAGGTTTGGATTCATCCTGTAAGGCCTCTTCCAAACCAAACGCGTGCCTTCTTTTAGCTTAATTTTAATTTCTCCCAATGACGGGTACACTCCTTTCAATTCATGATAACCCCACATAAACAAATCCTGGAATTCACACAAAATATCAATGATATTTTCTACCTCTTGTTCTGACCAATAATCCTCAATGATGGCCTCCTTGGGTGCGTCTTTTGTGCCAATGTTTACCTTCTATGTCTTCATGGGCATATGGTATGCATGGGCCTTCTCATCTATTGTATCCATTACTTCATGCACACATTCGGTATGGATAACCTAGAAATTCTCAACTTATTCATCATCAATGAGGTAGACCATTTTACCCTTTAATTTCTCTTTCCATGAGCAGCGTAATTATAACTCTTCTATTTCCTCAGCATCCAAGCACGTTTTAGAATCAAGTTCTCCAAGAAATTCAAGCATGATCTCTTATGCTTTTTTTCCATCCTCCAACATGATGTGCTTTATGATCTGAAATGCATCATGGACTAGAGTTTTATTAGAAAAATAATCAAGTGTATGGACCATACCTTCAGTCATATCTCACCATCTTACAGTCTCTTACTTTGACTTGGCATATACATATCACTTGCATGCATAGCCTCGTAGGGTGGAATAGAAATTATGTTCCCAAAGAGATGGTGGTAAGGCCTCCTGGCCTTGCACCCATATTCTCTCACAAGTATGGGCATGTGTCAAAGCAAGAGTCTTCCAATGATATTCACATATGTGTGTAGGTGTGTTGCTCCATGTGAACCTAGTTAAAAAGGTGATTCTCACCTCTCACCAACCCAACAAGTTGGCTCTATGTGTCATCCACTAACACATTGTTGTTTCATGTAGAGTGTAAACCAACATGTTCCTTTGATCACCCTCATTCTTTTAATGTTCCTCTATGGCCTACAAGAAAGACTCAGGCTTTTATTTGCTAGTGAAATGCGGTAACTAAAATTTTCCCATGCACCTAACCATGCATGGTCTAATCATTCTAGTTAATCTCCCATTCATCTCATGTATGATGATTTCATACATGTTGTTATCACCAAATCATTGCACCCTCCGAATGGCTAGGTTATGAATAGGGCATTCAGTGTGATTGGGTAACATGGGATCACCTCACAAGTTGTGGGACTTTCAGCTTAAGGTGAACCTTCGGAGAACGCCACCTTCATCTTCCTAAACTAAACACAACACTACTTCTGATGCAATAAAATAGCTAACCAGACCTATACTAACATTTCCATGGGATTTAGGGAGAGATATTTGCAAGAAGTAAAAATTATACTATAAGTGGTGATGCACCAAAAAAGGGTGTTGTTAGACAAGTTTTCGGTCTTCTAGTGAAAAAGGATAAAACTAAGAAGGATTAACAAGCACCACAACTTAACCGCATACAAGCTTCACTCCCAGATAAGCACGAAACTCCCAAAACTTGTAATGGAAACTTGAAATTGCATAGTATACCTGCAAGCATGAGAAAGGCACAACGAAATAGCAAAACTGATGAAAGGACTAATGATTAGTCACATAAAAAAAAATTGTATTACTTCAATCACATGCACAATGCATCATTACATTAGGAAGAGGCAATATTTTCCATTACAATCTTGGAGAAAAGGCTTGAAAGTTCCCACAATCCACAATAGACTAACTTGTGAAAAGAGAGAGGAATATGGAAAAAGGTCCAACCCCTTGGAATGAGTTTCTCCTTTACATTTATAAAGAATCTAATTGTGAGAGAAGAGAGGATGAATCCTAAATCTTGGGCCTGAATTATAGCACACTGATGGCTCTACATGCTTAATTACAACATTAGTTTCACCCTTAAAAGAATATTCCTCATTATGCCTTTATAAATTTTAAATTTTGAATCTAATCCTCCATTTGATTAAAAATATATTAAATATTTTTAATGGGATCCATATATGTCCATTCGTGGGACTCCAAAGGTTTGGTGTGTGCTTAGGATGAGGTTTTTGGCTATTGTTGTGGATAAATGACTCGCTAGCCAGCTCATCGAGCTGACTGGCACATCTATCTCCACATGTCCTATTCAGTTAGGTGGCTTGGCTCAACTCACATAAGCCTCTCATGCAAATTACATTTCAACCTCTTGGTTGAATCTCCAATTAGTTATGCCTCGAACAAGCTATCGGAGTGCCACGTGTTCAAGATATTTTCCCGCTAGCATCGACCAACTCCTCGAGTATGATACATACTTATTGACCAGGCTCATCTTTACGACGAGGCACTCAAGTTCCATTGCACACTTGATGCCAGCCTTAACTTCTCCTCAACATGCACTCGACCTCGCATTGGCTTTAACGTCAATCTCCTAGGCACTACATACATAGTTCAATAACCGGTCAACTCGGCATCAAGCTCGTCCACCGCATAACATGTGAGATCCTCACACTATATTCCTCCCATGTAGCAATTGGGTCAACCGTTGGACATTCCTTGGGATCTCAGAATGGTCACAACACCTTTCCACAAGTTGCTATCAACTCAGACTCACCTCGGCAAGTTCCTCCTACGTGGCTCTTACCATGTCGATTTAGAATAACTTAGAGATTAATTCTCCATATACCTCAAAAAAATGAGTCCCCGGATGGCTCTTCCAGCATTGGCCATGATCCCAACTTGACCGTTTATCTCCCTGTCAGGAAAGCTTTCCATGGCATTTCCCATGATACAAAATCTCGTACAACCCGAAATGGCATAATCCAGATCTCTGAGATGACTATTTTCCAATCACCGTGCAACATCTCGACGATGCCATGCTCCCAATCCCCACTTTTCAACTATATCACTGATGATCTTTGTTTGTCATCACTGAGTTATCAGTGGCATTTTTCCCACTCTACCAGGAAATAACTCAAAAAATCCTGCCTCAATCTTGTTGTTTCCTGACTCTGAGCTGAACTCTGAAACCGGGCTCCAACGTTCACCATTGTGGATGTTTAGCTAAAATAGATGCCCAACTCACACTTGAGAAATCTCAAAGGGGACTTGCAAGTGCGAGTCAGCAAGCTTGAGTTTACATTGCCTTACAAGAACCTTCTCATAACTTACCAACTGCAAGAATGCCAACTACGTATTCTTAGTTAAAATTCACAGTAACATGCAAGCCTTCCATCAACACGATGCCACTTGTTGCAACTGAAACTTGATCTCACATCGTTATAGAATGATAAATCGTGTATGTTGGGAACTCATCCATCTCTTCACTATGCATGAATGCCGAACGAGATGCTTGATGATTCATCACTCACCATGAGCCATCACAATCTCTAACTTGACCATTCACTTTAGCATACACTGAGCTCCCTCATGACATGTCGTAGTCTCGATTCTATGGATACCTTGAGATCCTGCATTGTGCCTAAGCACAAGCTCAGTTGCATTATGCATTACGACTACCTTGGAATGAGTAGACTCACCGAATCTCCTGGCACATGAATGACTCACCTCTTGTATTTGACCTGTCCAACCCGAGATTCGAAACTGTTATACACTTAACTCGAAAATTGGCTCTATGTTGTAGCGAATCACCCCAAGTACTCAACTGTTCCTCTACTAAGAAAAACTTGGCATTGGATCGAGCTCGAACTCATACCTCTATTTCGACTGGTCTCCTGATGAGTCTGTTCGATGCCGAATCAGTCCACTTCTTTACATAGAGATGATGAAGATCTCAAATCAAGAACTCTATCCCGGCTCCAATAGCTCGATGAGCTCTGTGATCTGACGCTAACTTTGAGCTCACTTCTGATATCATGACTTGCCGTTTTCCTTAGACAATGACTGACTCGAATCTGCAATCCCAATCCAAACCATATGAAGTCGTACCCGAGCTGTATTACGTTCAACCAGTGGCTTGAAGCCATGCCCATCTATCTCTGAGCTTATTGAGTGTTGGTGAACTATCTCATGGCGAATTACTTTCTATTGCCATTCTTTCCATCAAGATCGAGCCCCGTATATACATCTCATCCGAACACGAAGCTCGGCCTTCAAATCTGATCGAAGCCGAGTTGAGCACTTCGATGTGATGACTTGGCCCTGACCAAGTCTCTTCCTTAGCCAATTCTCGATGAGCAACCATAATCCAGGTGCTACCTTATGACGCCTGATTTGAGTCATCGATAGAGCTTCCAATATGTGGCTTACAGTTCGCCTTGAATTGATTCACATGGATGATTCTAACTCAAGCCTCCGGCATCTCCTTGGCGAGCCATCCTATATTACTTAGCAAACCCGTGTAAGTTCGTTGAAACCATTAGCTTGCACATATATGGAGATCTCAAAAGATGGTGAGCTTCCCATGTTAGGATTCCTTAATCATTCACACTCTATGACTGTGAGCTAATCTGATATACTCTCATAACCATGTCAACTTGGTGATCTTGGCTCTAAATTAATCCAGTGACCTCGCATTGAGCCAAGCTTGGCCCTGATCACATTGCACGAGCCACCCATGGTTACACTATTTCATCCTCTACTGATGGCATCCTAAGCCAAATCGGCTCTCTAACCCATGCTCACAGTGGGTTCCTATGAATTGATACCAAATTGAGCACCCCATTCGTGGTTCTGAATTCTAATGCCATGTGCCTTGATCTTTTAAATGGACTATAGTCACCGAAATCCCAAGCTCTACCTCGAACTCGCCACGCAAAGAACTTGATCTTCACAAGCTCATTGAAATGACTTGGCTACGTTGACCGTTTGAGCTTCATATGGAGTTATTTGGAGGGTTGTCTCTGCCTAATGTCATAGCATGAGTTCACCGATGAAGAGTCATCAACTTTGGTCAGCACGATGATTGAGTTTAGGCCATCTTATGCTTGTGTTTGCCAAACTTTTAACTTCGAAAGTCAACAAACTTTTGCAATTTTCCAGTTCAATTTTCTCGAATTGAGAAGGCCGTGGAGATTGAGTAGAGCACCTTCGCAAGCTCCTCACTCATCCTCGTAGCTCATTCTCTCTTGATTGCCTGATGAATGTGCCCACCGCAAAGGCAATGTTATTGTTCTAAATGAGCCTTAGATTTTAAATTCTTGCACCAAGGGAGAAGTCCGCGTGAAATTATCTCCGAACTCTTCCAGAGCATTTCGTGCTCCTTTTGTGCTAAGCTTGACCTTTCTTCGAGATTAAACCACTTGAAACTCACTTCATGACTTCTCCCTCCACCAATTTTGGATTCAATCCATCGTTGACGTTGGCTTCCACCAGCCTTCACTATGGGCAAACTTGCCTGCATACTTGATGAAGGGCTTGCATGACTTTTCAAATTTGATCCAACCTTTGAGATAGGCTCGACCATGTTTATCAACTCGCTCATTTCAGCTTCTCAACATTGAGCTTGATGAAATCCATGTTTATTCTCTATACACAAACTTGGGACTCAAATTCAACACTTCTAGCACAAAAACCTACGCTTACCTTATCTCGATATAGATTCTCACTAACACCCTGGTGTATGTCAACCCATAGCTCGGCGAGCTGTTTTGAGCTCACAGCCCCCTTATCTCACTCAATATGATCCTTCACAGCTGACCTGTAAACCTCGTAGATCTCCACTATTTCCTTTAAATGCGAGGTATTATGAAATGCAGAATAAGGATCATTTAAACATTGATTTAGTCAATTTTGACCACTTTTTCCTCGTCGTTGGACTGAAGATGCAGACCCACCCGGATCAACATCTCTTGTTCTCGAGCAAAGTAATCCAACCTCTCAAAACCTGGGAAAGGGGAAGATTTTTTTTTGAGATGATCTTGCAAACTCCTCTTGGAACATCGTGAACGCTCCTTTCAAAGCACAAAATATTTCCTGTAATGTCCCATGAATGATCCCACAAATGACCCTATTTCTGGTCCTAGGATCAACGTATAAGTACAAGTATAAGTACTAAGCACGTTTTTGTACTAAGTACTAAGCACTAGTAATTTTCCCCAAGGGGTAAAATCGGATAACATTTTTGGCGACCTCTTTGAGGATGATTTCGTGCTAAGCACCAATCCAGTAGCCTTCAACAATCTATTAGGCATGGATTCAATGTTGGCATCCTAAAACTAATCTAATCTTCTGTGATAGGATCTTGAAGTCCCCTTGGGCACTCATTGAGTCTTAGTAACATCATGGAACTCTATGAAAACTTGAACCTTTTCCTTCCCCTGAAAAACTTCTACTTCCGACACATGTTGTGCTAAGAGCAAATGAAAAAACACAACACACAAAAACAAATTGAAAATCATACATGCTTAAAATGGAACATGTAGAGTATGATAAGGCACTTATTCTGCTAAAAACAAATCTATTCCTACCTTATTCTAACTTGGAGGCACAGGTGAGCTAAATGAACTCTGAAACTAGTTGTGAAAAATAGCTCCCCTTCCTCACAATGGGAAGTCATGTAGATGATTTCATAATGGACAATGCTGAGACTTAGAGTAAAAAACTTAAACAATCCTGATTCTCCACCTAGTTTACCAAGGCATCACCTAGAAAGAGTAAGTATGCCTCTTTTAGTTGCTCTACATTTGTTTTGTACAAAGGCATAACAACTGATCCCTGAGATTTTGAAACTCATCCTCACATTCTTAAGTGAACATGACTAGTTGTGGCTTCTCTTTTGATCCAATGAAGCCAGGTACCAAATGGGACATGGTATCTAAACTTTGAATATGTCCTCTACTCTCAGGTTCAACTTGAATAATGAAGTCATTATAAAAACTTCCCTAGGAAAGTTGAGTTGTTTGCAAGATGACCATGGTTTTGTTGCTCATTTACAAACAAATTATGCTCCTCTTGGATGAATGGTATGAAAGTGATGTTCTCTTCATTTCTTTTTCTTCCTTGAAAAACAGGTAGTTCCTCCACAATATGCAACTCTTTCAGATTTCTTGCAATGTCTGATTGAATAATTTTTGAACACTGCAAGTGCTTGAAATTGACTATTCATCTAGGGGTTTCCTCTCTTATGATTGAAAAGAAATTTGTCCTTCATTTTCATCCTTCTCATCAAAAATGAAACCTATTAGATCAAAATCTTTCATCTATTGTTTTTGGGGACAATTAGGGGCAACAAGATCTTTAAAAATACTTTCCTTCATCACTGCTTCATCAACTAAATTAGATTCCCTAATTGAGGGAAAGAAAATCTTATTGATATCATCTTCCGTACAAGATTTCTTAATTTGACTTAGCTTCTCCCATTTTTCCATCATGACCTTCTCCATCCTTAAGAAAAAATATTAGAAAGTTGAAATTCATCAAAATAATCAGAATTCCGAGAAGGTAGAGAGGGAAAAGTATTTGAAACCTTCGGTATGACCTCATTTGCATCCATGACCTCTGAATCTACCTTGGTCTCATGAAACTCTTTATGGTTTATTGTAACATCTAATGATGACCTTAGAAAAATGTTACAACCTTCCAAAAGTGCTATCAAGTTCTTGACATGCATGGAAATTAGGATCATTACACTCATTAGAATCCTTGTACACTTGAGATTCTTCCTTCTTCAACTTGCACATACCCTTCTTCTAGAGGAATTGGAACCAAATCTTGATCTTCCCTACAACTGAATTTCATCACTTTTCGGTGATTCAACCTCCTATGATGATATAGAACCAATATGGATACTACATTATGAGAAAACAGAGTGTTGGTATTCATCCTTCCCTCTGAAATTTGGTCTTGTGTACCTTTAGTTTGGTCACCCTATTCTTGAGCCTCAACTTTGGGTAGAAGGATTGGTTAGGAGTGGAATTTTCCTCGATGTTAAGTCATGTAGCCCACTCCTTTCAATGTTTTTGCAAGCTCTTCTTTACTAAGTTCCCCAACCATATCTCCTCTTCCTTTCTACTGTCATCATATTCTTGTCTTTCCAAAATGGGTTCTGGGATTATAAGAGGAGGGGTGGGTTGGGATTCAACATATTCCCTCACCATTTGAGGTAGGTGAAGAGGTTCCACTTCTTGTCTTGATGGCCTTTGTAGAAAAGAAGGAATTTTAGAAGCACGAGGAACAAATGATTCATGGTGGGATGGGAAGATAGGAGATGAAGAAATGGAAATTCAACTATAGGCATAAGAGTTAGAAGATTAGGATTTGGGGATCAGAGTTGAAATGATATTGATTGGGAAAT
This sequence comes from Taxus chinensis, assembly GCA_019776745.2. Lineage (NCBI taxonomy): Eukaryota > Viridiplantae > Streptophyta > Pinopsida > Cupressales > Taxaceae > Taxus > Taxus chinensis. The sequence goes on along the minus strand of CM034146.1, from coordinate 715,497,332 downwards.
GGAAAGAGGAACTTAATAGGTGGTAATAGGACTTATCCATTGATAAGGTTTGTCTATGCATCAAACTTCATAGCCTCTATCTCTTTGATCCAAGCTTCAAGTTGAGGCAACATTTTGTATAAAAGTGAATATTTTCCTGAGGATTAAACTCACTTGGCATAGGGCCAACCCAGGGAAAAGGTACCCTAAAGCCAATTAAGTTGAATGCCTTCATTTCAGTTGTGGATCTAGAATGCACCATATTATATTCCATTTTTTTCACCTTAAGATACAACTCTACATCTTCATATGTAGGATAACCTTCATGCAATCTGCATATTCATGCTCTTGAAAAACATAGTTAGTGAATAACCAAAATTATCATGACATCTTGTCATAGGGATATGCATGTTAAACTGATATTCATCACAATATTGAACTAACTAAATAATTTAGAGGTGGATATTGTAGCCTTGAATGAAAGTTGAACCAGTGTTGCTATTGATACAAGAGAGAATTCCACTGATGGGAATGAAGCCATGATTGCACAGATTCATGAATGGGATAAAAAATGGAAAGATGTGGAAGGAAAATAGATGGAAATGGGTGGAAAAAGAAAGTTTGTAATATAGAGAGTGGGTTACTTAGACCAATGGAGTCACCAGTTGTGCTTGGGTATACCTCCTAAGGTTTAAATTTCACTAAGATCACAACAACTTAATGAAAATAAAGTGAACACAATACACACACGTATACATAACTATTGTGGTCCCACCTGTGCCAAAAACTATTATCACTAAATAAATGCACCCTTTGAATGTCCAGTTGATATATAGGGCCCTCGATGTGATGCCAAAAACATGGGTCACCAAATCAAGCACCCTGGGAATGGCCAATTGATGAATAGGAGCATTCGATGTGATCTTCCTAAAATAACATGGGATCACCTCTCAAGCTCAGTTGACTTGTCCTGAGGTAACATTCTAGAGGAAGGGAGAGAGATCTTCCTAAAAGAAACATAACACTACTTCTAATGCAATAAAGAGTGTTGCTAACTAGACCTGATACTAACATTTTCATGGGTTAATTTAGGGAGAATTAATATTTACAATGCCAAGTAAAACCTATACTAGAGGTGGTGATGCCACAAACAAGAAGCACGTGTTGCCCTAGACAAGTTTTGGTTTTCCAATGAAGAAGGATGAAAATGATAAGGATGAACAAGCACCAAAAATGCAACCGCATACAAAGGTTCACTCCCAGATAAGCACAAAATTCCCAAAATATGCAATGGAAACTTGAAATTGCACAATATACCTATAAGAATGAGAAAGGCACAACAAAGCAGCTAAAATGATGAAAGGACTAATAATTAGTCATAGAACACAATTTCGTATTACTTCAATCACATGCACAATGCATCATTACATTAGGAAGAGGCAATATTTTCCATTACAATGTTGGAGAAAAGGCTTGAAAGTTCCCACAATCCACAATAGATTAACTTGTGAAAAGTAAGAGGAATCGAAAAATATGTCTAACCCCTTGGAATGAATCCTCCTTTACATTTATAAAAAATCATCCTAAGAGAGAAGAGAGGAGGAATCATAAATTTTGGGCCAAATAATAGCACATGGTGGCCTTCATACTTAATTACAACATTAATTGACATTCGCTCACCATGCCGCATAAATTAAAAAAATTAAATTTATCCACCTTTATTAAAATTATATTAAATATTTTTATGTCAAGCTATATTCCCACTAGCGAAAACAACTCCCCGTGTCCATCACTGTATTAGCAAGCCTTAGCTTTACTGAATTCTTTGCATGGAAGACTTTAACTAGCCTTAACAGCTCCTCGAGAAGTGTTCACTTCACATTGGATTCCACGTTCGTTATCACTCCATATGAGTTTAGTAAGTGATTATCTCGTCAGGTAACATTGAATGTTACCTATATTCACGCTGACCACTTAAGTTAACTGTTGCATTCCTCAACTCTAGGATTTTTCATGACACCTCACCACCCATGACTTAACTACCTCCAAAAATAGCTCCACCTGTCACCTACTAACTTGGCAACTAACTCGGGAACTTCACTTGCTCAAAAAATGAGTTGAGCTCGTCTACATTGGCTATGTCACATGTTGACTGGGTCTCCGTGTTAGGAAAGCTCCATTACATTGCCCACTTGTTGGTAAATCCCCTCGGTGGACCTAAGCTCCCGAGATGACTTGGCCCAGGCCTAGAATTTGACGGTCTGTAGACCGTTTTTTAGTATTTTAACCGTAAATTACAATTTAATAAAAAATAAAACTGTCAATTTAGACAGGTAATTTTTTAATCAAACCATATTTTTGCAAGTTCATATAATTTAAAAACCGTAAAATTTCATAATAGTCAAATATAATATATAAAGTCTATATATAAGAAATCAATTTTGATTTTATTCATTTAAAAAATATTCTATAAATGATATTTATAATCATTACAATTTAAATTTAGAAACTAAAATAGGTTTTTAGTGAATAATGAATTTATTAAACTCAGAGTTCACACGTTGTCTTTGCTTTTTTCTAAAAACATATAAGTTTCTAATTTCAATGATATCATGACTGTATTTATTTTCATTTTATCATTATAAATTGCAATCTACATGTTTCAATTTAACTTTTATGCAAGTTTCAATTTAATTTTTTGGCTATAGGAAAATTTGAGGAATCTTGTTATAGACATCCAAGAAGAAGCTTGAGATACAAACATCAATACATGCACATGATTATTATTTTGAATAATATAGAATTATTATCTATTACAATTTCATTTTTCTAGAAGTAAAATAAGATTAAAAAAACAATATACATTATAAACCAAGGAATAACTTCATATGCATAAAATTGATTTTTTTAAAAATCTCTCTTAGAAATTCTCAGTTTCAAAGATGCAAATAATATTCACAGCCGAGTCATTACAACTCCTTCCATACAATATTTTGTATTGTGCCGCCATTTCTTTCTTTACCTTTGCTTATGGCCATTTTTTATTTGAAATTATTTTTGAACATTAAAACATTCTTCTAAGGCATTGAAGCAACAAAAAAAATTATTATAGCCCTTGCATCCCAAAAATTTGATATGAAATCCTTAGTCAATAGAGGAGGCATTGTCGAAAAACCCTACATATCCATACATGCATGTGCTCCTCTACTTAGGCATTCAAATATGTTATTATTTCAATGGTGGATAAGTCTCAGGGAACTCTCCAACCACGCATGCAAATAGCCATATCAACCCACATTTAATTAAATACACCTAAGTCGAAAAACAACTTTAGAAAAGCTGTTACATTTATATACAAAACCACAATTGACAAGTTTTATTTGCTGCAATATTTTTACCAAACCACTTTTGGTAAATTTGTGGTATTGGAGAAAAGAGGTAATATTTTCATTTCAAACACCTTGCTTTTGAGTCATTATTGGTATTTCATAAGTTTTCAACCTCTTCTTTTTAAGGGGGTTTTGGATTTCCGAGAATTTTTTTGATGTTTAAAAGTGAAATACAATGTGTTTAGACAAGTAAATGTTGGTGATTTTCTATTCTAAGGCCTTCAAAGTTGTAGCCTAAGAATGTTAGTATGAGTTTATAATTTAATTACTAAATTTAATTTTAAAATATATTTTATCATCCTAAAATTATTTTGAAATGATATATATTAATTAAGATTTTTTGACAATTTAAAATTTTACTAAAAACATAAATTGAAAGGTAGCTATATTACGAAACCATCATGAAATTTCCTTTTGACAGGTAGGGGTGACCGTCAAATTCCAGGCCTGACTTGGCCTGATCATCCTGAACCTCCACCATGCCATGCTCTCTTGAATTTCCTATGTGATGACTGAAGTGTAGGATTTCAGCAGCATTTTTCCCTCTCAACCGGGAAATGAATAAAAAATTCTCTGAAATCCCGTTGTTTCTCGACTTTTCTCAATTTGAACATGTGAACTCTCCATTGGTTATAGCTCGATTTGGTCCAACTTGGCACTCCAAAAAACCGCATCGACTCACTACTTGACTCGGCTCATGTTTACATTACCTTACCATTACCTTCTCATGACTTACCGAATTCATGATCCCAACTCGTATTCTGAGTCACTTTCACATTAACATGCTCTCCTTACATCAACATGAGCTTTTTGAAATGACTGGACTTACATCATTCACACTGCGAGCCTCGTGATGAGAGTTTATCGATCTCTTCCCTTTTATGACCCACCCAAGCCATGAGTCAACACTTACCATGAGCCATCTCAATCTCAAACTCAACCATCCACTCAACCACTTTGAGTTCTTCATTACATGTCAAGTCTAACTCAATTGCATGTATCCTTCCTCCTACCTATGAGCTCAGTGAGCCTGAATTACACCTACCTAAAAATCTAGCCAAAAAATCTTGAGCACATGAATCACTCACCTCAATTTGTACCTATCTAGCCCGAATTCCAAACTTCATTACTTAATCAAATGTTGTCTCTATGATGTATCAAGATCTCCAAGTACCCAACTCGCCCACACCTGTCATGATCGAGCTCACCATACCGAGCTCAAGCGATTCGATCTTTTGTTTGAGAAATTCACTCTTCTTAGTTCCACAGAGTTGATGAAGATCCTGACTCCAAACTATAACCCAGCTCCAATGAGCTCGACAAGATCTGTAACCTAACCCAACGTTGAGCTCACCTCCACAATAACTTGGCATAATAATGTGACTCAGGTCTACAAGCCCGATCCCAACCATCTGATCTTACCCATTTTCATTGACCCCTGCATGGCCTCGAATCTTCTCTAACCTCATTGATTTGGTGAACTATCTCACCCTAATACTCCCATATCATTCATTTGTATGAGATCAATACTTATATATACAACTCACTCGAAGAAAACTCGGCCTTCAGATGTCAAGCCCTGTGAGCACTTCATTTTTACTTCAACTGAGCCAACCTTAGCCAATATCGAAACTAACCATTATGAGCTCTACCTTTTGTCGCTTATACAAGTCGTCCATTGAGCTTCCAATATGTGTCTTGCATGATTCAACTAATTCACACAATGAGCTATTTTTCAACTTTCTTTGGTGAACCATCCTAAATTACTTTGCAAACCCGCCTGAGTTCCTCAAAAACTCAACTTCACTCTATAAGCTCAACATATGTTGAGCTTCCCATATTGGAGTCCACAATCTATTACACTTTGTGACTTAGGGTTAAGATGATATGATCTCAAACCAAGCCCCTTGATATTAGGCTCCGAATTAAGCTTGTGACCTTGCACTGTCCTTATCACTTTCACAAGCCACCCATATTACATATTTCTCCTTGTGATCCATCCTAAGCCGAATGGCTCACTATCCAACGAACACTGTGGGCTCCTTTGAAATACCAAATTACTCCCAAGCTTAGCTCAAGTTCCAAGTCCATGGCTTTATCATGGTTATACTCACCAAATTCAACTTTGATCTTTTTAAAAGAAACTTGATTCACACTTTTTGCACTTATACATTGATTTTGGCTCAACCAAGCCATTTGGAGGGTTGCCTCTACTTATGGACAGCGTGGGCTTGCCAAGAAGCTCACCAAGCTACTCAATGAGTTGTTTGAGCTTGAGCCAACATTATGGCTGTGTTTACACCCTTTGAACCTCCATAGTGACCCTTTAAGATTTTCCTTGAATTTTATCAAATCGAGAAGTCCGTGGAAATTAAGTAGAGTACATTTGAGCCCGAATTAATTACTTTTTTCATTCTCACTTTACTTTTTGATGAATGTGGGCCCAAAAAGGTAATTTTATTTTTCTAAATAACCCTTAGTTTCCAAAACGCTTAAAAAGGGAGAAGTAATCTAAAATGATTTTGAAATATTCCGGAGCACCGTGCTCCTTCTGTGTTGAGCTTTACATTTCTTCGGATCGACTCAAACTCACTTCCACTTCGAACCTTCTTCAATTTTAATCTTGATCCCATCTGTGTTGGCTTCCACCAGCCTTCACTATGTTCAAAACTCCCTCCAATGTTGAGGCCTTGCATGTTGTTCTGATTTAAGCCAACGTTTGAGCTAGGCTTGGCATGTTAACCAAACATTCATTTCACTTTTCAACATTGATCCATATGTATTCGAGCCATTCTCTATACTCAAATTGGGATGTTAACTGTTTTCCACAAAAACCTGAGCTTACCCAATGCAACGTGATTCTTAAAATGACCAAACAAACCATAGCTCGCTGAGTTTCTCGACTAGTTGTTTTGAGCTCAAATCCCCCCTTAGCTCACTTAACCTGATTTGGAAACCTCATGAATATTTATTGACACTGAGGAGGTAATGAGATCATAATAGAAACTTTTAAACATTATTTATCAATTTTGATGTTTTTCGCTCGTGTCGAACGAATGCAGACCTACCGGGGAAATCTCTCACTCTAAGAAAATCTCCAACCTCTAAGACTCAGAAAAGGGCAAGATAAAACAAGATGATCCCGTAACCTCCCAGAAAAACATAATTCTCCTTAAATGCAAAATTTACTTGAAATGACCCGGAATGATCATGGATGACTATTTCGTTCCTAAGATCCAATAGAACCCCATTGTCCAATTTTTCCCCAACGGGGAAAAATTGGATAACACATGTCATGGGTTTAGTTATCACAAGAGACACTTGTGGTGTCGCTAACTCACTACACATCTCCCCAGTGCAACACGTCTACCTTGGATGGTTCTACAGTTTTAGTATCATGCAATGTGCGCATATAAATCCTATTCAGATCTTCTTCACTCAGGGGATCAACATATGGTACAGATTTTGCTTCATTCCGAGCTATAATGATGCACTTAATCCTATTCTCGAAACTTATGTATCCCTTATTAAAGTGCAAGTCTGCATTGTTCACATAGCACCAAGGGTGCCCAAGAAATTCTGGAAAGTTGTTAGCTTCAGCAAGCTCTAATACCTCAAAATACCTAGTAAAATTTTCTCTTTGCATTCTTCAACACCCCAATAGGCATATCCCTTATCTTATTTTCCATATAAAACAAATTTGAAGATGGATGTAACATAGGTCTCCCCAACTAATTTCATGCATCTAAGGTGAGCACATTTACCTCAGCACCTGTATTTATCATAATATTTTTTACCAATCACCCATCAATTACTACATCCAAGGTAGTCTCCTTTTCATACTCATGGTTATGTGGGGGTAATTTTTCATGTAGTATTTGTCACTCACGCTCAACTCTAGCGCATGGTACCTTTTCACATAACCATTCCCCTAAGAGAGGAATGATATTCTCCTAGTGCAACATCTTACATACCTCTTTCAGATCCTCCCCATCCTTCTGTGGGAGTTCAAAATTATTCATGTGTTCTCTCTTGTGTGTTTGTTCCTTCAAGCACTTTATCTCTCCTTGCAACTCCCCGATGACTCCTATGGTCTCTTGATATACTTCCTTCTAATGAGCAGTTTCTGGGTAACTGGAATTCATGACTTCTTGTCTCATGATGAGTGGTTTAACTTTGAGGGGTTCATGAGTGCGCGTTGCTTCAGCATGAGTAGTGACCAACAAAGGCTACAATTCAAGATCTGGTACCTTCTTTGGTATCCATTGATCACCCTTCACGTGTTTTTCCTTAATCATCCACACACCCTTTTCCTTCTTCTTTTTATTTCTCATGTGTTCATATAGATCTAGACAATCCTCTAACTTGTGCTACTTCCCATACAATGTGCATACTATATTCTGTAGATAATCACATTGGTAATGATCTAGTGACCCATCAGTATAATAGGTCTCACATGGAGATATACTTATACCCACATGACCTTTGCTTCTATATCCTCCATGAAATCCACCTCCTCCATTGTTACATTCTTCAGAAGGCTACACGTTATATTCTTGAGATTTTTTGGCCACCTTGGTTTGTCATAATTCAGTATCGAACACATCATGAATCTGATCTATTAACTGAAAAAATCCTTTGTATCATGATTTTGAGTGTTACAAATCTTACAGTACATAGATTCACTCTTCATAGTCACATGCTTCAAGAGAGGACAATTCTAGACATCACAGTCCAAGTGGCAATCTCACAAGACTATAACAACACATGCACTGACTTACACGAGAATCTATCCTTAGTGTGTCCTTCAACCTCACAATTTGTGCACCATATACCACTTTTAGTCTCATGCGCAGAGTTGGAAGAAATATTCTCCAACTATTTAACCATAGTTGTTATATGCACTTCCAAAAAAGGGATTATGTTAGTATCAACACTCCCAACCGCTTCAGCATCCATAGTTTCTTCCAAGGCTTTGTGCAGATCTGCATATGTCTTATGAGATAAATCTCTACGAAATAGACTCAGCAACCCTCTAATGAACCATTGTGCATGTTGACTTAGATGGCTATCATTAGACAATTTATACAACAGAGTCTTAAAGTGAGCTTCATACTCCCTTACACTTTCAGATAAACCCTACTTAATATCTTTAAGCACGTTGATTCTCTATTTCTCAAACTTTGAGATGTGAAACTCAGCCAAAAGAACAATGCGCAAAGCATTATATTCCACCACGATCTGATGCGGGTCATAATTTCTATACCAAGTATGTGTGTTCCCTTGCAACATAGTGGTAAATTGACTTGCCTTCCTATTTGAAGTTATGATTACCTTTGTGTGTCATAGTAATTCACACTTGTGTACATGTTCTATTGCATCCTATATACCTCTATACTCAAGCAAGTGGAGTGACATTTTGAAATAAACCTGATGTGGTGACTGTTGAGGATGACATGGTGGTGGTTGTGGACCTTGTCCACCAGATCTAGAATCTAAACCTCCTCCTAAATTCTCTCTGTGCAGTGGCTAACCTAATCTTCTCATAACACCTGCCACGGTCGATGGCCTAGTTGATGAAATTCATTTTATCTCATTTGTATTACTGAACTGGACATCTACATTTTTTTTTATGACAGCTCCCATAGATGTTCTTCTAACAATTTGTGTGCCAATACTCTTCCTTATTGACACTCCTATAAACAATCCTACAATAGAACTCCCAAACATTGGTGCATGTTGTGATGTCATGGGCACATTACTAGTTTGATGTACTTCTTAATTCAATACAAATCTATATCTACTCATATATGTTTGATTACCTTCAATAGAGTGCCTTTTAACAACTACTTCTGGTTTTGGAACACCTTACTCAATGGCTCGGTAGCCAAGATGAGTCAGATGCACATCCACGGTCCTCGTTATTTCCTCTGACGCACTCTCATCTAAATTTGAAGGGGAATCTCTACTACACTTTCCCAAATTTAGGAGGACCTGATGTTGTGGCTCCTCATCTTCCACAAGATCATCAAAACCTTTGTGAGCCATCATTCTCCTATATTCCATTGAATCTTCAATGTCCCTTGCTCACGCCATGTCCCTTTCCTGTGCTTCATTGAACTTGAGTCATCTTTCCTCTCTTTGTCTCTCTTCTTCCCGAGACACCGAAATATTTATCCACACTTGCTCTAACCCCTACATGTGGTTAGGTTTTAGCTATCCATAGGTAATATCTCCAAATATAGTTCTACCATCAAAATCTTGATAGCTAAAGGGATGACACGCAAAAAGGATCCTGTGGGTTCATGCCAGAACCTAAACTCACCTTCTTCTAGAAAATAATATGTGGTAATTACGTACTCTAATGTATAATTGTGTAACACACTATCAAACTAGCGATCTACAGTTGTAGTCCAATTTTTGCTTGCATAAAAAATTGTCTAATAGTATTCTTGCATCCAAACCCTCGACCTAAGATACCAAGATTTATTCGATGCATACGCTACCAACCAATGATACAACGCTACTGGAAAGAATATGAAGAACTTCTCATGTAACTCATGATAAAGATTATATTCTACTCACTTGCACGTGTTAAATCCATATTCAGTGTTATACCTCTGCGCAAACTTGTCTTGTTTGTCTTCCACCCAAATTTTGATACTCTCTAAAGATAGTCAGTACACCATTTGAAAGAAACATCTTGGTAGAAAATTTTTGAAGAGGTCATGGAAATGGAACCAAAATGTAGTATTTGTTTTCCCTATATAGCGTTATGGGCGTTGGTACCTCATTCAGTCTAAACTAAACGCTCATCCAAAGCGCGCACAGGGACTAGGTCCCTCCTTTATGTTTGTCTTTCAAGATGTTAGCATGCATAGTCATTATGAAATTTAACCAAGTATTCATTATTATAACTTAATCCACTCATCTAGTTCATCTTAGAAACACATGTAATAAGGAAACAATCACTCCATGTAAACAATTACTAATATCAATTACATTGTTTTATTACCATTCACAAATCCATTGACAACCAAGATCTAACCACAATTATCCATTAACAAACTGAATTCACTACATAATGGAATATAAATACAAAACCAATCAATTTCTCAATGCAATTGGGCCATGCACGCAAGTATCAAAACAACATCTCTTCACCTAGAACATAATAGATCTTAAACACAAAGTACTTAGAACTATAAACTCCCTAAATATTGACCTATTGTAGACACCTAAAACACGCTTGTGTAGTTTTTTAATACTTAAATTGCACTAACTGTCCTCTTTCCCATCATTTGGACAATTGATGACACTTCGTTAAATAAACATGTCTTCTCTTCTCATTAGGTCAATTAACAACACTTTGCTAATTAACCATGATCTTCACTCTCTTTTGGTCAATTGACGAAACTTCATCAATAAACTATCGTTTTCTATCTATTCCTATTAATTAATTACATCTCACTAATTAATTATCCTTCCTATCATTCAGGATGTCGATTGACGACCTTTCGTTAATTAATATATGCTTCTACTTGAGTTAATTAATTACGCTCACTATTCTAAATCAATAAATCACTATTTATTGGATCAAATTCCTCTCTTACATCCCTCAAATCATACTATTTTTCCTCTAATTAGCTTATATAAGCTTACCCTTACCTATTAATTAATCATCTTTGATTAATTCAACCCCTTTCAACTCCCACAAAATACACATCCTTTATTAAACATGCATATCCTTTACATTTCCTTTTTGGGGTTTATCCCACATCCATCAAATTGCTAGGCTTGCCCAAACTACCAAGCTATATAAAGAACCCTCCTCCTTACCTTTCTTCTAACACCTCATTTGCATTAATGAAAACTATAATCATTTTGATTTTATCCATTCTCCATTGTTGGAAATATCTTCTCCATCTTGCATACATTATCTCAAATTGAAGAGCATAGTCCATTTCTTGGTGAGATCTCATCTTCAATTCTTGAGGAAACAACATCAATTTTATTTCTAGGTGATCTAATTAGGTTCATTCATTAGGTAACAATCTCAAAGAGTAGGAATGGCTTGGAATTTAATGAATTTATCATGTTTATGCATTGTAGAAGTTGTTTTCCATTAAACTCTTATCTTGATGGTTCTATAATAGATTTATCTTTGCTTTGAAACTACTAGGTGTTATATATATATATATATATATATATATATATATATATATATATATATATATATATATGCTATGGGTGGGGACTTTCCCTTCACCGCCCATGCACTCTCCTAATAATAAGTGTGCCCAAAAATATCCACATGTACTATACATACATGCTTTACAAAACATTTGCTAATAACAGATTATCTAATAATATTCTTCTTTAATCCTATTAATAGTCAAATCCATACATATGTTTTAATCTTCATTCTTCATGTGCTTTTCCCCAAAATAGACTTTAGTTGCCTGCCAAGTCAACATCATTTTCTTATTTATGTGATCAACACTCCAAGTCTATTTTTAGTTCATCCTGGTAAATCGGCTAAGTCTCGTGTTAACCCCTGTGCATGTGCATTCTCGCATGTTATCTTATCTCATGTGTGTGCCTTCCTGTGTGTAGCCTTTACTCTTTTGTGTGCACTCACTTATGCACATAGTATCAACACTCTTATACTTATTAAATTTTTCATCCCAACATTCATCTTGTTTTGTAGCTTCTTTTAAATATATTGTTACACAAAAAAACATCCTTTAAAGCTCTTCTTGTAGACCACCTTGTTGTCATACACAGATCAGTCACCTATAAGTTTACTTAATAATTTCTTCTAGGACTCTTCATAGTTCTTAATACCTGATCCATCCACCAACACCTCATTCATACCTTTTATAACTTCCTTTTCAAAGACATACTTACTTAAAATGATTAGCTTACTCTATTATAAGTTTTCTCTTGAACTCTTTCTCAAGGTTCCCAAATTAGCAATATGAGGACAGTCAAGGGTTATAAGAAAGATCATGGCTTGTTAGATTCCTCCACGGTATTCAATACCATTTTCTCACTATAAAAAATATTCCCAACCATTTGACAACCATTTCTTGGAAGAATTGACTCTCTAAAACACTATTTCATGATTCTCCATTTTGACTGCTATAGGTTGGTTTTTATGACATTGCATGGAAATTTCCTTAGGTTTAATGTCTTTCTCAACCTATAGAACCTTTTTAGTGACATCCTCACACCTTTAAACCCTTCTTTCACAGTTAAACCTCCATAGAATTCCTCAAAGTGTGCATAATAAACATTATGCAAGCATATATATATGTTTTAGCTCTACAAACTGTGTATATCCATTATGAACTAAATTATACCAGAGCTATGTTATTTACACCTGTAACTCTCCTTTCTACCTTTTGGTTTACTCTGAAATTAATCCCAAATTATTGTACTCAAAATTTTGAAGGTCTACATGACCTATTTTAAAACACAACCAAAATATCTAGTCGCAAACTCTCTTCTTATCCCTAAAACATGTTCTACCGAGACTCAAGTTGTCTTGAATTTTACTTCAATTTACCAAAATGAATATGCATTTGATACTTACCTCTTCTACCCAAGACCTTGGCACTCTTCTAATATTTTAACCAATGCTTATGAACAAGTTTGTGTGTTCTCAATCCCTTTCTTGAATATTGTAATTGAATTTTTATAGACAAGACACTTCAATTCACATATAGAGATATTAACCTTTAAAACTAACCTTGATATTTCATAACTCATTTTGAGACTAGTCTTAGAATATTAGATCACAATATATAAACCCCTGTGTAAATGTCTTTGATCCCTTACCCTTCATGATCAATCATGCATTAGTTCTTTAACTTCTAAAACATATTTTTTCTCACCTCCATGTATTCACAGTTTCATAAACCTTGTATATATATCGTCTTCATGAATTTTTCACATTTTCATCCTCATTCCTCTATCCTCCTAGACTTGAACAAGTCTTCTATACCTAAATAGTATTCATGTAACCATATTTAAGAAGAATCAATCATAAATGCATAAATATTCATTACTAAATTTTTATATAAGACTTTGATACACAATAATAGGTTAACTTTAAGAAGCTTTCATTGAAGAAATCATGTAAGTATAGAGCTTCCAAGAACCACCAAGGCTCCAATTATTAGAACACAACCTAATTTTCTTCCTTACCACACTCATACTTCTTCTCAATTCGAATGCATTTCATAATGGAGGATTAGAAAAGTAGTTAGGGTTATAACCATTAACCTAAACTATGGTTGAACTAACCTAGGAAGGTTTCCACATTAGCTAAGATCAAGTAGAAAACTCATTAGGTGAAAATTATGCTCTATAAATCATTTACACCCTTGAGTGACTCTATGCTAACACTTAGCTAAAAAACTATAAACTAGAGAATTTGAAACTTCAAATTTGAGGTTTTGGAGGGAAACCTCTTATTACAAGCCAAAATGAGTCCAAATGGACTAATTACATTACATAACCTCCAAATGAAATCTACACACATATAGAATACTAAATCACAACCAAAATTTTCTTTTTATAATGATGTTCCTGCATCAATAACTTATCCGAAAATGTAATTTCACAAAAAAATACTAATAGAGAGAATACACAACAGGGTACCTAGTTTTTATGTTGTGTAAGATTTAAGATTGTAGACCTATCATTTGAATTAGTTTCTTTACATGTTTTTACTTGATGCAATTTTTTTAATCTTATGTAAGATTTAAGACTATAAAGCTATCATTTGAATCATTTTATTGGTATGTTTTTACTTCTTGCATTGGTGGGCTATCATATACTTTTAGTTCATTGCAATATGTGTGAAGCCTGTTGGGCATTTATGTCTTACTTGTTTTTCTTTTGTTATGTTGATGCTTTGATTATTTTTTCACTCCGAGAAAAACCATGAGTTTTTTTGGAATGAGGTTATGTAGAATAAAAATCAAAATATTCAGCATTTGATAGACTCGGGATTACTTAAAACCAGTGAATGCATTTAAGATTAGTTCTATCAAGTATATTTTAAATACTATAATACTTATTTCAAAAATTCTTCTATGATAATTATTTTTCATTCAAGTAGTAACATAAGCCTAAAACAAAACTAAGTAAATAATATTGATCTTTAAGTTTTAAAAATACTATTTAAGTGTAAACTATATAAGTTAAATATTTTATATATCGAGACACACTTATAGATTTAAAAATATAAATTGACCATTATTTCAATTGAATCATATGGTGACTATGCTTGTAAGTTGATTCATCTTGAGAATTTGAATGAAATAGTTCATGTAAGTTTAGAAATTAGATTTAAAGATTGAATTGTTGTATGAGTCATTCCCCTACTTTTAATTTTGAAGAAAGTGTAGTGTATCTTAGGTTGGAATCTTCTTCATTGTATTTAAGTATTTTTGTCAAGTGTAGACACTAAATCACGCACTTTGGGTATTATTTAGTCTTGGTCTTATACTACTATTCATATGGTTTTTGAGTGAAGAAAGTGCCAATTAACCCCCATCTTTTAGCCATTTTATTTTGTTATTTTTCGTCATTCCCAACCTTCACTGCATACTTGTCCAGTCTGTTTCTATCATTCTGTGCTATTTTGTACCTGACTGGAGCGCCCAGGCTAGTACTAGGGCACTGACAGGCGCCCTGGTCCTAGTCGGGGCACCCTGATCCTTTTTACACTTTCCTGCCACTTTTTGGGTACTTTCTAGTTGTTTGAGATTTCTATATTTTTGGTGGTTGGCCTTTTTGGGGTTAATTACTAAATTAGAACAAGATAACCATATAAATATAAAGTTATGAGACCATAATGAGGGACCAAGAACTAGTCACTACTATCATCCACCTAGAGTTTCATCCATCAAATGCATCTAGAGCTCATTTGCATCCATCCAGCTCCATCACAAGGGACAAGGCTGGTTCATCTGCATCACACATCATAGGAGGGAATTTTATTCTATTCCATCCACCATTTTATTACATTTTCTACACATAGTTATTACTTGCTAGTTTCAAAAAGTGTGACTGGCACTAGAGCACCTAGGGCATGATTCACACACACACACACACACACACACACACACACACACACACACACACACACACACACACACACACACACACACACACACACAACTACATCGGGTTTGAGATGTAGTGCAGCGCTCAGTTAGTAATTTTGTCATTGTGGCCACTGAGGATAATTTGACCCCTTCATAGGTGCCCTAATCATCTCTCAGGAACCCCAGTCCACTCATATTGCTCAGATATACACTTCTCGAGACTTCAGCATAGTCATATCCTCCTCCTGTTTCTCCAGCCATCTCTGTGACATGGTCCAACGAGGTCATCAAATCAGCTAAGCTCCTTCCAACCCTTCTTTGCATATTAGGGTTTTCATTTCTTCTTCCTTAGTTGCCTGGGTTGTTTTCCATATTTAGTTAGTTTAATATTTACTGTTATACTGATTAGATTAGCTTAATAAATCCACATTTTAGTTAATCATCAAGAAATTTAATTGTTCCTCCATTTTAGCATTTTGTACATCCATATTAAAAGTAGGGAACAATAATATCGTTCTATTGAATTATTATTTCTCTTTATCCACAACCTACATTGTTGTCGACTATTAATTTCTTCTTTAGCAATATATGGCAAAGTTATGTGCCCTTTGAATAGTGTACTCTATATTTGAACATAGTCAAGTGCCCTTTGATAAGGTCTCTCTATAAATAGTTAGTTGATATTAATTTTTCATTTTTTCTAGAGCTTATACCTTTTTCTAAATATGTCATTTTGGTTCGATTATATTCTTCAATGTATTTAGTTGAGCCTTTATAATATATATAATTATAATGTTTTCCAAAACTTCATCACTCTTGTAACAAAATGAAACTTAACAATAAAATTCTTTAATTTGTTTATATGAGAATCAAATAATTGTGTACAATTAATTTTTAATGGTGGCATGAGTTTGGACATCTAAATGTTCCATTTAAAAACACCCTGGATATAACACATACAACAATTCACATTCTAATCACATGCTTCTAATGTTTGCATACATATCTACCCAAAACTTCCGTCACATTTTCATTAAGCTTTGGTGTATGTTAAATATTCATTTCATAAAGGGAAACTATAACAAGACCATTTTCGTTTAAATTTGTTTAATTGTTTTGCATATATAATTTTCTTCCCCAAAAATCATCACCTTTGGCAATATTTTTTCATATAATGGCCTTGTTTACAAAGGGGGATTAAGCCTTAGGCAAACTAAGTAATTGCCTAGGGCGCAAGTCGTCAGGGGGTGCCTGAATCTAAAAATTTCCTTTTTGTTGGTTAATTTTAGAACTTAACTTTAAAATAATTTATCTGAAGACTTAATATTGATAAACCCATTTATAGATATTATTGTATAGTAAAATAAATTTCACGCATACACATAAAAAAATCTGTAATATTTTTCCAAGTAAAAGAAAATATCACATATTTATAAGCACATATGATTTTTTTGGTATTGTTACCCATTCTCTGATGTAGCTCCAAATTATGTAGGTGTGTAATTTGTTCTAGAAAAATGTTAATGTATTTTTAAAATATTGTTGGTGTATCTAGTAGAGGTGAGTATAATTAAAGGAAAAAAGTATTTAATTTTCTATTCTTAATTTTGTTGGGAAAATTTCTATTATTTTGTTATGGAGGAATCCGTAGGCCTAGTCCAAATACGACTCTTCACAAAACCACTGGAGCTACATAAACATTTTTATTTCTTTGGGAAAAAATGGTGCTTTATTTCACGATAGAGTTCATGTCACCTACTTGATAAGGCTAAATTAAACTTGTAAGAAGCCTTGTATAAAATATTGTATTTTTTACATTCTGAGCATCTCCTACGATTAAATTTTTCCATCCACAGTATATTTTTCATCCTTCTGTGATAATTTAATAATATATTTTTATTATTATTTTATTATGACCATGATGTAAATTGAAAAATACAAAAATATAGACATATTTTATTTATTTACTTTAGGGAAAAAAATATTAAATAAATTTTTGAGGAGGGCGCCCACTCAAACTATTGCCTAGGGCACTCCCGACCTTTAATTCGGCCCTGCTTGTTTATTAAAAGACATTAACTTGATACAATGACATTTATTATCATTAGGTTATATTGAATTTATTTTGAGTCAACTTTAAATATTAGTATTAGTCAACTAGTGAGAGCAATTGATTTTTCCAAAGTAATTAAGACTTTAATGTTTCAATTTTAAAAAAATAGAAATATTTAATTCAAAATAATTCATTTATCTTGTCCTTTATTAGTCAATTCTCTTATTCTAATATTACTTTTTGTATTTTTAATAAATTTGAATTTTCTCACCCTTACACTTGTCATAAAAATTTTTCCAATTTTAAAATAAAGAACATAATCAATAACATATTAATTGACTTTGAAATATGAATTGATTGTGTCTATAGGATGTGACTATTATAAACCTACTTAAACATGTTCTAATTATTACAACTTTTATTTTATTCCATATTCAATTATCAGAAGGAATTTATATATTTAAAATATAATCCTCAAAGTGGTACTTGTTAATGGTGTTATAGGCAACATATTATAGTGACACTTGTTAATAGTGTTATATGCAAGGTATTATTGGGTTTTCACTCTTCACAATTAGTCAGTATAATTTTATCCAATCAAATTTTATTTTTAAATAATATTTTATTGTTATAAAGTATTGATAATATATTGTCTTGGTTATTTAATTTTTAATTGATTTTTCAGTAAATTCAAGATTATATCAATATTTCTATTAGCTAGAATTTATATGGCAAGACACAAATAAATTCAAAATACAATACAATTATAACAAAAACATATAAACCTTACATACAATAACCAAAAAAAAAATCTTATATCTAGCATTTCACACATTTATTCTTGTTGCAATCGTTCTAGCATATCACTATTGTTACATGTTATTCTAATACCAACACAATTTGTTATACTAGGGCATGGACTAATCACTATGTGGCCCTTATTTTTCTTAACCTTTAATCATTGTCATCTCCGATGTCATAATCATCATAATTGTTATCTTCTACATTGTTTCGTTTTGATAAGACATGGCATTCATATATGAAATTGCAAGATCCTAAAAATGCACATCTTAAGGGTAAACTCTTTCAAGCATTCCAAGGTTTGACATATTTTTAAATATTGAAACAACCTAGGGATTGACACCAGACAAAATAAAGTTGTACTAGAAGTAGAAGTAGAAGTGGATCTAAGAACATGCAATATAATTAACCATAGAAAAAATAAGATAAATTCACATTTACTACTACATGAAACACAATCTTATCCTAGGGGTGCAATCAAATCAAGTTTTTATGATACCCTAAAGGAGCATGCAACACGATGTGACATCACCAAAATGTAATACAAATAAATTGATTACAATTAAAATTAAATATAAATACTTAGTTACAATCAACTAAGCATCATAATATATTCAATTAAAAAAATCATAACTAACTAATCCAATTCTTAAAAAATCAAATTAATTAATTCAATTATAGAAGTAGGTAAAACACGGGGTCAACACTTATATGTTCTTCAAATTATACGATAGTGGAGATGCACACAAAAGTTACATAAATCTCAACAAAGAAACGACATCTAACATAACAACGTATATGGAATATGGGAGATGGTTTTGGTAGATACAAAGCAAGGGGGACGCTCTTGGCATGTGACATAAATCCTTTAAACAAATTGGTGGTTACACTCACTTGGTTTTGATATGCTATTTTTCCCTCTGATTTTCGCACTGTGACATTAAAAACGTGAATGACCAATCGATTTTCCTCCTAACCTTAAATTAATAGAATACTTGAAATCTTTAAGGAAAACATTAATGTTGATGCATCATCTACTTATTGAGCCTCTAAAGAATAACAATATCTAAAGTGACAAGAGCCATGAAGCGGCCAGTTCGTGCCGTTTAAGTTGAATGTATTCGTACTAAGAGAAAATGCCAGTATCCATATGCTTGCAAAACACAAACAAAAGAAAAAAATTAAGAAAATTGAATTTTGTATTAAAAGTGTGTATAGAATTTAAGATGCATTAAGAGTTGTAAAACAGAATTAAAAAGAAAGTTTCAGAATCATACAGTAAAATTTTAATAAGTAAAATTTATCTTGGTGAAATGGGCTGATTATTGCCATCTTCTTGACCTTGTATGCTTTGACTGAATCTTTTCATGGTTCCTATGAAAACAAACTGTCTACTGTAAAATGATATGTATCTGGTGAGAGGGCAGTAAATGTTGGTATGGAGATCCTTGCTTCACTAGAAATCATGAGTGCGTAGTGCATTCCACTTTTCTATATTCCGTTGCTTAAAACCTGCAGCACACGAATTTTCTCAATCTTAATTTAATTGATATAGAAACCATAAACTCTTGGCTACATATGGCAATCGGTCGCCGAAATTGACTACGAAGGCATTCGTAATGAGCTGGACTGCAGAGCATTTTCCATTTGCAAGCCTGAGACATGGCCTTGATAAAGAACCATGAGGAACATTAGGGTCTGAATTAACAGGTAAGCCAAATGCGAAGCTTTTAACAAAAAATTTCAACGATACCCTTAGTCTTAAGGTTGAAGAATTCGTCACTGTTGATTTCGTATTCTATCCGAAATCTGCAGACTTAGCCGTTCTCCACTCCAGAAATACCTGTCGTTTGGATGATTCTCTTGGCAAATAAGCTAGAATCTGGTTTATCGTCTTAATCTGTCCATCAATTTGAGAGAAAAATGTTAGTCTCTGCTTTGAAATAACATTTATCCTATACAAGTATGTGGTTAAAATCAGGAGCGTTCCAAAAGACTCTAGAGGTTTCTTCAATAATTCAAATGCCCTACTACTACAACCAACCTGTCGAAGTCTCTAGATCAATCTAGTCTTCCCTCTATTGTATGACCTGTCTCCAGATTTTTCCATTAATCAATGATGGCATTTAAGGGAGAGTGTGAGGCGCAGCTCTGATTTTGACAGATTTATTAAAGAATTGTACATGTGTAAGGTGAATATTTTTTTGAAATATTAAAATATGTCTTTTCAAATAATTTCATTTTTAAGTAATAAATGTCAGTTGTTTTCATGTCAAGTGTTTTTATTTTAAATTTTTCTGTATAAAATTGAAGAAATTTTGTACTGCAATAAGACTCTAAAATTGTCAAATCATTGCATAAGCTCCAATAAAAATAGAGAAAAATCATTTTGAATGAAATTTGTATATTATAAAATTGTAAATACATTAACCAAACATTATAAATCTTGATATTAGAAGAAAAATTCTTGACTCTTATTGGTTAGAAAAGGCTATATTAATTGAATGCCCTGAAAGGTATAGTATCCTGCCTTGGCAGGGACCTAATAATTATGTAAAATTGAAATCTTCTAAGGATGTACCAATCATTCGATCTCTCTAGAATGAATGTGAGAGCTAATAATATTGAATGTTCTCTTGATGATTCTTTGTGATTGACTCTAGACGTAAATGAACTACAATGTCCTGTGTATTTATAGACAAAAAAAAATCAAATTAAGAGAGCATTGACTTGCCAAATGATATTAGAACAACTAAAAAGTGAAAAAAGTGACAAAATCAAATGTATGTTGATCAAAAAAAGTCCACTTCAACACCCAAAAACACGAGAGAGCCTCGTAAATAATTTAGCGTGCTACCCACCCTTTTGACATAAAAACCGAAGACACTAGAAATAAGAGAAGAAAAAAAACACAACACTACTTCATAAACACACCACATAACTCCTAATTTAGATCACTGATCAACAATTTTACTTGGAATTTAATAAGTAATAGTTTACATTGGGCATTTTTAGTGTGTTATTACCAACTGAATCAATCTCTTTCTACAAGAATATTGACTTGCCATTTACAATTGACTCTATATACTTTTCCGCACCCAACAAATCAAAGACCAATTATAAGCACCAAAAAATCCATTGGCTGTGTCTTTCAAGTTAATACCGCAGTCGGAACTATAAGTGAAGGTCCTACCGGGAGTCGAACCCAGGTCGCTGGATTCAAAGTCCAGAGTGCTAACCACTACACCATAGAACCCGTTGATTTCGATCTCCACTTGTAAGTATTTATACCTTTAAAAATAACATGGATTTTCTAGCCCGAGTTCACACAGTAATTAGGGGGAGTGGGTGCTTTCCCTATGAATGTTGCCATAACGCACATAACAAAATAAAAATCTAAAGAGTTTTCATAATTTTGGTAATGATTTGTTTGATACTAAGACTTTGAGTAGGGAGAATTGAATATATTTAAAATTATTTAATTTTTTTTGGAAAATATTTAAACAGATTTGTATCTAGTGAATGGTTTAATAAATCATCATTTTCATCAATTACATTAATATAATTAAAGGCCCAATACTTTAATTTTCCATTATGAATTTGAGTATTCAATTATATAGTTTGATTAAGTTTGCATAAATTTATTAAGAAGTTTGAATTATTATTGAATGTGGGTCTGACCTAAATTTCGTTTACCATGAGATTTATAAGTTTATTTGTAATTAATTTTTCATGCGTAGTATTACAAACATGTTTGTTGAGGAATTTAATGTTTAAAATTTACAATTCATCAATAATTCTTAACTATGGTTTCAACATTTGTGAGACTAATTAGCACAATCTAACAGGAATGAAATATTTACTTTATAGTTTTTAAAATCAAGTTAAATATTTCATATAAAAAATGTGTAAACAATTAAAAAGTGAATTTGAATTTTAGCACTTTAATATTTTATTTATTCCTTTTTACGCATCCACATCCATCTAATCATTCCTAATAATAAAGGCCAATTATTATTCATATGAAGAAGACATTGTGTGTCCGCGTGTGTCCTTTAGATGTGATAATTTCAAGTTTAATCAATCATATGTTAGTATTTTTATGTGTCTTAGTATTTCCAAATTTTGATATTAGTAGAAATTGGAATATTCTTTGAGGTATCATTCCCAAATATTTCATTTATTATTTTAAAATTTTATAAAACAAACACACAAATAAGTTAATACCGTAATAATTTATTAGTTTCATATCAATAATAAAAAAGTAAATAAATATAGTTATACCATAGTATATAACTAATCCAATATCAATAATTAATAAACACATAAATATATTATACCATAACAATTAACCAAGTTCATACTAATATTAAGTAGTTGTTGTCCAAAATACCCCCTCGGTTATTTTGACAACCCACAACTTCATTTTTGAACTTAGGACCATTTGCAGTTGTTCCGAGGCTAAGGAATTTATTTTTAAGACTATCAGTTTTCGGGTTTCATTTGCATCAGACCATGCCATCCCAAATACATGTTCCATATCACATGTTTTCCGTTTTCAAAGTTTCGACAGTCTGGCCTTTGTTTCAGGTTTTCTAATGTGCAAACACAGGCCAATTCTGCCCTTTGTGTCGAGTTTTGAGATTCTTCGTCATCATAACATCGCATCCCAAAAGCATGTCATGTGTTTCGTGTTCTTCACTTTCAAAACCTAACGATCTCCTTCATTTCGGGTTTCCCTTATATCGAAACACGTCAATCCAATTACATGTTATGTGTCATGTGCATCCCGATTTCAAACCTTTATTTCCCTTTGTGTAGGGTTTTTGGGGGTCAACAACATCAGTGAAATTCAACGAAGCCTCGTGTCTTTCAACCTCTGATTCCCAAAAATCACACTCTTTTGTGTCGGAATTTGCAAGGTGCTCGACAGGTGTAATTTCCTAGCAGTGTTTCAGGTTTCCCAAGGTGCAAATAAAGGTCGAAGTTCTAACGTTCTTACTTGTTTGTGTCAGGTTTTTTAGGGTGTTTTGTAAGGCCACAGACCCAACAGAGGGTTGATCTAATAGCTCAACCACTCGCATTTATTGAAGTATGGCACCTTGAACTTCAAATGGCCATAACTTTCTCCCTGTAACTCCAAATTGCAAAACATTGGACTTTTTGGAAAGGTATCATCATGTACTACACCATAGAAAGTGGATTTATTAAATTTTATGAGGTTAGGTGGGTGGAAAAGAGGAAATACAATCGCCACATTAAAAGAACAGTTTTAGATTACTCAACCACCAAGTTTGATGAGGTATGGTATCAATTCCTTCTCCTACAAGAAAATACTCATGGGGGAATGGATTTAACAGATTCCCATGTCATGAGCGAAGAAAGGGTATAAGGTCGATATCCAAGGAGATAGTTGCGTAGAAGAAATCTGACAGGGAGAAAATAAAGGCAGATCTTGCGCAGTACGAGGCACTAGCTGCAGAGGTTAAAGAGGTTGCACAAAGGGTGGAATTTATGTTTGACATCTACCAAGATTTTGACTAGGTTGTGAGTGTGCTTGATTCCAATAACGAGGCAAAATTGAAATAAATCAAGGCCAAAATGAAGAATAACATGACCGAGTGGGATAGGATGTTGGTTGAAGTAGAACATAAGAGATATTTGATAACAGCTTTGAAGGCTGCACTAAAAGATAGACTAAAGGAACTCTTTCCCCTGGTCATGCACAGAATGGATGCAATGGATGATGTGGCTAAACAGTTGGAGAAATTAATCACGCGGTTGAAGGGGAAGATTGATGAGCTAACTCTAGCATAGGTATCGAACATTATCAATGTTACGCTGATCAAGTCAACCAAGGAACTGGAATGATGGAGGGAGTTAAAGAATATTTTGGATAAAGAATTTACAGGGATCCTTCCACCCAAAAAGACATAGGCCTCTGATTCTTCTGAATCTTTTGGCACATGCCATATTCTTTAATTAGTTCATTCATCAAAGACATTTTTTATTCATATATGTGTAGTGTGGGGTAATGTTGGTGGAGAAAAATGCTAAGTGTCAAGGTATAAGGACTATGCGCAAGAGGATGTGCACATAAGGATCATAGCAGTGCACAAGGGGGGGGGGGCATAGTGGATATACTAGTTGGCACGTGGGGTTGCGTGCAAGGACAAGGACTTAGCCATTTTCTTGGAGTTGGGGCTAAAGATAGAAAAGTAGGGTTTGGGTGCCAATCAAGTAAAGGTCTGAAAATGGGGAAAAGCAAGATGACTTGGCGGTCAAGTAAAGGGATAAATTTGGAGAAAGCACATGCAAATCAAGATAAAGCACACACATGGAGATAGCTAATAATAGGATTAAATCATGGTGTATATTTACGATAATCTATTATTAGCTACCTTTGTAAAAGCATGTAATTTTTTTACGCGTGGCTATTTTAGAAAAGAAAGCATGCAAGTTATTTTGGTATGCATGCCTATTATTAGGAAAGTGCATGGGCAGTGGAAAGTAAGTCCCCACCCTTTTATATATCTGATGTATGTCTTTGTTAAGAGTGATCATGTGTGGAAGAGCAGAGTTGTGTTGTTTTGACACAAATTTAGGATATTATGTTTACCCACATGGTCCTGTGCACCATTGTAATGATTTTTATATGTATTCAACTTTGGTAATGTAATGAGTTCTTGTTTAAAATGAATAATGATATTTGATATATCTCAAGATGGTGTCTTGATGATACAGTCGATCTTAGTTCTTATTTACATTGATTAAGTATCTTCCTTGTTATATGTGTTGTTGAATTATCATGACGATTTCTTATGTTTGAATGGATGTCTTGACTATAAATATGATGAGAAAACATACTAACACCTTGGTAAGCATAACAAAGGAGGGATTTGGTGGTTGTGTGTGCTTTGGTTGAGTGTTTAGAGCTGTCTGGATGAAGTGCTAACACACATAGCTATTAAGAGGGTAAACAAAAGACTACAGAAACTCATATTTCTCATATACCTAGATATGGAAATGGATATGTTGACTTGTTAGAAAAAATTGGGGTTAAGTCTCTTGCAGTCAACACATGGATGTCTGGGTCACATATGCCAAATGAGGTGTCATCCAAGCTGGAGGTTGAATGTAATCATGAATCAATCAAAAACTAAGTTGATGTATCTCCCACATGTGCCTTATTTTAAGTTCTCTTTTATTAATAATAGCAAGGAATTTGACATGAGTGTTAAAATCCCTTGTGTGAATAGTCAAGTTCTCATTTGGCATAGGGCCTGAGTATTATTACAAAGTAGGGGGAAATTTTGCATTACCCTCGAATTGTTTTTTATGGACACTCTTTATTTTGAGTAGTTAGAGTTGAAGAAGAGTAAGATGGGGGTAGATAGAGTGAGATTAGAGCCCACAACCTATAATGAGATTCATAGAAATGTGATAGTGTGAAAAATCTTGAAGAAATGGGGCCTAACTAATTATATCAAGAGGATTAATGGTGTCATATCCCATGCTAATGATTGAATTTTCACATAGTTGGGTTGGTGAGAAGGTGGTAGTAGTGGGAATGGAAATGGAGGTGTTTAAAAAACACCATTGTGGTGGCGTCTAGGATGTCAATGGAGGGGGCTAAATTTTGTAAGGATAAACTATGTAAGAACGAGGAGATTTGATGGGTTTTTAATCCTGGAGAACACATTCATGAGCTAGAAGAAGGTCTCTTTCACATGACCATCCCAACGTTGTGGACAAATGTTTTTCTATAGATAATGAAGTATGTCATGTTGGACAAAAAGTTTAGAAAGGCACATATTCATCATATTTCTCTCTTGAACCAATTTCAGCACAATAAATTTGTGAGTATTATGTTAAAATATTATGTTTATAAATATTAATAATATTCTAGTTGATAGTGATTTTCATGATTTGTTCACTCAAAACCTTCTTTCCCCTTTACAAGAATCGGTTATCTTTGACAAGTTCTGCTCATTCGATCATTTATGTCATACATTAAAAGAGCATGAAGCTAAGCTCTTCATCATGAACAAACTCAAATATGTTACTAATTCTCACAAAACATTTAATTATAAGTTTCTAGGAAAACCTAATTTCAAACACAAACCTAATGACTACAAGATTGATGATAAATATACTTTTAATGTTGTATCTTAACCCAAAGATTTAGCTACAAGATGCTCAACATAAATTCACATGATTTCCTTGTATATCTCACCTAGTAACTATAAAATTACTTGAGTGCGTCCTTATATCTTGCCCTCCACCTCCTGAGGTTGATGCAAGAAATCCTCATGGTAAAAGTTTTGACGTTAATTCATATTGTGACTATCATAGATGTGTTGGTCATTCTACTAATAGATGTGTTAAAATTCATCATGTTATACAATGTATTATTGGTGTTAATATTATTGAATGGGACATTCCCATTGAATCATCTAAGCCTACTAATGACAATGCAAAGATAAAAATATTGAATGACCCAATTCATGATCACAACACTACTAAATCTAAATCCAAAGTGCAAGATGTTCATCATGTTGTACCTCCCCCTCCTTCTTATGATCATCCATTGGTTTATATGATTGGAGTTATTACTACTATGCCACATCCTTGGCTAGTTATTGCTTTTGATAACATTGATATGGATCATGATCTTGTTTCAGATACATTATGCATTCGTCCTTTTGTTGGTCAACATCATGTACATAGTTTTTTATAAATATTAGTGATAAATAGAATGTGTGCACTTTTAAGTTACTTGGTTCTATTGGATATACTAAGAAAAAAGTAACCCTCGATACTAAAACCAATCTCAAACATGTTTTTATACCTCTTACAATTGGTTCTACTACTATGGCTAGTCCCTTTTTAGTTACATCTTCTCTTATCTCATCAGATATGTGTCGAGGTTTCTATAGACACTAAATCACGCACTTTGGGTAAATTTCTAGGTCCTAATCAAATACCACTATTCATATGATTCCTCAGTGAGAAAACTAGTAATTAAAATTTGTTATTGGCCTCTTTTCTTTCTCTCTTAGTTTCTTTGTGGTCTTGCACACCTCACTTCCCAATCTGACTTTCACTGCTTTATCTTTCTTGGCTTTAAACACCAGTGCCTAGCCAGGACACCAACGTCTAGGCACCCTCATCCCCTCTCGGCACCCCCAACCTCTTTGTATCTTACTCTCCCCTTTTGGGCCTTTTTTATCTTTTGGGCATCTTATTTTCTTATGGGTCAGTCTTTTAGCTGTCAATTATGAAATTCAAACAAGGGAATCATATAAATATAAAACTATGTGACCATAATAAAGGACTAAGCTCTAAGCATCTACTATCACCACCTAAGGTTACATCTAAAGGCATTCTATGAGCATTTATCTATCACTCACTTAAGGGACGAGGGACTGCATTTTCTACATACACACATAGGAGGAGAAGTTCTTTTTGACATCCACACATATATCTACATTGCTATATATAGTATTACTCGTTATTTAGTACATCTTGCACAAGAGCCACCTAGGGCACGATTCTTGCACACACACACACACACACACACACACACAAGAACTACATGAATTCAAAAATGTAGTGCAATGCTTAGTTGTAAAATCACTGTGTTGGGTGAGCATCGGGGTCAGTTTAACTCCCCATTTTCATCTTTTTCTTTTTAAGATTTAATGTGTTTTGGAATTTAGTAGGAGATCATTTGTTTTGCAAGTTACGAGAAAATTTTGTGAGCATAGTGCGACACACAAGTGACAAACAATGAAGACCAATGAACATCTTGCAACATGGAAGAAATCATTTTCTGACCACTTTCACAATCGCAGGCACCCAAAAGAAATATACAATGCCCAGACGCCCTTGACTTGACCTAGGTGCCCCAGTCCAAGCAGATCCAACTATTGCATGATTTTCTGGGTTCATTTCCGACACTTTCCTCCTATTTATCAATTCTCTAGTCCAACACATCTCAGGATCAATTGTGAAATCATCTAAGCATGTTTTTCTTCTCTTACACTTAGGGTTCCAATTTATATTTGCTTATTTATTAGGTTATATTTGTACTTTATTGTTCATCATTGCATTATGACTCTGCAATTAGGGTTTTACAAATTCCTATATTTGTTAAATCATTTGGCGAACCCCACTTGTGATCAATCCTTTAGATCCTTCTTTTGCACACTATATTTTCGTTAATGGATCCTAAGGATTCTCAAGTCTCCTTGCATCACTTGCTTCAAATGGACCTGTTATCACCGAATCACAGCACCCCTGTGTTTATATAAGTGCATATACTTGAGTTCATGGTGTGATTGGATAACATGGGTACTATCTCTAAGTTGTGGGACTTGCTACTTGAGATAGACCTCCAGAGAAAGCTGGTTCTTGCTCCTAAACTACCTACCACAATCTACTCTAATGCAGGATAAGCTAACTGTTCTAATCTAAATTTCCAAGGGAGCAGGGAGAGAGAATGCATAAAATGAAAGCCTACACTAAAGCGATGATACAACAGAAAAGGAGGGCGTGAGAGTAGTCTCCAAATGTGTGAAATACAGAAGCAAAGTACACACTAGAAGAGGTGATGAAAGTTCTCCATAATCTAGCAAAATGCATTCACAACAATATTCCAAGCATACACAATGATAATGGATCCCTGCAAGAACATAATAATAGACACAATATTCTTGTAGAAAGATTAAAGGGGTAAGAAGAATGCAAGAAAACACAGCAGGGGAAGATACATCCACAAACTGATATTTTATTGCTTCATGATATGCACAGTTCAATCTATTACAAGATAAGGGCCTGGATCACCATGCAAGGAGTCCACTATAAGGGCCTGCAGCGCATTGGCTTCACAAAGCAATTTTGACAGAGCTTTGCTATCTGAAAACTCCCCCCTTACAATGAGCCCAACATTCCAATTTATAGAAAAATGAGAAGGAAAAGAGAAGGGAAAATGGAAATCCCGAAATCTATCCTTCAACCACCTGTAAGAGGCATTAAATGGATTGAAATGATTATATATTACTTACAAAAGGCTCCCCATACTGTCCCATGTGCTGCAGCAGAGAAAGAATGATGACCATGCCTCTTAATTGCACTCCCAACCATCAAATGAAACACTGTTATGAACTCGGCCACGTTTTATAAAAAATCTCCACCAATTTCTCATAAAATATAGAATTTCTTGATTTATGTGCATTGGGCTCTGAGCCATGATTCCAACGGTACCAATTTTGTGTGATTTTGTTGAGAAATGCAAAAGTTATGGCCTTATGAGTGCAGGCAGCTATTTTGGGTCTGGCAGGCGTTTTGTCATTTGACAGGAATGAGCATTAACTGACTGGAGCCGAATATGTTTCTCTTAATTAAATATATCTACCCTTGTTAAAAATAATAAATCTAGTTTTTGTGGCATAGAGGACGTCGTGCTCGTTCCAGAAAGTCCAATTTTATGAAAATCGGAGCTCGGAGTCAAAAGTTATGGCCGTTTGAAGTTTCACGGGTCAAACGTTGACTTTTCTTCCTTGCTGTCAGCCGCTTTGGCTTTTCGCGTCCCTCGTGTTCTGCGCGTACCCTTGTCCCGGCTATCCCGGATGAAAATCTCCTGCTTCGGCCGATTCGGGCTTCCTTGTCCCTCTTTTGCTGCCTTTTCGCCTTTTCGGCCTGTCCGCGTCCCGCGCGTACCTTTGGCCCAGATGTCCCAAACTGTTTCGGACAAAAGACTCATGTTTCGGCCGAATCGGCCGGTTCGCGTCCTCCACGTACTTTTGTCCCAGATGTCCCAAACTTGACAATTTTTTCTCTCGGCCAGTTCGGATTTTCGCGTCCCTCGCATCCCACGCATACCTTTGGCCCGGATGTCCCAAACTATCCTTCGGCTTTTCGGCCGGTTCGCGTCCCGCGCGTACCTTTGGCCCGGCTGTCCCAAACTACGTGAAAACAACACTTAGTTGATTTTTTCCACTTTTCGGCTGGTTCGCCTTTTCGCGTCCCGACGTCCCAACTGTCCCAAGGACCGCCTAGGACAAGACTTAGCCGATTTTCTCTATATTTTGGCACCAAGCTTGGCTTTTGCAATTTTTTCACATTTTTAAAACTTGTTGGGTTTTCTTCTTGGACAGGAGAGTTAGGAAGAAGCCGAGGGGACCCCAGAAACATGATTTTTGCCTTAAATCAATCTATTTGCTTGGGACTAAAGAATTTGATGCATGTTATCAAAATTACCTTGAGGGGTGAATTTTGGATAACATGACCCACCCTAAAAAAATGTTCTCCTAAAATCCCTAGACACTATGTTTCTTCCTAGTGATACACCACCTACTTAGTTCAGTGCTATCTTTGATTGTTTTTATGATGAATCTCTTGGTATTATATGTCAGACAATCTATTTGTAATTCAATTTAAGTTTTACATTCTTTATTTCAAGATAAATTTTAAGCTATGGAATCCGCGATTACATTACTCAAATCTGAAATTCAACATCTCAAGGATGCTTCTCAAGCTTATGTTAGTTCTCCTTCCACATGTCTTTATCCTCATCCTAGTTCTATGTCTTCTACATGTGATCATATTAGTGAACCCCGAGTATTCACCATTACCGGAACCATCTCAAGTTTGATCACAATACTAAACAACATGATATTATTCCTTAAACTCCTTACTCATCAATTGATCAACCTGCCATATACTCATCGATATCCTCCTTATTGGCTTGCAAGAATATCAAGGTCAATCCATATTGCAATTATCATCGAATCAATGGACATAATGGACAATGATTGCTACACTCTTAAGCAAAAAATTGTCCACCTTAAGCATTATGGTATCTCATCTCATTTTCTACTCAAAATAATGTTGTTACATGTTCATATGTAATTGCTACATCCCAGTGGGTTTCTAAATCTGATTCATCTATGTCTAATGAGCATCATACCATCATTACTCAGGTTCCTTCTACAATAAGTCAAGTGCCTCCTAAGAAACATTCCTGCTCAAAATCAATCTAAATCCTCCTCATACTCATGTCATCTATAAAATTACCAAATTCAAACTATGCAACCTCCTCTATAAATCAGTAGAACACCTCATTCTCCTATCAAGTCTTCTGCAACATTACCAATCTCATAATGGGGAACCACTCAATAAGCAAATACTGAACAAACTCTAGTATGGCATCTTATCGAATTCTGTCATTCAAGATCCCTTCACAACCTCCACTTCGTCAACCAATCATTTTTGTCAAGGAAACTACTCCTTTATAATGATGGCCAAGACACATTTCAAACTCTACCACCATGGCATGGTCCTATTGTTGCTTCTTCCTACCATTGTGATGACTCTATCTCTCTCTTATCATGACACATATAATGCTCTCCCACAATGGCATGGTATCTCTCATGTCATCATGTAGATCTCCATCATTGGTACACTTGGGGGAATCATGCTTACTTTCCCCCTCCTTTCATTCTCAGGTGGCTGTCATTACTATGCTTCGAGCTTCATATCTCATCTTTCTAAGCATCATTACATAACTTGATACACTCATATCATCATTACCCTATGACACACTCTTGTTTTAAGATTCACACTTGACTGTTGAGGGCATACTACATTCAAGAACCTCACATCAGACACACAACACATTTCACATTTAGCTCATTCACGCCACATCTTTCTGGCATCACATTCTCACACATCGTCACTACCCTTTGACACACTCTAATTCCATGGTTCATACTCGACTGTTGAGGGTCTCAATCTGAAATGAACCTCATCACACTCGCACACTTTACACTCTATTCTTCATTCATCGTATCTTTCTAACACACATATTTAAACCATTTCTCAATGATGCACTCTTGTTATATGGTTCATTCTTGATTGTCAAGGGGTATTTTATAAATTAACATCCTCTCATACATCTTCATCCACATACACTCGGGGAGCACGCTGCTCCTATCATGTTCACTTTACATATTATCCCATCTCACTCATTCACAACATACTACATATCTTGGTTGCATTTACTCTTGCTTACTTATGCTTACATTTACACTTTGTTTCCATGCTAGACATATATTGCAAATGTCATTATCTTTATCATATACACATCCGTGTTCACTTTCCTTCTAGTTGTGAATGCCTACTTTCTACAAATCTTTACACACAGCAAAGTTGCTTGGAGTTGTACCTCTTACCAATCCCACAATGGCTCCTGGGGGAATCTACTTTCATACACATCACAGGTGTTATTGTTTCAATTTATACTACTTATTATTCTTACTAGCACACTACTCTATTGATATATACATGTCTTGACATACTTTTTATCTTTCTAACATGTTAATGAATGCGTCATGTGTAGCATTTTCTTTGTAGGAACTAGTTGCTACCATAGTTGTCTGTTAGTTTGCTTGCTATGGTTTGTCATTGTTTACCATTTTTTGTGGGCTTTGCCCTTTGTCTTGTGTGCACACTATATGCTTTTGGTCGCTTCATCCCTAATTTTCTTGCGACATTATGAGTGATGTCCCATGTTTGAAAACCCCTTTTTGCAGTCTACATTGTCTTCTTTCTTTCTAGCTTACACATTATATTTTATATGTGTATTTGTCTTGTTTCCACTAACACTTATTTCCAACCACTATGTTTGCATGTGCCTTGGTTTCTACCATGCACATTCCCTCCCCTTGCAAGGCATCACTTTCAAATCAGTGTTTGATCCTCTCTTTTGGGTTGCATCCTCCTAGAGACTTCACATGCACCCCAAACAAGGGGGACATACATTGGTTAAGTCAATCACCCCGGTTAGAAGTACACAGTCACAATTCAGACCTACATAATACAATAACATAACAATATATAGCTTCAGAAATGGTCCAAAATCTAACTTGGGTCTTTAGTTTTACACAAAAACTAGCACCTAGACACAATCATGAGTTCTTGGGCACCTCTAACCCTTCCTAGGTGCCTATGACCAGGGGCAGTTACAAATTTTTTATCATATCAGCACAATTTACACAACAATTTTCACAAAACAGGCATAGTCCTCCAGCAATCAACATCTCCTTTTTTTCTATTTCTGTTGGATCAAATTGGATCAAAATGGATAGAACTTGAACAAAGCAAGATCACACCATCTACAGTGGTGTATAATTCTTCGAGAAGTAGTCAAAGTTGGAGAATAACACTAGAACTTACTCCCCAACACTTCTCCTGACGTGGTGTGAGATCACCCAAAAAACTCATATTTGGTGTGAGATCACCTAAAAAAATCATTCTTGGTGTGAGATCATCTAAAACACTCATTCTTATACAACGTTTTAGGACACTTTCTATCTTTTTTACTCATCACGGATCAGGTGCACATTTTCCTTTTCACATTTTATATACTTGGATCAAATTTTTCATATACACGACTTTGACTACTCTTTCATTCTTCTTTTGAAGGTTTATCCTTAATACGCAACAAGAAGCAACCCTTCATCAAGTGACAACGAAAATAGGTAAAAACACAACACGGTGCAACTCATTACGCTTTTCAGCCCTAGGGTCACTTCCTCTTTCCTATCTTAGCTTCCACACATCATTTTATCACTCCACGCTTTTCCTTGTCTCCTCGACACACTTTCACCATCAATCTACATGGTTATCAAGTACATATATCTTATCTACTTTATGTTATCAAGAATTCATTCAACAAAATAAAGTGGGGGTAAATGTAGACACTAAAACATGCACTTTGGGTACATTTCTAGATCCTAATCACATACCACTAATCATATGATTCCTAAGCGATAAAACTAGTAATTGAAATCTTTTTTGCACTCTTTGCTTTCTCTCTTACTTTCTCTATGGTCTTATGCACCTCAATTCCCAGTTTGAATTTTACTTATTTATCTTTCTTGGCTCTAAACACCAGTGCCTAGCTAGGACATCAAGTCCCAGGTGCCCTTGTCCCCTCTAGGCGCCCCCGACCACTTTGTATCTTACTCGCCCCTTTTGGGCCTCTTTTATCTTTTGGGAATCTTGTTTTCTTATGGATCGGCCTTTCATTTTTCAATTACAAAATTCAAACAAGGGAATCATATAAATATAAATCTATGTGACCATAATAAAGGACCAAGCTCTAAAAATCTACTATCACCACCTAACGTTGCATCCAAATGTATTCTAAGAGCATCAAAGCATCCATCTAACACTCACTCAAGGGACAAGGGACTGTATTTTCTACATACACACATAGGAGGAGAAGTTCATTTTGACATCCACACATCTATCTACATTTCTACATCTAGTTATTTCTTGTTATTAAGTGTATCTTGCACAAGATCAACCTATGACACGATTCTTGCACACACAAATAGGAGAATTACATGGAGTCTCAAATGTAGTGCAACGCTCAGTTGTAAGCTCACTCTATTGGGTGAAAGTTGAGGTTAATCTAACTCCCTATTTTCATCTTTTTCTTTTTAATATTTGATGTGTTTTGAGGTTTTTTATGAGATCATTTGTTTTGCAGGTTACATGTTAATTCTACAGGAATAGTACGAAACACAGACGATAAGAAATAAAGACCAAAAAATATCTTGTGACACATAAGAAATCAATTTCAGACCACTTTCACAGTCATGGGAACCCAAAACCAGTCTACAGCATCCAGGTGCCCCTGACTTGACTCAGGCACCTCAGTCCAGGAAGATCCTAATATGTCACATAATTTTATGGGTTCGTTTGCAACACTTTCCTCCTTTTGTTTATCATTTATCCAGTACAACACGACTTAGGATCAATTGTGAAATCAGCTAAGCATTCTTTCCATTATCTTGCACTTAGAGTTCCAATTTCCATTTACTTACTGCTTAGGTCATATTTGTACTTTATTGTTTATCATTGCATTGTGACTCTGCAATTAGGGTTTTACAAATTCCTATATTTGTTGAATCAGTTTCCTTTTGTTGTGTTTTTTAAGGCTATACCATCTATATTAAATAAGAATGTAAAATTCATCTATCATAAGCAAGTTATCACTATTAAGGTATCACATATGAGGACCCAACATCTAAGTTCTTAGTTAATAAGCTACAGTTTCTACTTACATGTCTACTACATCTACACATAATAATTATATTGAGTCTCTACCTCCTCGGTCTCCTACTAGATCTTTTATTACACACATATGACTAGTGTGTCTCTCCCTCCTAAATCTCGTGTTAGGTCTTCGATTACACATATTACTTTTATTGAGTCTCTACCTCCTAGACTTCATGTTAGTAATTTTATCACACATAATTATGTTAATAAATCTTTATTCCCTAATCCTCTTGTTAGCTCCTCCAGTGCACATGCTCCTCCAGTGCACATGCTTCTCCATATGAGTCTTTCCATGCTAGTTTTTCAATGACACATAATATGACTCCTATACACATTATTCAAGATCATCCTACTTCTACCATGACACATTTAATGTTTGAGCATACTTTATCTTATGAGTATGCCCCACCTCTTGACAATGCTATCATCAGATAACTCTTGTGCTACCTCCTTCCCTAGAACACAATTCATTTTTAGACCATACAAAAAAATCTCAAATAATCACAGTCAAGTATTTAATCTATATTTAATCTTAAATCATCAGTCGAAAAGTCCTACATATACATGAGTTAAATTGCTAGCTTGCACATTGGGTACATAAAAGGGGGAAAGATGTCACTTTTATATTTTAGAGGAGGAATTTTAGGGCCTCATCATTTCCCCCGTATTTATTATCTTATATGCCCTCCATGTAAACTACATGTATCTCTGAGCTTAAATTCAAGATCTTGTAGGAGTCTAATTTACATTATGACAGGTCCTCAAGCCTATGAATCCCTAATCCTAAGTTTGGAAGTATTACTCATGTCTTAAGGCATTGTCCTACAATATACATGGGATTTCCTTTATCTCAATTATGTTCACTTCCCAGGGTGTTCTGCATCAAGGTTCCATGTATGGATAGTCACATCTATTGGACTAATAGGAGGAATACGTACCTCATTGTAACCCATGTTAAATCTACCTTGTTTTATGAAATAATCTTAACCATAACTATTGTTCTCTCCTCAATGACTACCTCATATTATTAGGGGAGGTTATTTATTTCTTTTAAAGGACTTCTAGAAGCCCTTCCCATATCTTAGAAGAAGCTAAAAAATGCAATTTGAGTTGAAGGTGGTCATTGAAAGGATATGACAAAGGTGTTCATGACGCTTGTGGATCTACTGCAAACCTCATGGCATGGGTTCCTTCAACACTGATTGTTGTTATGATGCCAAATGTGGTTGTCCCATATTTGTCATCCCAATTACATCTGTATGAATTTTGTGATAGGGAAATATAAGCTCTAATGTTAAACTTCCCCAAAAATAAACTGATCATGAAATGTCTATGAGATGAGATAAAAAAATACACGATGCAATAAACTATTATTCATTATAATAGATTCTAAAATTCGGTAGTGCTTAGTTACAAAATGCTTGCATATGAATTATTTATAGTATGTGGCCTCAAAGTGCATTGAGGTTTCTTGTAGGAGAGCCTAAATAATTGTCCCATGTTGAGAAATTACTCTCATAAAAATAGGGCATATAAGTGGTCATGTGCATCCTACATTGTAGAAGAGCTTACACCAATGTGTCTCAGGTAGCCTAGTTATGACTCTACTCTCAAGGTAACACATTCTTATGGTATCTTGATTAACATATTGAGCTCTTCTCTATGAAAACTTTTGTTTTGCCTATCCTTGTTGAGTGTAGTTGTTATCATCTGCTGTTTGAAATATAGTTGCTCACATTATAATTTATGGGCTATTTGATCATGTCCAATGCATTTGTAGGACATAGGATCCCAACATTTAGCTCATACCATTCTAGGTATTCCCTAGTTAGAGCCACCTATAGACTATGTGTGATGTTATCCTTTAATTCGTTTAGGTACACATCATTTACATCTTTAGTGATCTCACTTAGAAAACTATATCACACACACCTCAGAATTTAGAGGGGGATTTTTTTTTTGTATATAAGTCCCTTTCCAACTAGTATATGAATATTGCTTGACAGATATACATATTTTTAAAGACTGCAAATCCTCATGAGATTATTTTCCTATGAAGGGTAAAAATGGCATTATTCCCTAATTTATTTCATAATTCATCCTCTAATTGGACCAGAACATATTCCCTAGTAATGGCAAAATATTGTGATTTTTCTTTCCTAGGGAAATTCTCATGTTATAGGGAGATGATGATGTCATCCAACACCCTAAAGAGGTTTCTCTAAAAGCATTTATATACTGTTGGTTTTGCATTTGTAAAACACATGTTTAGCATATTATACAAGGCAATTACATAGAGAACTTGAGTACTCCATTCCTTCCTCATTGTGGACTAGTAGATGGCTCTTCCTCTTCTTCTTCATTGCATGGTAGTTTTTCCTTGTCAATTACTCATTTTGTTCTTGAGATGGTGGATAAATGGGTCATCCATTCCTAAGGGATGTTGTGCTCTATTTACAAATATCATGGACTCTAGAGAAAGTGATGTAGCAGTGTGGTCCCTGGATTTGGGATATAGAAAGGTCTCAGTGGCTAATCCACTTCATAGGATTTTAGTTCAATAATTTTGTCTATCTGTGTGGTAACTTATCATAGGAAGGGATTGAATACTTTATACCACTTCTCTTCCCTCTTAGGATGGTACATGAATCTAATTCTCCTCTTCAGTGTTGGGTTACGTGTACACAAATCCTCTCCTACTTCAGCTTCTAGAGTTCAGAACTGAATGGGGAATCTATGGACCCCCAGTGTCTTTAGCATCTGCAATAATTAAGCAAAATCTCCAAGTGGCAACTATTTTCAAGGGTTATCTTCTCGCTTTCTAAAAAAATAGGTCTCTTAGACTTCCATGGTTTGCATATGGTGTACTTAAATGGGCACATGTTCAGGGTTATCACAAGTTACAATTATCCCTTTACTCATGTGATGTGGTGAGAAACTTACACCAATTATCTCTTGTGGACATCTGGATACACTTTTTCATTGAAGTGTTTTACCATGGAATTAATTCCAATCAACCAACATAAAATAGAACAACAATCGACAATTTGTTAATTTGATTGTTTATGACATTTGGCATATTACACTTGTTATTCTTGGCTAAGATCAAACACCCTACATCCACATGCTCACAGGCTAATATATATTTGAAACATATCTTTCCTATACTATGCTCATGAATCTTACACATGTCTGTGCACTTCATCTATTATTCTTCTAGGAAATATTAATCATCCTGAGTAGTAATCCAATGCTTACAGATTTTACCATCATTCATGCAACTCTATCAATCTTTGATTCACTAACTTACTTGTCTGTTACAAAACTATACCTAGGTTCTAGAAGGTTATATAATTTTTTCTTGTCTAACCTATATGGTCTTGCATCGACACATTCTCATAAAATGACTCTACTTCCAATTTTAATATCATTTATGTGGGTCGGTTCTTCTATCCCCAGGTCATGTTAACGCTTAGGCATAATATTTTAGCCTGTCAAAACCTTATATAAGCAATGTTAACACTACCTCATTATGACTCACATGACATTCTGATGAGATCTCATTGCAAATATAAACACTAAAGACACTCAAGACTCCTAAATATTCCTAAAGCAATCGTGTCATCATTTAGGGTATCCACTACATACAAGTCTAAAGCACTCAAACTAGGTTCAAGATTCTAGCTTCCTTCATTTCAAAGCATTCAAAGGTCCTAGAGCCATGTCTTAGCAAGAGCAAGTCACTCCACAAATTTCAAAAATTCTTCAAGGGACAAATTGGATTAGTATAAGAATTTGAAGCACACCACATCTACCACTGGGTACATTTTTTACCCTATAGTTAGTTCGTCATCTTTATGTCAAAAGACAAGAGAGCGCCAATAGGGGCAACTTAGATTTTTATACACAATTGTACCTATACTAAGAGAAATACATGAGGCATGCTTCCACGCAAGGGGATGGAGTGTAAAACTTATATTTTTTCAATAGGAATTTATTACAATGGGTAGTTCAACTCACCCACACACTGATTTATCCTTTTGTTATATAATGCTTTCATGAAGTTTGTTGTAGGTGTCTAGGGTATCTATCTTTTTCAAATCATTACAAGTGGTGTTGAAGCTATGTGATCCCCAATGATGGGTACAAAAACCTATTTAGAGGAAAACAAAAAGTAGGTGAAGTTGCAAAACCCCACTATACACATGCCCAAAACCATAAAGATCATGTTAGAACCATACTACGCCCCAAACTGGGTTGCACATTCTTGCACAAGAGTAGTATCTAATTCTATATCAAGAGAAAAAACATTTCCATATTTAAAATAACTCTTTCACCTAACTTTCACACCTAGATAATCTCTATACCACTCTGGGTAACTAAATACTTATCCTTTTTATGGTTTTAAGGAATCTTCATATCATTTTATCATAGTTGCAAGTATTAAAATATTCGTGGTGAATTATATGGTTAATGTTTATTAATTAATTTAGAATAATCAATGTGTAACATCCTTTAACATTTTCCTAATATACCTCTTTCATATTTTAATTAGGAATTTGTCAAAACCATATATGTATGTATGTATGTATGTATGTATGTATGTATGTATGCATGCATGCATGTATGCATGTATGTATGTACGTATGTATGTGTGTGTATGTGTGTATAAATGTGTGGGTGCATGTGTCTGTGTGTCTGTGTGTCCGTGTGTGCGTGTGCGTGTGCGTGTCCGTGCATGTGTCTGTGTGTCTGTGTGTCCGTGTGTGCGTGTGCGTGTGTGTGTGTGTGTGAGTTTGCGCGCGCGCGCACGCACATGTGTGTCTCCATGTGAGTGAGTGAGAGTGTGTGATATATATATATATATATATATATATATATATATATATATATATATATATATATATATATATATATTATCTTCTTCATATGTATGTATGTTCATGTATGTATACTAAAAAGTCCACTGTGTAGCTCCCATGTGTGTGTACGCTGTACCTATATGTGGAGCAAAATATGTATATGTAAACTATTCTAGAAAACTATACTAGATGATGGGAAAACTCTTCTATTATTCTTTCCCAAGTCTTTCAAAACTTGATATTGAAATATAACATAGTTTATATCTTATCTATTTTACATGTTGACATTTGTTTGGTTGTGCAAAACAATCCCTGATGAATACCAG
The DNA here is from genome assembly GCA_019776745.2 of Taxus chinensis. NCBI lineage: Eukaryota > Viridiplantae > Streptophyta > Pinopsida > Cupressales > Taxaceae > Taxus > Taxus chinensis. The sequence goes on along the minus strand of CM034146.1, from coordinate 715,456,667 downwards.
TCATGAATTGATTTTTATCACCAAAATTTTATACAAGTATAGACTCTTCCATGAATAATATTACAAAAATCCTAACAACCACATCAACTTATACACTATGATGAATTGAACATAGATTAGCCACATCCTTGATGTGATCAATGAGAGTGGTTGAATTTTGACCAAATAAAAAAGATAGATCAGTGAGGGCATATATATAATGATGGTATTCCAAACTAAATGTGTCAATATAATACTATTATATCATGATACTAAAGGTTGTTAAATTTGTAGAAGATTCATGGTTATTTTGAGGTGACGCATTAGATTAGGTCCTACGAATAGGGGACGTAAGTACAACTTTAGGCCTTCCTTTTCTTCTTGTGGATAACTACAAGGGTTTAAATAGGATTTTACCCCTAACAATTGACCTTGTCTTTATCCTTCTCAAAGGCTTATATATTTCTGTATGAAAATAGTGGCAAGATGATAATAATATGTTTCTTCGAAGTAAATGATAACCAAGGTTATCACCAGAACTTTAGCATTATTGATTTTCCAAACTATAGAGATTAATATAATCTTAGATTTTCGGACGATTATCAAAAAAATCATGTCCCACCGAGTGTGCTAAAATTTTATTAATGCTTATGAATTTATGATTTGTGTTATACCCATAGTCAGAAGAAGAAAAAATATGTGAATTTTTGTGAATTTTTATAGTGTGAGTGTTTTGTTCTTAGAACAGCCTCTAGAGTAGGCCCATTTCTTTATATCCCAATGTTGAATTGAGATATGTCTATGTGGAAAAGTAAAAAGAGAAATAACTAAAATAAAGTGGTAATACACCAAAATAGATTGGTATGGTTCCAATAATAGAATTTAACACACAACCATTGGGTAGTGCAAGAATATAATTTAAAGCAGAATACTTAAACAAGAAACAATTTAGGTAAGTGTTAACTCTTATTTTACAAATTAGGAATCCATAAGAATAAAGTTAAAGAGTAAAATAACAATACAAAATTGTAGTTTATTGTAGAAAAGGCCTCGCTATACATTCTTTGTATGCATAATAGCTAAAGTAGAGGGAAGAAAATTCTTTTACTCAAAATGAGTGAATTATATTTATGGTAAAGTAATAGGGGAGACACATGCAAATTGTAGCCTTCTGTATCTTAAAACTATACTAAGATAAACAAAACACCATGCATAGTATTGTTGAAGATTTTTCTCTGTAACATATATATCTCATATCTTATGTGTAGCAACAGAATCCTTGGTAGTTCAATTTATTTACATGAAGGAAGAATCCATAATTTCGTTGATATGTTTCCTTTATTTTCTATGGATCTCCATATTGAAATGGAAGAACCTCTATATCATGTAGGTTAGCATGGTTGAAATGTTGACCAACCAATAGGCTATTTAGCATTTTTTGGTTGGTATTTTTCAATCGTTGGTCAATAATTCAACTTGTTAACATATGTGAGGTTTAGGTAGAGCATATTGAAACTCGTCAACATCCTTTATATAAAAATTATTCGTATATCCACAACGTGCAGGCATTAATGTGAGTGTGTTGAATTGCTAATCTCAATTCTTGATGAAGTTGGTATTCTAGGAAGAATGATTATAGTCCTTAGACTATAGTGGTCATGTTTTATTTGTTTCCAATTTGAGTTAATGTTAGACATTATATTTTTATAACTAGGCAGAAGATAAACAGGCTTGGGGTTTTTATATAATGAACTTTCTTTCTTAAGAAAATCAACATTCGAACACGTGTTTTGTGGCCATGCCACTTCATATTATTTCTCGCCAAATATTTTTGAAAATTTAAAACACCTAGCCTAGTCCTTTACCTTTCATTTTCCAATGACACGACTTTAAAATATATTTGACCTCTTTTCCTTCCCACATTTGTTGGATGGCTTGGTCATTGGTAACGTATAAGCCCTAATATATCATGATCCTTATGTTAATATGGATGACACCACAATGGAAATGGCCCTCTTACTAAAAAAATGGTCGATTGGTTAAGAGATGAGTATGTTTGTTTGCTCAACCTTCCCATCTCCTCCAACATGGCTTCATAATCCAAAAAAAACAATCATACATAATTTCCTCTAAATACATGCCTTAAGTTATCCCAAGTCAAACATGTCTCTTCAATGCATCTTGGAATTGATTCTACAACTCTAAGAAAATCCCCATTGATCATAGTGACCCGATAACAAATCATGAAACTCATCAAACTTTGAAGTTGTATGGAAGTATTTCCCCTACAAAGTAATGCAACTTCCCCTACAAAGTAATGTGATTTCCCCACGCGACCCTTCCTTTTGTTTTATATAATATCATTAACCCTTGGTTATATTGATAGTTGTGAATCTCCTAAGTCCCCATCCTCCATTGAACAACTATTATAACCTTCAACTCATGGGCTTAGAGAAAGAATTACAACCTTTATATTAGCATAAGATAATTTTTCTACTAGTGTTTACAAATTATATCTTGCATTTCCTAGTTACACACCTTGAAAGATAAGGGTTGGGAAACTTGTATACACATGATTGATTGTTGGCATGTATCAAGTATGTTTCAAATCATGAGGACCCTTATAATTATGGATGGATAACAAATATCCTCATTAACATGGACTTCATTTTTATGCACTTTGCAAAGAGTTGAGGCTGAGTTAGGATTTTGAAAAAGGATATATGATTCACATCGATTCATGATAGAAGTAGAGAAATTGAGTGATGCTTTCCCAAATTAGGGCATGCACATCACATTCGAACAATCAGATTGATTCTTGTAGTGATGACTAGATAGATAGGGGTCGAAGGCCTTTTCCTTCTCTGGAGTTCAGACCAACCCCTATATATAGATAGGGCTCTATATAGAGAGATGGCCCCCAAACCCATCTATAAAGATAAAGATTTAGCCTGGGTGGCCCTATATATCTATCTAGCAATCAACTATATATAGTTGTCGAGTGCCCCATCCCCATATATAGAGAGGGGAGATGGAAGCCTAACTATCACTCACACCTCGGTGCCCTCTCCCTCTTCCCCCATTTTGGTCAAGTCATTTATACATCGTACCTGAACTCTGAACTAGTTGCCTAAATAGAAGGGGTGACCAGCCCGCATCTAGAATCTATATAAATGGGTAGGGATATCCCTTAGAAATTGCCCTATATAGATATCTAAGGGGTCGATGGAAGGCCAATCCATGTCACCTATCTATAGTAATGAGGCATTCTCCGACAATTTCATAACTTTTTGCCATTAACATGATTACTATTTTCTAGTCATATTTTGAAGGCTGACTCACCTAACCCATGGGACATGTCTTGTACCACCTATCATTGATGAGTGCATCTAGATTCACACGAAATTGATTATTATCTATTGCCCACCTTAATTTTATAATTTCCCAATTATTTTCATATATATATATATATATATATATATATATATATATATATATATATATATATATATATATATATAACTTTATTTGTCTTATTCTAGTTAAACCTAATTTTAATTGTAAATGTGGTTACTTTAGTAAGTTTTTTAATCTAAAACCACTTTTCACATGTATAAAATGAACTTATAGTTTATATTTCATTTTACATATGAATTGGCCTAATGGTGAAGCAAGATTAAGTACCTCTTACATATTAAGAGAACAAGATAGTGTGACATGATATCAACTGTCTATAGACCCAAAAGCATACCACTTACATCAAAAATTGTAAAACCAATTATTATTAATATTATATTACTAGCAATTGCAAATGAGTTGCAAATTACGCCGGAGGGTAGTAGCAATATTTAGTTTATTTGAGTTGTATTTCGCGTTGATATTCCCTGGATGTCTATATGCTATTGCAAAGCTCTTATTTTGCTATTGTCCATATTTTTGTAAGACACAATTATGATAGTCGCCAAACTAAATCATGTTTCATCATTTGGTCAAACACCGGACATTTATCTATTAAATCTTTCAAATCTCAAAAACTTTGAACAAGATATATGACCAATATTATTTTCCAAAAAAGTAAACTATAGAATTTACTTTATGAAGAATAAAATTAAAATCAGAAAACTTTTGAATCTCAAAAACTTTGAACAAGATATATGACCAATATTATTTTCCAAATAGTAAACTATAGAATTTACTTTATGAAGAATAAAATCAAAATCAAATATCTAGGACTAGTAAAAAAATATCTAGGATTCCAGCAAACTTTAAAATATCTAAAATCCGGCCAGATAGTAAATATTGGAGCAGCCGGAATTTGACACTTTCCAACAAGGGCAAATTCAGAAAACTTTTGAATCCTCAAAAACTTTGAACAAGATATATGACCAATGGGTTATTTTCCAAATAGTAACACATTATAGAATTCTAGCCCTCTTTATGAATAGAACAATGACATCAAAGTAATCAACATATCTAGGATTAGCATCACAAATATCTAGGATCTGTATTGAACAAGATATCTAAAATCCATGCAAGAGAGTAATTATTATTTCCGAGCCCACTCGGAATTTGACACTTTCCAGCAAAGGCATCTTCAGAAGTAGACGCCTACCGGCGAAGTAACATGGGTTACATTTAAGGAATTAGCTTTTCTTCCTAACCAAAGAACGCTTATGATAAATACAAAGACATACCGTACAATAATCTAAACCGTTCCATCAATCAGCAATGATACAACACCCGTAGCAGCAAGATTATTCCTTGCAGGAATCGATACATGTTGTCAGCACTGCCCTGTGTCATTTGAAGCAATTTATAAATTTACATACCAAGTCAATCCCTTCAACTATGTTTTTAAACAATATTCTATAGTGCGAAGCTAATTCGTGTGGACACAAACCTCACTTTCCTGCGGGAGGCTCCGGCAACAGGAACCGTCACACTTTCCATCGATAATGCACAGTCTAAACCGTTAGTTCCCGTCATCAATACGTGAAAAGACACAGACATGTCTACCACTGAAAAAGCTTCGTCAATTGATCATTTCATATCGCGACGGAACTATTCGGGCTCAGGCGCAGCAGATGTAAGTTTCAGTGTTGACTATCAGTCAATTTGGAGAAGCTTAGATAGACCGGTAGAAGCTACATACTTCCACAAACCTTGTGTAATGATAAGGTGGCAAGTTTTCACTAATACGATGAAATCAACAGGCCCACCACTAAATCCGGGCCATACTTGACAGAAAGAATCGAAGGTCAAGTTTGGCTCCAGGGAAGCATGAAGGTCAAGTTTTTGGAAAAGAATATGAGATTACGAACCTTGATTATTGGATTTGTCACCAAATAATTGTGAAATAATCTGTCAAATATTTGCCGACTTTAGTTACCTCTTGGCCATAAGAAATTTGTCTCACACCCTGCTTCTTGCTTCTTTTAAAGAGTCTGCCGATGGCTTATTCACGATAGACTGTTCAAGATTTACAGTCGACAACTTACAGAAAAAGAAGTCATCACTGCATTGTTCGGACAAGATATTCATTGTTCAATGTGTCATTCTTAACAAATGACTTCGATCCTCACTGCTACAAAGATTGCGGACTTTCCATAGGCAACGAATGCTGGCATTAATGAATTACTACTGCAACTGAGATAGCAACTTGTTCGACACGATTTGGAATTGAATTCTTTAATAATTAATTGGTATGCCTGAGTCACATTTCTTGACATAATTATGCGGAAGTTGTTTTGTTTGAGTTCGTTATATTCTTCTTCCAAAATCATTCGGGAAGACACTGAGATATCTCATTTTAAAACTTCAACTGCAATACACAACTTCAAACCTATGAAGTTTGGTCATAATTAATCTGGATTGTAAGTGACAGCATCGAAACAGAGACACTATCCAACTAGTAATCTGTCTACAAAAAGACCCATATTTTTCACTTTCCTTCACATGTAGTCGAGCCTCAAGCGGCTATGGAAACCTCCATAACTTAAAGCTGAAGGCTGCATCTTAGTCTTCTGCTTGAATACCAGAATATCTAATGTTCTCAGTGGGGGCCGGATATTGAGTGATTCGTAAACTGCCAAATATTGATCTTATAAGAAGGAAGCACCAGGCTTGAGGGCCACACGTATTAGTTCTGTAACATAACACATTGATGCATAAAACAATAATAGTCAATTCGCAAGCAAGTACATGACGTCACAAACCTTGGACGCAGCGAAAGCACTATGTTGAGGTCAATACCAGAATTAGCAGTTTATCTTCTTTCAACTAGACCAAAGGAACTTATTGCTCTGAGGCAAAACTTGAGTGGTTAACCACTTAGACTCAGCTTTCCGAGATTAGAAACCACATAAAGGTTGATTTAGCATATGGTGTCGACAGCAGCCACAGGCCTCTCAGCTACCCATGTAGGTCTTGAACATGGCTATCCGAGACGTCCAATCAGTAAAGGACAGAATCGACGACCAAAGCAAATTGAATTACGAGCTTTATATAACAAATGTTGATTCCAAATGAGGATATTTAGACCTCCAGTAGTTAGCGCATATGAGCTTGTCTTCCACGTTTTGACAAGGTAAAAGCAGCTGAATCTTGTGACCCTAGTATGCAGCTGAGCTCTCATTAAAACTTGGCCGACACGCCAAACCTTAGAGAGTTGAGCTCACAGCTGTCAACAGACCAAAGGAACTTATGCTCGAAGCCATGAGTGGTTAAGTACCTAGGGAACTTCTTACATTCTGAAACACCATAAAGGGATTTAAACATCTCGTACGCGACTGCATAGTTCTCGGCAAATACGGTAACATTCTTTCAACGACATTTCACGTGAGGGTTTCCGTATTTTGTTCTCATATAGTGTCACCGATATAAAGTACACGACAATTTCGGTAGTATAAAAAGTATTGGTAATATTTTTTTTCTTAAAAATTCAGAAACAAGAGATTTATTAAGTAATATATGTTATCACTTATCTTATTATTAAGCCTCACAATAACGATGCTTAAATGGTTTTAATTGTCAAGATTTTAAATTCAGCAGTGTAAGTTGATTTTTCTACTTATTATTTCAGGGAGTCGGGGTTTCCGGAGCACTTGACCTTGGTCAGCTGGAATTGTAGAGTCTATTTTTGGAGAAGATGCGTAACAACCTAGACTTGTAGAAATGGGTGACAACAGCTAAAGAAGTAACTGTGTTGCTAGTAAATCTGTATTAAAAACCCATGGAATACGAATTACTATATGGATTGTCAACCAAATGTTTGACAAAATACTCTGTAAAAAAATACTCAAATACAATTGTGATTCTGAAAGAATTAAAAGTGACAAAATGTCATGCAGGGGTCACGGTAAGAAAATCATAAGTAGCGTGATGAAGAAGAGCTATCATTCAACTGGAGCATAAGAGGATATTAATCATACATTTTATATGGCTGATATGTAATTTACCGTATTTTTTTCCGTATTTTTTTAACGGACTCGATGCTTTTTTTCCATAATTTAAGCTCCGACCGTTTCAATAACACTCCGTACGAAAGTTGCTACCTTGATGTGGTGTGATAGCAGCCTTAGGCCTCTCAGTACCCAGTGTAGCATCTTGAACATAGTTATGAGCACTCCGAGCAGAAAGGCTTGATTATGCCGAAACTTTAATTGAAATTGGAAAACCAACAATCAGGAAGACACAGTTACTCCGAGAAATGAAGATACTTGACCTCCAAATAAAGGCTTTTTCCACTTTATGATTCGAAGGTGGCCGAAGTCTTAGTGCTTGGCCGCAAGCAAGTCGCACTAGATGGGAACTTGGACAGTCACACCAAATCCATGAGAGTTGATCCATTCTGACTCGTTTTGGGTCCCTTGCCAGTCACATGCTTGGGATTTGTCATGGACTGAGGACATGGCTGATAGTCTTACAATTGTGGTCACTTGTAAGACCTACAACGGTGACATTGTAGTAGATTATTTCATTTGGTCACGAAGAACTATATGCTCGAAATCCATGAGACATCAAATTTGCTCGACTAAATATGTCGAGATTTGAGACCTAAGCATCAATCCAGGTATATGTAACAGTGCATCCTATGACACCTGATTTCATCGTTCTTCCAGTTCGATATTCTATCACTAAGCAATCCATAGCAAAGATGCTTCTAAAGATAGCATATCCTCATGACATCAAGATTACATCTGAGAATTCATCATTCAGGGTGAAGCATTGAGCATCATGTACAACAAGCATTTCACTTAAAGAACCAAAGAATACTTCAGTTGATTCAAACCACTGTCAAAAAAATTGTTACGTATAATTTAAGTTCCAGTAATATCATAAAGTGGCCCTAATAAACTAGATTCTAGCATGTCTTTCTACCAATGGGAGTGGCACCCAGTTTTCCATGCAAATTCCCTTGGTTTCGGTTTTTAGTATGCGAACCTCATCAAAGAGTTTTCTGAGAAATAATTGTGTCTGATCAAAGAAACCTAACATTATGGGTATTATGATGAAGCATAAAGTCGGTTCTGCAGAAGGAAACCTACCTTGCGATTTGATGCTCCAAGGAAGTCGCTGCGAAGAAGCCCTCCAAATGAAAATTTGGAAAGCATAGACCCCAAAGGTTATTTGCAGGGAGCTGGCAAGGCCATTAACATGGGAAGAAATCAGATGGTGTCCAATCTTATTGTCATAAATTAAGTTGGTCTTTGAATTCAATCGAACCTTGACTGTATGGATTTTACTTCAAGATAAACCTCTAGTCAATCAACACAATGGCTAAGCTTTTTTCTATCGTTTTGCTCTGCTCTTCCAAATGGCATCAAATATGGTTTTTTTTTTTAAGGCGCAGGATATTGACGTGATGAAAGTGGAATATTTAAAGTGCCGCTTGCAATTCCTGCATTCACCAGCTTGATGAAACACACATTTAATGCTAACATTCAAACAAGGCTTGGTATGGGCATACTCATGGACAACTAGCATTGTCGTTATACCTCTCCACAAGAGTGGGGACATGTCAATACACCCACCAAATTATCGCACCATTATGATTAATCCACTTTTTGGAAAGCTCTTTGGCAGCAATGGTGGTAGAGCGTAGAATTAGTCTTTGGGAATGAAAAGGATAGGGTAAGAGAGCAAAAGGGTAGGTAAGTTTTACACCAAAGCACTCCAAGACCAAAGCACTCCAGTATTGATCATTGCATGTCACTCTTAGGCACTTTAATTGAAAAGGTTTGGGATAATCAGGGAGGGTGAAGAGGTATTTTTGTTGCTTTCATGGATTTCAAGAAAGGCCTTTGACACGGTTCCAAGAAACAAACTCTGTGGGACAGAATGGAAGACCTTGGTGTATTCAGATGAGTATAGAATATACAGTGCATACGGCTTCACATGAGTAGGTCATGGGCTAAAGTCAGAACTAAGTGTACGGTCTATCCGAGTGCTTCTGGGAGTGACATTGGGGTCAAACAAGGCTTGTCTATTGTCCCCCACCTTGTTTGGGTTATATACATTGACAAACTAGAGGAATGGATTGACAATGTTGGTGCAGACATGGGCATTCATTTAGCTAGCTTATGTGGTAAAATTGTTGCTTCTATGCGTAGATGACCTTATCCTAATGGCTAAAACAATGGCCCAGGGTTTACAGGAGCACTTGAAAGCTTTAGATACTATTTTTCCAAGAGGTGGGAATGCAAGTGAATACTAGCAAGAAAAAAATCATGATCTTTTCTCTACGGAGAAGAAAGAAGCAATATGAGTTTCTTTTTTAAGGAAATGCATTAGAAATAGTGGAACAATAGAAATCTCTTGGGATTGGCTTTCACAATAAGATTATTTAGGAGACATGCAGGGAAAAAAGAATCCAAGGGGGTGGAAGGCCTTATACTCATTGCAAAACAGGTACATGAATGCAAAATTGTGGGATTGGAAAACCAAAAATACCTTGTTTGGCATGCTAGTCACACCAGTGATTCTATATGGGTATGAAGTTTACGGCAGAAATGTTTCTGATTTAAATCGAAGACAGATAGAGAGGGTCCAAAAGCACTATATGACTAGTAGCCTCAAATTTAAAGCCTCAATTCCATATGAGATTATTTTGGCCAAATCTGGTACCTTTCCACTAGAAGCATCAATAATGATTCAAACTCTAAGTTATTTTAAAAAGGTGCAAGAAATGGATAATCATTGATGGCCCAAAATAGTAGCTGAAGCATAACTAAAAAGAAGGAAAAGCACGTGGATGAAGCCAAACAACAAGTGGATGAGTTAATGGGACATCAACATGCAAGAATCTCCAAATACCAATGAGGAAATAAAAAATTATATGAAGGAGAAATTCATGTCATCCATGTGGACAAGGCAGATAGAACAGAAGAAAACATACTACATCAATCATTTAAGCCCCACTTGGGATTACGAAGAAAATGCATGCATAGGATTGGAAATTAAATGGAAATAAAAGATGTTAATTGCCCAACTGAGAACAAACTTGCATCAACTTAGATGTGAAACTGATAGGTGGACAATACCCAAAGAAGAATGGGAAACAAGAACTTGTTTATTATGTGTCAAGGGGGTAGTGGAAATTAAATGACACTTCACTATGGAGCGTGCAGCTTATAATGACATTCGGAGAAGCTACAGGGACAATTGAAGCATTGATAAGTTAATGGACATGTTTAAGAGGAAAGGCTAACCAAAATATCAAGTTTTTAAATCAAGATACATAGTAGAAGAGATGACATCGAGAAAAGAGTTATCTTTTTGCAATATCAGCAAATAGCCTTTGTGACCTGATGTTTTGTTTTTATTTGGACAATTTCTTTTTATGGATCTTAGTCCCATAGATTGTTTGGTCTCATGGAATTTATTAAAATCCTTCGCTTATCCATTCATTCATGACTCTTTACATTTTCCTAACTCTATTTGTAGCTTTTTGTTTCATATTGTTGGTACAAAAACACATCTTATATAAGCATAACAAATTGATAATAATATTTGGTAGGAAAAGGCATGTGACAAGAAGGGAGGCACTTTCCTTGGCACAAAGAGAAACTTAAATCGGTCGGTAAAGAGTACATGTTGTTGCATCCAGACTCAATTTAATAAGAGTATCCACTATAGAATAGTGTAATTATCACCATTAATGTCATTCATCATTCATGAAAGCACTTTATAATTTTTGAATACATGTGTCCTGTCATCAACACCATCCACTCCCCCACTTACCTATTTATTTCCATCCTTGCTAAAAAAATCAAGCCTCTTGTAGATAACACCTCATTCTTTATCAAAGACCCATTTGCCTTTGTTGAATTTATAAGAGATCAAAAAGTTTATTGTCATGGCTTCGTCGTAATATTTTCAATGTGTTAACCTTTTTCACTAAAATCCCCATTGATGAAGATTTACTCATCATTAGGAAAATCATTGATGTTAAAACTACAAATCTTATTGAAATTTACTTACGCTCCACCATCTTTAGCTTCAATGAAGAAATTTATGAGCAAACTATGAGTATTGACATGGGCTCCCCTCTTTCTCCCATAATTTTCATTTGAAAAGAAAGTAGTTGAATCCTACCCATTAAAACCAAGTTGGTGGAAGAGGTTTTTCCATGATACTCACATATATTGGCTTCATGTAATGGACAAACTTAATGAATTTCTCTCTCACATGAACAACATTTCACCACACATTCAATTCACAATGGAATATTGATAATTATATAAAATTCCTCAACAACGAGTCCTAAGAAGAAAAAACAATGGTTCACTTTCTCACAAAGTATTTAGAAAGAGAACACACATGATTGTTACCTAAGGGCTGAATACCACCATCACCCTTCCCAAAAAAATGACGTTCTAAAAACACTCACATATAGAGCCATGAGAAATTTTTATAGTGAACATTTGAGTCCTGAATTTTGTCACCTTGAAAATGTTTTTAAGAATAATGGTTATAATGATAAAAGAATCACTAGCACAGTTAATAAATTCAATAACCCCCCTCAACCTAAAACTACTCAACATGATTCTAATGGTAAGGTTTTCTTACCATATACAAAATACACCACTGATAAAACGACTAAAATTTTGAGTAAAAAAGGGATCAAAACTTCCTTCATGCCTATCAATACCTTAAGTAACAACCTTAGGTGGCATAAAGACAAAATTGATCCTAAAATTAATAGTGGTGTATGTATGATTAAATGCTCTTGCAAAAATCCATGCATTGGCAAAATTGGGAGATAAATCCCAGTGCAGGTTAAAGAAAACAATAAAGACATTAAATATGATATAAAGGAGATATCTACAATTTTGAACACTCCCTTAATACCAAGCACTTCATTTGCATTGATTATGTGATGGTTCATCAATATTACAAACCTTCTTCAAGTGGGAATCATTGCAACCTTTCTAGAGATCAACTTCTTATAAGACATCAAACTTTTTTGTTTGTATTTTGGAAAATATGGTTCGTATTTATATTTGTATCTTGGAAAACAAGCTCCTCATTTCTTTTTTCTCTTTTATTTTTAACTTAGAAAACAAGCTCCCCACCTTTACATGGCCTTCCTTTCAAAAACTAGAATTAGATTGCCTAATTTTTATAGTAGTGAGTGATATATTGACAGCAAAGACATGTGCCACAAGTTTCCATTCTATAATTATAAGGCTTTCTTTTTCACTTTGTTTTTGCCGATAACCATTGTGGATGATTATTTCGGGAGTGATGTTTGAATTTTTTATATTTTTTGGATGATAGGCCTTTATTAAGTTAAATTTCTTGAAAACCGTTGTCTTGGTCATCATAGCCATCTTCATATTCTTTAATATTTTAAATTGATATTTCAATTTTTATCGATGAATCATTTCATGGTTCTATCTCTAACCTTTCTCTTCATATTACATTGATATTAATAAAACCACATTATACTAGATATAATATTCATAATAGTGCAAAAATATTCCTCTATTTCTATCATTCACTAATGATTAAGATTTTCTCATACACACGAATCATGGAAAAAGAAGGGGTAGTACAGAGCAAAGAAAATATGTCTAAAATATGTGGGGACGAAAGAAAATTATACAAAATCAACACCACAATAATGAAAATTCTTGAAGATCATGGCTACAACAGTTATCACACTGAAATCGGTATGAGTGAAAGGGAATTCATAAATAAATTTGGACCATATCCGAGAAGGAAATAGTTTTCAATTGTCAAATCCATATATGGGATATCAAAGAGGGTTTAATTTGCATTTTTCTCTCCATTTTTAATGTAATATTTTGGTAAAATTGAATTGCTTTAAGGGTTACCTTTTAAATATCAACCACCAATTTTACACTTTGTTTGCAATAATTGCTTACTTATTTATCTGAGATACCTTTATAAGTATTTTTATTTTAATTATTTCAATGTTTATTTATGACTCCTTTCACTACTCCAATTATATCTAATGGGCTTTTATAAATACAATATAGTCAATAATAATTTTCAACATATTTATATTTTTTGTCAATAATGTTTTATAAGTGCACTTTCTTTATAACTATCATTTAAGCCTTACTCTTCCTCTAAAAATATTTGTAATTTTATCTTCAAAAAATTAAAAGTTAAACCTTAAAAATGCATGCAACATGATTGGAGTAGTTTCAATTATGAGACATCTTCCAAATTAAATAATCAAATGTCATTTTGTTGTTTTTAATCAATTGTGATTAAAAATGAAATAATATTTCTTTTTCTTTTTCAAAAAATTTAGTTTATCTAAGTCTATTTAAAATCAATTAAATCATCTATATTCATTTCAACTTCACTTCCTTCACCAATATTACATCTCTCCATCATAGCTTCTCTAAAACTTAGGTCTAAAATTTTGTACCATTTAGTGATAGGCTTTACAAATTTACAAGAAAAAGATAAATAAACCCTTCCCTTGACCCCTTATAAGGAAAGTAATTAAAGAGTTAATGCACCAGTCTCATACACACTGGTATAGTAGTGGAAATAATCTATAACAATTCCCTTGCTTTTACAAATATGAAAAAAAAGATACCTTTTATTCAGATTTTTTCAAATTCTCATAGATCAACGTTTTATGTTGCAACCCATCGAATGACCTAAATTATGTGAATGGCCTTAATTAATACAATGGCTCTTTTATTTTGATTTTCAATAACATGACCACACCTATGTCTCTTAGGACTTTCAAATATAAAAAATAAATTGAATGTGAATTGTAATAATCTCGTCCTTATAATCGTTGTTATTCTTTGAGTTGTGTAGGCTTCCAATGAATTCACTAGCCTTTATCTTCCCTAAATCCACCTTAATATCTAGTAGGAAAGCATTGTAGACACTCAAATTTGGTAATCTATTATTTGACACTATTGGTCTTGGCATTACACACTTACATACAAAAATACACCCTCCTCGCTCTTTCTTAGCACACCCTGATAGCTCTTCAAGTACTTTATTATCTTTTCACACCTTTATGTCATCATTTCCTGGGGGCTTTATAGCATAAAATGCAGCTAAAGACATCCATCCTTTGACCCATAAATCTAAACAGTCATTTTTCCCTCTTGGTAAAAACCACATATTTTGTTCGAAATTGACACATGTCTAGCATGACCCTACTGTAATTTTTCCCTCTTGTTCAAAACCATTTTCAGTCAGAATTGACACATGTTAAGCATGACCCTACTGTACAGTTTTGGACCAACATGTTTTGGGTCCAAACTTTCAATTCCATCATCTTTATATGAACTAATATTTCCTCTTGGTCGAACTTTCATGACATAGCAACCATCGGAATCCTATTTAATCAAGTTAATCATACCTCATTTAAAAGTCTCAGAACTTTATGTTCTCCTCATGTTAAAGTAATCACAAAAGGAACTTACTACTTTTTTAGTGAAATAATTTATCGGGTGCACAAATTGTGGGATTTCACTAATGGTCTGGGACTAGGTCCCTCTGCTTGAATGGGGTAGCTACATTTATTGAAAACGGGAAAATTATATACACTATTATATCAACCAAGGGTGGTATTTTAACTGGGGATCACACAGGGGTACTTCCCTACACCTGTGGAAAAATGCTTATAGAAACTACAAGGGAGGAAACTTCTTGAAAGAAATGTATGAAGAGAATAACAAAGAGGGGGTTTTTGCACAATAAATAGTAAACAAATTTTATTATTTCAAAACCATAACATTACCCATGAATTCAATGAAAAGACACCATGAGAATCAACAAGGAACAAAATACACAAAGTACAAATTCTTAATGCATAACATTCAATAAGTACATTGCTCATGGAGTATAGTTGACATGGAGAGGAAACATAAGAAAAAGAAATAGAGTAAATTTGATCACTTGTTTCTAGAGAGAGTATGAGAGATAGTAAATAAGATTAACCATCCTTTCAAATGAGGAGGCTCTCCTAATTTATAGTTTACAATCCATCTCTTCATCTACCCCTCACATGACTTTTCATAATCCCATTACAAGTGACTTTTCACATGACCTTAAGAAACACAAAATAAGTCCCCTTTTTATAACTGCAAAAGGGAATTTTACATTGCAAAATAATTTCATAATCACTTTAATGAATAAGACAAAAAGTCATTATTTTTTACAACAAAGAATTAGAAAGGAAGTAGATAAGAGGAGAAATAATAAGGAGAGAAGAGAAGGAATGCTCCAAAGCATAGATCTCAATGAAGATCAACTTCGACGGTGTTGAAGATGACCTCCTGGCCCATAATGACCCTTAACAATAATTCATTGACAAAGAGCTCTAATGAATACCTTTGAACACTTTGCCCCTTTTGAAAAATCTTTAAATATTGAACCTTTCCAACACTTCTTGAACACACCGAGATGGAAAATGATGAGCACTTATGAGTAGACCATTGAGATACATGAAGGATGACTCCCCTAATTTATAAAATCCTTTTGATACTTGATACATTATCACATATTCATGACCAACCATTCACATGGGATAAATTGAATGCACTTTTTTTACGCAATCATGATCTTGACTCTACCACTACATGACCATTGATGATGAGTGAAGTATGAGATAAAATCCTTTTGAGTCCAAAGTGAGGAAAGGAGAATGACACCAAAATCAATTTCATCCACAAATTGATCATGCTTTCCATGAGAAATTAATTGAAATGATGTTCAGAACAAAATTGGCCTTTTTCTCATTTTGACATTTTAGGCTCATCGCATAGGTGCATGTGAGAATTTACTTGAAATTTGAGTTGGGGACCTCTATGAATACTAGTACCATTTTAGAATGTAAAGAGTACTGAAATTTGACCAATTTTAGTTCATTTACCCATTTAATATTTTTATAATATGCATCATTATTACCTTATTTTGGCCAATTTTGCCAAGTTTTGTCAATCTTGCCAACTTTCGAGTTTCTCGATCATATGGAAATGAAATTAGGAGTATGAATGCACATTTTTCTCATACTCACTATTTTTGGTAGGTGTTCCCATAGATACTTAATAAAAATATAAAAAAATTCTTTCCAGTGTCAGATTCGAATGAAACAACTTGCAAAAGTTTACATAATTCATTTCAAGGCTTTGCTCCAATTTTCAGGGGATTTCAATTGTCAAGTTTTGTAGATCTAAGAAAAGGTGATTATTTGCTGGAAAAATCATGTGGATATAAAAAAATAAATGAGGTAATGAATTAGGGCATGCAAATACTCTTATTAAATTTTTTATCACAAGGAATCCATGCTTAAAATTTGGTGGCAAACAGAGTTTGGGAATATGAGTTATGAGCAAAACAAGATTTGGAAGTTTAGAGCACAAAAGGGATTTTTCTGTGTTTAAATTTCATAACCATATTCAAAATATGATTTAATGGCTGACAAGGAGGTTGATTTGTGTTTTTAATATGTGTTTTTAAGTTGTGAGCATGAGTGAATGCAATTGTGAAGTGGGAGATGGAAGGAGGAAACACATGACAGTTAAGAACTTAGAAAAAAATTGGTTCTTGATCATCTTGGGAGGGGGCACAAATTTTTGTCCCAACTATCCCAAAGGGATAGAATTAATGGGCACAAAAAATTTCCCTACCTAAGCATGAAAATTTTCACACAATGATTTCTTGGCAGAGGAGAGAGAAAAAGTAAGCGAAAAGCACCTGGGGGCTGAGACTAGGTCACATGAGGAACTTGTGCAAGGGCTAGACATGGGCACAGTTTTGTGTCCCAAATATCCCAAGGGGATGGGATATATGGGTTAGAAAATGTGCCCTCATCTAGGAGTGACAAGTGATGGAAGGTGATTTGATGAGGCAGAGAGGAGAAGGGGCTAGAAAATGGCTCATGAAGCCTTCCTGGGGTCACATGATGAATCAAGGGCTAACATGAGCATGGGGAAAATTTTTGTGTACCAACTATCACAAAGGGATGGTAAAAATGAGATAGAAAAGTGTTCCCTCACCTAGGAGTGACAATTTTAAATATCCCTTGTGGGAAACCACTTGAAAATTCACAAAATATATGAAAATTGTAGCAAAGTAAAATTTCTAATTTTTTACAGAAAATGATCAGCTAGGGCAGCAAATGGTATTTAATTGATATCTCAAAAAATACTTGCCCAAAGTGCATGAAATTTTGAGGGAATATTGAAATAATAATAATAAACACTAGAAAACTATTTTTGGAATTTTTTGAATAATATATTGCTGCCAGAAAATTACAGAATGCCCTAGGCGGCTAGGAAACTTCAAAAATTCATATCTCCTCAAATATGCATGGAAAAATTATGAAACTTGGGAAATAACATCTATTAATATTGAGAATGAAAACCCAACCATCAGATCTAAAAAATGAAACCTGAAATCCCTTAAAACACTACTGCAAATTTGAAACTGAGTACATAAAACCCTAGAAAATAGATAAAAATATGAATTTCTGGAAATAAAATCTACCAATGATATAGAAGAGATACCAACCTCCAAATATGGAAATGGCACACTGAAACCCTCCCAAACATCGCTGAAAAATCCCAAAGTGGGTTGCTCCCCTTGGGAAGAGACCCAAAACCCTCAAAAGTGTCTCCAAATATGGCGCCAAAATCTGCTCTAATCGCTGCCACAAATCATATCCGAAAACCCTTGATTTTTCTCCACAAAAAACCCCAAAAATCTTCTAAAACCATTCTCTGAAAATTCTGAAATTAATCTCTTAAAATCATCCCTAAATCAGCTCCAAACTGACAAGCTAGGGTGGATCTTTCACCACTAAAGAATGCCCTACTAGCTAGGAATGGATCTCTCACCACCGAAGCTAGGGATCTTATGGGATCTTACTCCACAAGTTAAATGATAGCAATTAGTAGTTGCTCAATGAAAATCATAAGTGTGTATGCAAGAATGAGCTTTATCACTCCCCCAAACCTCCTTTTATAAATTTCCATTACCTTTTTCCAAGTTAAGAACTCCATGTGGGACTAAAAGTGACTTAAGTGACCCCAACAAATAAATAGAATAATAAAGTACTATAAGTCCCCCCTCAATGACAAAATATAACAATTATTACCGCCAAGTCTCCCAACTTAATGTAAACAAAAAAGTAACGTGGTAATAAGTCGTCTATACCCAATAGCCTCTAGAGTGTTTAGCCCCTTGGGTATGACCAAGGATAAGACTAAATTTTGGCCCTTAGGCTCTTGGAAAAGGAAAGGGGACATTACAATCCTCCCTTCCCAAGAAATTATTGACCTCGAGCATTATCTTGTCATGCTGCAGAAGTTGAATACCACAAAGTAGGTTTCTCCACCTCACCCTGCATTCAACCAAAGATCGGTTTAATCCGAAGTAACCAAGAAACCCCATGGAGTCATCATGACCTCCATGTTGTATAGAGAACAATGTTGTCCATGAAGTAGAATGATACCCAAACTATATCTCCACTGGTACCCACATCGGGATTGCTAATCTATCCAATCCCTACCAATCTGATGCCATCATCATGGGACCTGTCACTATCTCTCCGATCAACTCCTGGGTACAAAATTCCACTTTGAATCCTGTAGAATCCTTGGATCAACCTATGAAATAACTTGTATATGCACAAAGTGTGCTAACTCTCCCACATGACCCACATTAGTGTGAGAATACAGCTCCTCATAATGTATATCAATGTGTCCCATGGGGGAAAAATCCCAAGACTACAGTAAATGATCAACCGACAATGTCAACTCTACATAGTTCACCTCCTATGATGAGTGTGAACCTACTAAATAACTAGGTAACTAAGTCAACTCCATCCCTCCACTAACTAGCACATGGGTGAAGTGCCCACCGTGTCTAGAAGCAGTAAAATACCTAGGAGTGTTATCCCATGTCGACTCAGAACATGATGAACATGTAAGCTCCAATTTGTTATAATGACAAACCGTACATCCCTATATGAAGTTGAGGATATTCTCCCTCAAACCATTCCATCTAAACACCTCTAATATGAGCTTGTAGGTCTCATTGAAGCTCAAGTGTCTAATCACGAAATAATAATGCACATGTTGCAATATCTCCATCCTTAACCATTAATCTGACACAAGGTATAATCTGCTCTGATAGAATATCATCTCATCCTCCAATTTGTAGGTGTCATCCTGTATGTAACCATCCAGAATCTCACAAGTGTGTTGGTTCTTGGAGTACTCAACAAGAAAATGAGATCTCTAGCCTAATAAAACCTCAGATAACCTCAGATAACCAACATAATGATAAACTTAGATGATCTGAACCTGTAACCTCAATCTATGTGACTATCTCATGTGCAACACTACTGGTCACACTCACATCCATCATACTCCACATCGATCCGCAATAATAAAACCCCTCATCATGCCAGAAATTCCTCTCCATCCCCTTAGCTGCAACCACCCTAGGTGCACCTGTAGATAATCCCCTCCAAATCACATTCCTGCCTTCGGACTTAAACTTCAGCTCCATCGTCTGAAAGTTAGTCTGAAACTCACCAAGAGAGTGAAGCCACTGCTCTCCCAGCACTATGTCGGTCAATCCCATACCAACTATGTGGAAATCATCGATAACTGTGTAGTTACCCCTGGTGATGCTCAATTTTGGAACTCTCTATGTGCATCTCATATACTCCCCATTGGTTACAACAATGTTGAATCCCTCAAACTCCTTCGTCTGCAAACCTCGTCTCTTAACCAATGATGCATTAATAAAGTTGTGGGTAGCCCCACTGTCAATGAGTACCACAACTCGCTAACCCTACATAAATCCTCTAATCCTAAATCCCTTGTACATCAGAGTACTAGAAAATGTCACTATAGTCTCCCGAGGAAAAATCTCCTTCTCCTGTTTTGCATCAGCATTATCCAACACAACTCCATCTCCATCATCTATCTCGTGAGTCTCTAACTCCTCACCTCTGTCACCCTCACTCTCCTCGAAGACCTCGATGAATTGGGCCTTCCCTCTACCTCTGCAATTATGTCCTAGAACCAAAAGTGTGTGGCAATCGAAACATAGTTTCTTTCACCTCAACTCATCTCTGTCCTCACGGAAAATGACTAGCTTCTTAGCCACCTCCTACCTCAGTGGAGGCTCCCTCTGCTGAAGTTCATCTGATCCAGATGGAGGTTCCCTTTGTTGAACACGAGGTGGAACCCTCAAATTTGGAGTGGATAACTCCAAGTCTCGAGCTCTCCTAATAGCGTCATGCAAAGAAGAAGGCTCAAATACCTTCACAAACCCAGCGAGAGCATCTGTCAAACCTGTTGTGAACAGTAAAATCAAGCTCATCTCTATAACATCAGGTACCATGACTGATAATCTCTAAAAACTTTTGATATAATGATCCAGGGAACCAATCTATCTCAAATGAGTCAACTCCCTAAAATACCTGTGAAAGTCCCTCCTTTCAAATCTGCTCACTAGTCTCTACGTGAACTCTGCATAAGTAGTAATGTGTATGTGTCTCTATGTAATCAATCCATGATGCCACCAATCATGAGCGTCTCCCTCAAGATGTAAGATTACAAACTAAATTGCATCTTCCTCATGTATAGGATTCAATTCGAAGTATGTATTCAAATTTTGAACCCAATACTATGCAGTACACTTCTTAGAACCATCAAAGCGTGGAATGGAAATTTATCTCAATCTCCTCTATAACTCTGGTACATGTATCTGATGATCTCTCTTGGGCATGTTGCCAATCTTCCTTTTTCAATATTCCTGGAATGGCATGTTTTCATGAAATCCCTCACTCAAGGTTTGGTACCTCTCCTAACAAGACTCCTCATCCAAAATATCTACTAGTTGTTGTACCTGTGAAACTTTCGGGTCCTTCAAGAAAGAAGGTTCGTGAAGCCCCAAAGGCCTAGTAGAAGAATGGGGAGACCACTACCCTAAATGTCCATTCTCACCTCTTTAACCATGTTTTCCCATATTGCTATTTTCCCCTCTCCCTATGAGTATCAATCCTACATTGTGCTAATCTCTCTATGAGCTGGCTCAAATAGAGATTGGTAGTTTCCTATTGCTTTACCATGTTGAACAATTGTTTCATCATATTCACACACATGTCCTCACTATCTTTGTCTCCCATATTTCAACCCCAACAATCTAAAGAAACAACTACTCTAATACCATTGAAATATCCCTTGTGGGATACCACTTGAAAATGCACAAAATATATGAAAATTGTAGCAAAGTAAAATTTCTGATTTTTATAGAAAATCACCAGTTAGGGCAGCGAATGGTATTTAATTGATATATCACAAAATACTTGCCCATAGTACATGAAATTTTGAGTGAAGCTTTCAATAATAATAATAAACACTAGAAAAATATTTTTGGAAATTTTGGAATAATATATTGCTATCATAAAATTACAGAATGCCCTAGGTGGCTAGGAAACTTCAAAAATTCATATCTCCTCAAATATACATGGAAAAATTATGAAACTTGGGAAATAACATATATTAATATTGATAATGAAAACCCAACCTCCAGATCTGAAAAATGACACCTGGAAGCCCTTAAAAAAATACTGCAAATTTGGAATTGAGTACATAAAACCCTAGAAAATAGATAAAAATATGAGTTTCTGGAAATAACATCTACCAATGATATAGAAGAGATCCCAACCTCCAGATCTAGAAATGGAACACTGAAACCCTCCCAAAAAACACTGTAAAATCCCAAAGTGGGTCGCTCCCCTTGGGAAGAGGCCCAAAATCCTCAAAAGTGTCTCCAAATATAGTGCCAAAATCTGCTCTAATCACTGCCACAAATCAGGAATGGATCTCTCACCACCAAAGCTAGGGATCTTATGGGATCTTATTCCACAATCTAGATGATAGCAATCAGCATTTTCTCAATGAAAATCATAAGTGTGCATGCAAGAATGAGCTCTATCACTCCACCAAACCTCCTTTTATAAATTTTCATTACCTTTTTCCAAGTTGAAAGCTCCATGTGGGACTAAAAGTGAATTAAGTGACCCCAACGAAGAAATAGAATAATAAAGTACCATAAGAGACCCCAACGAAGAAATAGAATAATAAAGTACTATAAGTCCCCCCTCAACTACAGAATATAATAATTATTGCCACCAAGTCACCCAACTTAATGTCAACGACAAAATATAACAAAAAAGTAACGTGGTAATAAGTCATCTATACCCAATAGCCTCTAGATTATTTATCCCCTTGGGTATTACCAAGGCTAAGACTAAAATTTGTCCCTTAGTCTCTCAGCAAAGGAAAGGGGACATTACAAGGCAGAGAGGAGAAGGGGCTGGAAAATGGCTTATGAAGCCTTCCTTGGGTCACATGATGAATCAAGGGCTAACATGAGCATGGGAAAAAAATTGTGTACCAACTATCACAAAGGGATGGTACAAATGAGATAGAAAAGTTTTCCTTCACCTAGGAGTGACAAGTGTCACTTTTTGGTTGCACGACGGGAAGGGCTAGGATTAGGTGAGAAGGGGTTTAACTAACCTCAACAAGCTTCATCACGCTCATGTGATGGACCAAGGGGATAAACTAGGAATTGGAAAATTTGTGTGTCCCAAATTTCCCGAGGGGATGGGACATATAGGATAGAAAAGTGTGCCACATTCTAGGAGTGACATGTGTCCACCTGTGAAATTAACTATCCTGAAAGCTTGCCTTGAGGAGAACCTTGAAGATGAAGTTTTTGAAGCTCCATGAGGACTTTTTAGGAACTTCTTTATATGAAATTTACTCCAACCATCATTTTATGTAGAATGGGATAGGTCTATTGATATAATTCTTCATGAAAATCCCTTAAAATATCATTTTTTCTTGAGACTACAGGGTGTTCCTGTTAAAAATATATTATGGAAAGAAACGATTTGGTCTTGTGAAAATATGAAAGTACCATCATTTATATCATTGAATCATATTTCCAATGTTATAATTATTGACCTCTAACTCCTTAGGAAGGTCTCAAAATCATATTTTGAAACTCGTGCATTGTTTTAAACTGCAAGTTCCTTCACCTTCAAAAACCCGCTTTCACTGAACTTTCCCTAAACCTTCAAATCTTCCCTAAAAATTCCCAAATCACTTGTAATATGATATTATATCCTCAATACAACTTCCTAATGAATTTGGGCCTCCAAATCTACTCCATAGGATGCACACCTGCCACAAAAAGGCTAAAAATAACCATTTATAAGCATGTTGAAAAAAATGTCTTGAGAAGCATTACATCGAAAGAAATTCATGAGCTTTTTTTCATCTTTCAAACACATGGGAAAGATTATTTCAACACATATAAGCACTTTGAGGATTGGGATAATCCATACATAAAGGGGGAACTGATCCATAGGAGTGCTCGGGATGGTTTACAAGCAAAAAAATTTACACTGGGGTAAATTTGTCATGTTTTCAACTTGAATTTTTCCCTTGCAAAAAGACATGACAAAATGCTTCTTAGACATTGTAGTAGTTAATGTAAATCCATTAGGTCATCACCCTCTATAGGTCTAAATTATTATCCCAAGTCCAAGATTCTCTACCTTCTCTCCACAAGCAAGAAAAGTGACCCTTCCCAAGTATTTGAGCAAGTGTGAAAATCAAGTAAGGAATTATCAAAGCATGGTTGTCAAGATCTTATTATACTACATTATATATCACATGTTAAGATAACGAAATTTGGTTTTATCTCTCCTCAAAGTAGTGGTGGCATCGGTGGTGCACACGGGTGCCTGTACATACCCAAAATTGTAGGGTATTGCACCGCCGAAACAATGTTACACATGCCCTAATGATGATACATGTCTCCTTGCAAGGTGTTCAAAATCTAGAAAGGCTCTCCAAGTATATGTTTGTATCCCGCATGCCCCACTCGGCCTCCACATGCTTTATTTTTTCCTTTTCTCCCCTATTTTCTTGCATTTTAGGCTTCAGTGATGAAATCACCACCCTGCCTAGGCGGCGGTCCCATGACCGCCACCCAGGACAGGGCGGCGGTCCCATAACCACCGCCCTGCACAGGGTGGTGGTCCTGTTCGCATTTTCCAGATTCTTCCGACGATCGTGTCGAACATAAATCTTTGATTTTACATGCTTTCTTCAACCACTTTGGCTTGCATTAATGTTTTTGGTTCCTTGGTAATAGTGTTTTTCCTTTGTTTATAGTAAAAGAGTTCAAATGGGAGTTACCCTCTGGTAAATGCATTAGTTATAAATAGCCAGCTTCTTTTCAAACAAATGGCCCCTCATCTTCTCAATTCTCTTATTCAGTCTCTAAATTTCTTGCTTAGAATTCTGCTAGCTTCATGTTTTGCATCAACTATTAGTTTTATTTTGTTGTTTAGAAGTTAGTCAATCTTCTTGTTTTGTTCTTGTTCCATTGCTGCTCCATACAATCAGTTTAGCATATAATAGCTTCATTTCTAGACTAGAATCCATTAAAATTGTAAGTTTTGTTTTATCACAAGGATAGATTCTAAAACTCTCGGCACACTTGTGTTGTATTCCTGCAATAAATCTCGCTAGGAATTGCATAGTCAAGCTATGTTCACTTGCGCTATCCCTCTCCTACTCGCATTGTATTTGGTATATATCTAAAACTGTCATTGTTTGAATACCATCTTCTATTTATACTATCATATACACACTTTTCTGGATTCTTGATGACACGAAGGAACGAGGAGATCACACTGAGGGGACTAAATCACACACAAATGGATTTACCACTATTCTATAAATGCCAGGTATGAGCTATCAAAGTTCTAGTTACGACATATCAAATAGAGTAGTGAATTATTTTATTTCAGTTAAAATTTCACTCTCGATATCACCAGGGAAGCTATGGGGATTGATATTTTCTGAGAAACTGTGATTCATTCCTCACTTCTGAGGTAGGACCGAGAGTCTTTCAATTCAAAATAAATAGTTTCTTAGATATTTAGGATAAGATCACAACTGCACAAATGAATAGCCACACCAGGCTACTTTGTTTGTTTTAAATTTTTTTACTAGATTAGTTGTTTATTTTCTAAATATACTAGAATAGTTGCTCTTTAATTTCATTGAAATACATCATTGAAAATACAAAAATAGAAGGATGCTTTCATAGTGTAAATACTTCTTTAGTAATCAGTTTATTAATTTCAGTTAAAAGCTAAATCATTTTGTATGACAATCATAGGACCTAGAGAGCCTCGACAATATATATTTGAACCCATAGTGCCCCAGCCAAATCTACCCACAACATTGGATGATATAGATCAAGACCTTAGGATACAGGTCTTTCGAGCAACAACAAACTTACAAGCAATTAGTGAATAACTGAGAGGATTAAATATCGAAGACGACAAAGCTTACACATTTTGGTCAAACCATCCAAACTATAGACTGCCTTGATAAAACATCTAAATGATTGTACAAGGATTCGAAAGGGAGCAAACATTTGGTTGCTATCCTTTGGTTCCATAGCCTGATGCAGGAGACCTCCTCGTTGACATAGATACTAGCTTACGTATTTAAGTTACCAGAACACCTATTAGGTACTCCGAGAAAATCATACAACTTCTAGTTCTAAATATAGAGGCTGAAAAGGCATACGATTATTGGATAGTTGGAAGAAGGGATTGATTCTTCACATGACCATAACAGGTCCGCAACAACCACGAACTCATGGTTTTGATCCCCAAGTTCCACAACCCAACGGGCCTACAAATCAATTAAGTATTGACACCGGCTTATGAATGCTGGTATTTATATTTTCACCACTCCCGCCAGATATTATAGTACAGTTCTCTGTATTAAATATAGAAGCCAATCAATCTAATATTTTATGGGCTAGACCAAAAAACCATCCATAGTTCACTCCAAATCCACTAAGCCTCCTACCACCATTTTCATGACCTTGTCTGGAGATACATACGAAGCTCCCATAGGTCACTTCCCACGTATTCAACAACCAAGAAACAAGATCTCGACAGAGCTCAACATTGCTTGGAGCCTCTGAACAGCCATTATATCCAAATGAACCATTACGCCAATTTAGGTTAGGAGAGCGTTCTTCACCTTAGATTCACAGATTCCATTATTGCGTATTGAGGATATAATATTACCCGATTAGCTTTTCTATATCCATTCACATTCAAACATTCACCGGCTATCTCGACACGACCTTAGGAGGTTGGGTATGAGGAAGAGGTACTTGTAGATTCCCATGTTCGCATGTCACTTTTCCATCGTACAGTGCCCACAACCCACCTAATTTGTAGGAACTCCAACTTGCGCTATGAGGGTTTGAGGGTTTGAGTATAGTTTTCATATCCATTTTGAAGATGAGTTAAGATGACCAATATACAATGACATTTATTCCTAGGTAGGAGAAGCACTCACAAAGTTGTAGGCCTAGAATCCAAGTAGGGTGCAAAATGTATAGTAGGGTCATAATTATATAAATGGTATTGACCTATTTGTATAGCTTTGACTATATCCACTCTCAGGTGCCAATTCTTGCAATGAATCATTTTCAGTTCTAGATTAGAATTTTTCTGCATTCAAATAACTCATACTCTTCCAAATCCACACAGAAATAGCTAAGTGCAATCTCTCCTTTGTGTTTTGATAGTTTCTAGGTCAATAGTCACTTTATAAAACTTTATTCTAATTTGGGACATTAATGTTAGAAGTTATTTAAATTAGAATAGCCTTATGCAATAGTAATTCATCTTTTTTATGTATGTTTATTTAGGAAACATTATAAAATATTAAAAGAGGTTTCAAGATTTAATCACTTAAAAAAGTGAAATCATTTAGTGAACATGATTCCCTAATTAAGAATTATAGCCCTAACTCTAGTGGCCTTATGGTTTCATCTTTTATTTAGGTTTGTTTTATTTTCAGCTTTTATATGTTTTCATTATATGCCCTATCGTCATAGTGCTTAGATTTCTAATCAATCTATTGAGCATCTTGAACTTTCACCTCCTACTCACAAGTGTCATAGTGTAATGGCTTATTTTATTCCTACTTCTAGTTCTCTTCTTGATCTGCCTCCATGTGAGGTTCCTTTAGAGGATATTGAGACCCATACTGACACACTCATATGATCATGACCATAATTAGGAGACTAATGTAGATCAAAATCAACTGGAGTTCCTATCTCATTTTTGTGCTCTACTTCATGCTAAGCTACATCATATTGAACCTATTATCAAAATTCTTCTTGTTATTAATCTTTTTCATGACCAGTAATCTAATGACACGTCATTTATAGATAGATCTCAACCAACATCTATTGTACCTACATCTTTTATGCATATTTCCTTAGGGAAACCTAGCATACCCATGCAAAATGTATCTATACATATTCCTACAACTATTGCTACTGCATCTCCTATCTATCATCATAATGGCTTACATGCCTCTTCATATAGGATATTATTGAATTTAATACACTTGAATGGTATGAGCTAGTTGAACCTTTCAAGATTATCAGTAATAATGCTAAGTTGAAAATATTCAATGACCCAGTTCCTAAGCATACTAATTATCCATCTACATTGGAAGTTCATAACAAACATCATCTAGTGCCACCACCACCTTCTTATGATCACCCATTGGATGTTATGATTGGCATTATTTCTCACACATCCCCTTCTAGACTAGTCATTTCTTTTGATGATTCTAATATAGATGAGACACTTATCTGTGATACACTATGTATTTTGGTCTTTATTCATCATATTCCTATTCTGGTTATTTTTGTTACTCCACATCATATAGATAACATTTTTGTATGGCCCTTACTTCAATCTCTTGGTATTTCTTTTCAGGGTCTTACGCTTGATTTTGATCCACATTTTTGATCCATTACACTACCAATCATCGTTAGATCTATCACTACTCAAACTTCACTCTTAGCTATCAAATCTATTACTAATGGGGAATTGCATTTAGGTCTCCCTTTACTACATGCTCTTAGGGCTATCACATCCATTGTTCATTAGTGCATCAAGTTTATTAGTCATCAGAAATTTGTCACTATCTGAGGTGTTCCCTTTAAGGATTTCTCTCATCGTGTGCCCTGTTCCTCTATAGTTTCCATATCACTTCCTCATGCAACAACACATATGCCTATTGTTTCACACACCTCTTCACATAGCACTAGTCCTCTTAGGTCTCATACTAGTAATTTGATGGAAAATGGGGATTCATATCATTTTATGTCTCTAGATGGGCCTTTAGTTTCATATGTTACATCACATAATTATTGTGCCTTTAAGTCTCCCCCTAGGCCTTCTTGTACACAATATCTTATGCAATTATTCTAGCTATATGGCTATCACTACAACTTCTCATTGGTCTTCTAGGAGTTCCCATTCTTCTAGTCCACCTCGTAGATCTAACACATTGCACTTTGCTTAGTGCTCTATTATTTCTAGCTCTCCTCATAGGAATTTTACAGTTCATAACACCACCATGGTTCCACTTGCACTTGAGAAACATTTTATGGCACATTCAAGGCTTGACTATTTATCTTCTTCAGCAGCTATTTTACCTCCTCGTAAGATTCTATTGGGTTATTTCTCATACTATCCCCCACTCGTTTCCCGATGACGCACTATATTTATAGGTTCAACTTTATTGTTGAGGGATCATTTCTGCACATGAACCTCACTTTGTGTGCACGCACGCACGCACGCACACACGCACGCACGCACGCACGCACGCACGCACGCACGCACGCACGCACGCACGCACGCACGCACGCACGCACGCACGCACACACACACACACACACACACACACACACACACACACACACACACACACACACACACACACACACACACACACACACACACACACACACACACACTCCATGGGGACATTATTTGATCACCCTTCCTTCTCTTTAGAGAATAAGTTTTCATCTATTCCCTCATGGAGGGCCTAAGAAATGAAAAACATTCAACTATTGACAAAAATTAAAAAATCAGGATTTGTTTTTATAGCATACATTATTTACACTTTATAGTATACTTTGAACTTTATATTATACATGCTTTTTACTCTTTTGGTTCGATAGATATAATTTCTTCTTTACAAACATGTGTTCACGTGGTATATTGAGAATGATACATGACATACACAGAGTGGTACATGATGATAGGTTTTCACCTACCCTTTACCCAAAATTTTAACCTTTAGGGCTATCTTCCTTTTGTATGTTATATACAAGTGTTATATTTCCATTATAGTTCCTTTATTTCCTTGTTACGGTTGGTTACGTATATATCTTGTGTATTTTTATCTTTCGGACTAACAAGAACAACACATGTTTCTTATGCAGCACTTATAGTAATTACAAGACCTTTCATATATCATATATCATATGTTTTACATCACATCTTGATACGTTTAGCTTTCATACATGTTTGTTAATTGTGTGTATATGCTTGATTTTTACTTTAACTATGGATTTAGGTCCTTGATTTTCTTGTGACACAGCGGGTGTCCCATGTTTATGTCATTATGCCTTGTGTGTGGTTTTGCATCTCTTGTTTATAGGCTCACATGCATCGATTATCTTATGACACTATGGGTATCCCATGTTTGTAGGCATTTTTTCCCTTTGTATGACATTGTTTACCATGATTTCACTTGTTTTCTACTAACACATCATTTTCTATTGTTATTATTTTTGTTTTGTTGCATTGAGATTGTTCTTGTTATCATGTTTATTGTCCTTGTTGCTATTATTTGCACCATGGTTTCTACCATGTGCATCCCCTCTTACAAGTGTTGTTTCTTCTTGGTGGTTGCTGAATCAACATTGCAAAGGTTATCTACAAGTTCTTAACATATCATACATGGGTATAATCTTTCCTTTTGAGTTACATACTCAAATTCTTCATCACATGTGCCTCAAAAGTGGGGGCAATCATCTAAGAAGTTTATTCTATATTTCCAAAAACTAAATGCATCTTTCTGGGCACAAACATATGCAAAGACAAGAAAAAATTACTCAAAGTTGGATTCAAGTACAAAACATTGGCAGAAACCATGTATGGTCAAGAACGTACAATCTAGTTAGTACCATATGGATGGTCCCATTCTTATCCTACATTTTTTCCTAGGGTATGATTTCTCCACATTTTTCGGCATTCTCATATTTATCATCATTATTACAATATTCTTATATGGTTGCATACTCATATTGACTCATTTTTGCATTGATTAAGAGGGCATGAAGTATTTCACTATCCCCTTCTCCACAGTACTCAGTTTCACATCTAGTTTTGGACACGTTGGGGGGATGGATTTCATTTCTCCACTCAAATTTCGGCATGCAATCAGTTCTATTCAATTTCTACTTAGCCGCACAACACATAGGAAGAGTATAGGGGCACTTATTTATCTTTTCTACTGTGTGTCTCAAACTACAAGATTGGTCTTATATCTATCTGCAACATTATGGTCTATTTGGTTATGGAAGGTAGCGAACTAGCTAAATTCTTCATGGGCAGGATTCCTATCCTCTTTGAACTTAAGGGGAATATATTATAATTACTGAATGGATTTGATACAAGTCCTCCTCCTCGATAGGGGTGATTTGGCTCTTATGTTTGGTTCTTCTTTTCGGCATTCATGTGTTGGGTTGGCACACCTAGCACATTGAATTATCCTCGACACAATTAGGGATTTATCACCCTCAATTATTCATCAAATTTCAACAAATTTTATAATCTCCAAAGCACAAAAATGGGAGCACATTCCCTTCACAAAATGAATAGATGTATTCCTTCCATGTTTTTACATTTCTTCTGACAATTCTTGTTGCAAATTTATTTATAGTACTTTCATTACATTTGGAGTTAAATCTCAATTTGCTATGTTGGGCATTGACTACACTATGTGTTGTAGGTTTCATTTTAGAGTGTACCAAAACCAACATAATGGGATACTACAAAACAAATTTATTGAGAGCAAAGATAAAGTGTGTCTACACACTTAGGTATATTTTCCTTTAAGCATATAGTTTTCATTTCATATTTAAAAGGGGAGAAATGTAGACACCCAATTTTTGTAATATATCCTTTGATATTGTTGGTCTTAGCATTACACACTTGAATACAAAAATACATCCTCTTCACTCTTACTTAACACACTTTGATAGCTCTTCGAATATGTTCTTATCTTTACATACATTTATATCATTAGTTCATGAGGTTTTATAGCATAAAATAAATATAAAGAAATCCATCCTCTGACCCAAAAAGCTAAATTGTCATTTTTTCCTCTTTTTCAAAACCGTAATTTCGGTCAGAATTGACACGTGTCAATCTTAACCCTAGTGTACATTTTTGGAATGACATTTTTTGGGTCCAAAATTTCAATTCCATCATCTTCATATTAATTAATACTCCCTCTTAGTCAAACTTTCATGACATAACAACCATCGGAAACCTATATAAACATGTCAATTATACCTCATTTAAGGTCCTGGCACTTTATGTTCTCCTCATATTAAAAAAAGCACAAAAATCACTTACTACTCCCTAGAAAGTGAAGTAACCAATGAAAATTCATTAGGGAAGCACCCTCTATAAGTATGAAGTCTCCTCCCATGTCCAGGATTATCTATCGTCTCTTCACAAGCAAGCAAAGTAACCATTCCCATGTATGTAAGCAAGTGCGAAACTCAAGTAAGGCATTATCAAAGAAATGTTGTCAAGTTCTGAATACACTATGATAGATATCACATGTTAGAATAATTATGTGAGGTTTGATCCATCTTTAAAGTAGTGATGACATTGGTGGTGTATATGGGTGCCCAAAACCTACATAACTTTATTTTGATGGAACTTCATCTTATAATGTGAGGGTTTGAGTGTTGAACCCTGGTCATTGATGTCAATTGACATTGATGGAAAGGGTGTGATTGATGAAGTGAGGGTCAATCAGGGGTATGAAGGTTGATTGGTAGTTCTTTATCAATTGTGGTTGGTGCCTTCTCAATGATGGTTAAAGCTCACAAAGAGGATTCAGGTTGATTCCATGATGCCATAGGCTTGGCCAGTGAGGTTGGTACCCTTTGGATGTATGGATATGGTTGGTATGTTTGGCTAAAATTTCCTATCGAGTATAAATTATGTTTCTAGCATATGTAAGAGCTCTTAGAGTTATAATTAGGTCAAGTTTGGGAGTCACAGTTGAAACTAGTTCATTTAGGCCTAGTTTTAGAGTCTAATGAGGTGTAAGAGCTCAATGTAGGTCATGGAAAGCCTATGTAAGAATTTTATAAGCCTAGGAACACTCCCTAGGGAATTTATGAGCATATACATGGTTTACTTTATCTTTTGGAGGGAAACTTCAAGTTTTCACTAAAACTTCCTTTGAGAACTAGCAGTGAAGTCATGATCAAATGAGATTGGTCTCAATATTACATGCTCATTTATGATAAAAAAAATATATGTGTATCATGTATAGGGATGTGTTTTAGTGCTTCATGTCAAGTTTCATCAAATTTTGAAGAATATTGCTGAAGTCATTCAAGTTTTACCAAGACCAGGTAAAGTGAGAAGGGCTAACAATGACCTATCTTAAAAAATTTATCAAGTCTCCTTTACATAAATCATAGAAGTAATTTTTGAAGATAACTCCAATACTGAACTTTCTCAAAACGTTTTAGGGAATTTGGATAAGAAAAAAAAGTTATATTCATTTTTCTAACAATGTTTCTCTCTCTCCAGATATCCTTCTTAAAGTGATAGGCATAAAATGAATTCTTTGACCTCAAAATCAACTGGACATGTCAAGAAACCCCT
This sequence comes from Taxus chinensis, assembly GCA_019776745.2. Classification (NCBI taxonomy): domain Eukaryota; kingdom Viridiplantae; phylum Streptophyta; class Pinopsida; order Cupressales; family Taxaceae; genus Taxus; species Taxus chinensis. The sequence goes on along the minus strand of CM034146.1, from coordinate 715,423,309 downwards.
CAGAGTTGTATTAATCTCCTCCTAGGTTAGAATTATGGAATCTTGGCTCTTCATGTCTGACTATTCTATACAAGTTCATCTCATTTTTGCAAGGATTGTGCATCATGTTATGTCAAGATAATTTCAAGTTATAATCAATGATGTAAGAAGATGTGTGAGAATTATCTCTAATGTTCATGACAAAATTCAAGTTATTATTGGGATAATATCAAGTACTTTGGCTAGTCTTTTTCATTTACAATTTCCCAACATGACAAAACACGGTCCTTTAGGAATGGGAGTCTTTTGATGACTTGAAGAATTTTTTTTGTGAATAAACATGTTGTTGAGCTAAGATATTGGCATGAACATTTGTTATAGGTAAAATGTGACTTAGGAACCTTTGGTCTAGTCTTGTGAAGGAATTTTCAAGTCTAAGCTTCATGGGTCTTTAACCACTTTATTGGTCTTGTCAAGAAATTTTCAGTCTGAGTTGCAACTGTGGACCTCTTTTCATAATTTTTGTTTTCCAATAGTTGGAGACATAATTTTGATCTCATATGAGTCATTGGTGACCTTATCTGGTCATATGTATGAAGCAATGAACTCCCCTACCAAGACTGCAAGCCAAGACCGCCTTGTGATGTTCTAAGAAATAGTGAACTCTATCTCAAACATGATTATCTCTTATGACCAATTTACATCAATTTGTGATTATAATTAATGTGATAAGATGGTTTAAGAATGGATATTCTTATAACAATTCTTTAGAATCCTAAATCAATGTCTACACAAGCAAATATATCCCTATCTTGAAGGTTGTGACTGTTCCCTTGTGACATTCAAAGGAGGACTGCATTCTTAGTTTTGAATCATGAAAATACTCAACCATCAAATGAAATGGAGGGTCTAAACATGCAGTATGAAACCATGGTTAATTCCCCTACAAGGTTACTGACACAAAATTGAAGGAAAATGTGGCAAAAGGATAAAAATAGTGAATGAGGGTTTATGTTTTAAAACCTTAACATACTTTTTGTAAATTAAGCAAGATTATAATCTCATGGGGATGATATAAAAATTAAACATGGAGTTAAGGGTTTTACAATTCCATTATCATCCTTCAATGATGTCATCGAAGTTAAATCTGACTGAAAAAGTGTGTGGTCTAGTTAAAACTCTTAAAGTGCTCTATGTACTAATAAAGCAGTGCATATCATGTTGTAATACAAATTTTCTTGTTCTCTTGATGATTTTGACTGATCCAAGGCTAAAAAAAAATCTCCTCCAAGATATGAAAGAGCCAAGGTATTTATCTTTATGCACTTACAAGTCAATCTCTAAGAATGGTTGTTGATAGCTATGAAGATGAGTATGCAAAAATGGTTCTTTATTTATCTTTAGAAGACCTCCATGTTCTTTTTTTAGTGTAGAACTCTCATAAGATCAAAGACAATGAATTTTTTCAATGTCACATTATGACAGGTCTTTCCTCTCTTCAAGTTCGTAACAGTTCTAGCTAAGTGGTTCAATACATGCTCCTTTAGTCTCAAATGAAACTTAGAGGAGAAAATGGAAAAAAGAATTTCACCAAAGGTTATATACAAGGTTAGGAGTCATTGTAACATTTGAATACATGTCAGTTACATATGACAGTGAGTTGTTGAGATACGAAGGGAAAGATATCTCATTGAAAGAAGGAGACAAGAGTTGGCATACATTACGAATCAGAAAATGATGTCAAAATGGAAACTTGTCATAGAAATAATAGTTTGTGCAGAGGTTTAGAAAACTCCATGTGTCATCTTTAGAGTCCCAAGCAATTATATTGATTCAGGGAAAAAAGTCATGTTTCTAGGGTCCCCTCATATTTTTTCTAACTCCCCTGTCCAAGAAGAAGAGAGCAAGTTCTGAGAAAATGTGAAAAAATTGCAAAAACAAGCTCGGGCCAGAAAAAATCATGAAAAATGGCTAAGTCCTAGTCCTCGCAATATTCGGGACAGTGGGACAAAAAGGCGCGAACCGGCCGAAAGGCCGCCAGGCGGTCTGCCGCAGCATTTGGGACATCTGGGACAAAGGGACGCGCGGGACGCGGAAATCCGAACTGGCTGAAAAGAAAAAAAAAATTGACTAACTGTTGAAACAGGCAGTCTGGGACATCTGGGACAAAAGTACGCGAACCGGCCGAACCGGCCGAAATGAGTCAAGGCAGCCCGAACAGTTGGGCCGAAGGTACGCGAAGTACGCGAACCGGCCGGATCGGCCGAAATGAGAACTTTCAGTCCCGGACGCGCGGGACAAAAGTACGCGAACCGGCCGAACCGGGCGAATCGGGAAAATTTGTCCCAAACAGTCCGAAAGCAAATGGGACATCTGGGCCGCGAGTACGCGAACCGGCCGGTTCGGCCGAAATGGGAACTTTCAGCACTGTGCCAAATGGGACAAAGGGACGCGCGGGACGCGGATAGCCGAAGGAGCCGAAAGCCAATCAGATCACGCCACGTGTCACCGGCAGAAAAGGGACATGGAAGCCCATTTCGGGCGGTTCGGAGGAATTTTTCCCACAGCACTGGGACAAATGGGACAAAGGGACGCGGGACGCGAAAAGCCGAAGCGGCCGAAGGCAGAGGAGAAAAGTCAACATTTGACCCGTGGAACTTCAAACGGCCATAACTTTTGACTCCGAGCTCCGATTTTCATAAAATTGGACTTTCTGGAACGAGCACGACGTCCTCTACGCCACAAAAACTGGATTTATTATTTTTAATGAGGGTAGATATATTTAAATAAAAGAAACATATTCGGCTCCAGTCAGTTAATGCTCATTCCCGTCAAATGACAGAAAACGCCTGCCAGACCCAAAATAGCTGCCCGCACTCAGAAGGCCATAACTTTTGCATTTCTCAACGAAATCACACAAAATTGGTACCGTTGGAATCGTGGTTCCGAGCCCGATGCACAGAAATCAAGAAATTCCAGATTTGATCAGAAATTGATTGATTTTTTTAAGAAAACGTGGCCGGGTTCAGAACAGTGTTTTATTTGGTAGCTGGGAGTGCAATTAAGAGGCATGGTCATCATTCTTTCTCTGCTGCAGCACATGGGACAGTATGGGGAGCCTTTTGCAAGTAATTTATAACCATTTCACTCAATTTAATGCCTCTTACAGGTGGTTGAAGGACAGATTTCGGGATTTCCATTTTCCCTTCTCTTCTCCTTCTCATTTTTTCTATAAATTGGAGTGTTGGGCTCATTGTAAAAGGAGAGAGTTTTTGGGTAGCAAAGCTCTGCCAAAATTGCTTTGTGAAGCCAGTGTGTTGCAGGCCCTTGTAGTGGACTCCTTGCATGGTGATCCAGGCCCTTATCTTGTAATAGATTGAACTGTGCATATCATGAAGCAATAAAATACCAGTTTGTGGATGTATCTTCCCCTGCTGTGTTTTCTTGCATTCTTCTTGCCCCTTTGATCTTTCTATAAGAATATTGTGTCTATTTATTATGTTCTTGCAGGGATTCATTATCATTGTGTATGCTTGGAATATTGTTGTGAATGCATTTTGCTAGATTATGGTGAACTGTCATCACCTCTTCTAGTGTGCACTTTGCCTCTGTATTTCACACATTTGGAGACTACTCTCACACCCTCCTTTTCTGGTGTATCACCGCTTTAGTGTAGGCTTTCATTTTATGCATTCTCTCTCCCTGGTCCCTTGGAAATTTAGATTAGAACAGTTAGCTTATCCTGCATTAGAGTAGATTGTGGCAGGTAGTTTAGGAGCAAGAACCAGCTTTCTCTGGAGGTCTATCTCAAGTAGCAAGTCCCACAACTTGGAGATAGTACCCATGTTATCCAATCACACTGTGAGTTCAAGTATATCTCACAGGGGTGCTGTGATTCGGTGATAACAGTTCTGGCACGCCCGGTGGGACCTTAGAGGTCTTTACTTTCATTGCAACAAGATTGATGTGCACTTGTTGTAAGTTCCAGCTTTGAAGGAGCTTTAAAATCACACATCTGGCGACTCCAAAAGAGGCATAATCCGCTGGTTTCTGCAGTCCAAGCCTGGCAAATTTATGAGAAGAATACAGACCAGGTCAAGAACTAGGGAGGAAGGATTGTTTGTTTATCTGCATCTATCTCCAGGCAGAGAAAGAAGGGGAAGAAGAGCTCAAAGATCTGCGTCTCCACCTAATAGAACTTTGTCTACACCTCCACCTGGTAGACCTTTTCTCGCATCAACAAGGGTTCTCAGGCCAATCAGAATGGCGCAACCACTAAATCCCTTTGTCAATTTCACTGGCAGCAGCCCACTTGCCCTCAATGCACAGAATCCAGTTCCAATTGCAGCATTGAAGAACATTCCATTTTTCACTGGAGAAAATCATACCACTCCTGGTGATCATGTCAAAGACATTGCTAACGTCTGTGCAATCCATGAGATAAATGAAATGGATGTGGCTGTCAAATTGCTGGCATCATCGTTCAAAGGGAAGGCATTGCAATGGTTCAGGAGCCTTGAAGCTGGTTCTATCACAAATTGGAATCAGTTATGCATAGTTCTCCATGAGCAGTTTGGAGAAAAGGGAGACAATTTGTCTCTACTAGAACAATTGACAACTATCAAGAGAGCCCCCAACGAGCAGCTGACTGACTTCAACTTCAGATTTCAAAGGTCTTGGGATAGGATTCCAGTGGCAGTCAGGCCAACAGCAGAAGGTGCTTTTCTATATTACCTTAAAGCTTTGAATTCTGATATTTCTATGTTAATTCAATCTATGGGAGGCACAACCTTACCTGCTGCTTATAGCATTGCCATTAGGGCTGAAAACTGTCTTATTCAAGCTGGTAAATTAGCTCCTAGGCCTCCCATGCCCTTGTATCCGAACTTAGAAAATCCAAGCACTAGTCAAGCACCCACTCTGGCTCCTATTCCCACTCCTAGAAATCAAAGTTCAAATGAGACTTCTACCTCATCCTCTAGTGCTTCAAACGAACTCCAAGAGGTCATGAAACAATTGCAAAATTTGGGAAATGAGCTGGTTACTATCAAAAGACAGCAAGCTCAAAGTGCTAGACCGTATCAGCCTCAAGCTCAGCCTAACAGGCAACCATATCAACCTCAAAGACCACCCAATCCAGCTGCAAATCAGAATCAAGCAAGGCCTCCTGCTAATAGACCATTTCAGCCCTATAATCCCAATGTTGCATCTGCATCCAGAGCTTTGGTGCCAGTCCAAAATAACATGGCCCAAGAATATGATTGGTGTTTCCCGTGCAGTCAGCCACATAACCAATCAATGTGCTTTAACGGTGCATTAAATCAGGCTCTAATGGTGCAAACCATTGGTGGGTCGCAAGAGTCCAGCCACGAAGAAGACCAGCAGCAAGGGGCACCTCAGCAAGGAACATCTCCGAACGAAACTACTCTTGTCAATTGGCAGGCTGAAGATTTCTGTGGTATGAATCAAATACCCTCTCAAAGTGTTGCAGCCAACACAAGGTCAAAGAGGAGAAATTTGGGTGAAGAACAGCCATTGGCTTCGAGTAATCCACAACCTTCTACCACTCCACAAGCCGCTGGCAAGCAAACTGTAGATCCAAACATGCAAGGAGCATCCAAACCAGCTCCTAAACCAACTCAGATGCCAGCTGCTGCCGCTCATTTGCAAGGAATGAATGTGCAGGCCAAGGGAAAGCAGAGGGATACTTCATCTCCATTCAGTATCATTGATCAGATGAAGAAGACAAATGTAAACATATCCATGTGGGAATCACTATCTATCCCAGGACAGAGAGATTTGCTACAAGCTGCCATGAAGGACTGGTCAACTTCAAATCAACAGGTCCAAATGCAAGAGAAGGTACTCACAAATGCTGCCCAGCCTGAAGGAAATCATGGAGGACAGCAAGGTAAAATGTTGAAGCCCCCTCCATTTTATGTTTCATTGATCATAGGAGATAAGTTGGTGCATAATTGCATGATCGATTCGGGAGCAAGCAGCTCAGTAATGCCCAAGCAGATAGCTGATCAGCTAGGACTCCAATATGAAGTCATCTCCAAGGGTGTAGTGCAATTAGATGGGACAGCAGTGACAACGGTTGGAGTAATCAAAGGTTTGAGCCTCACACTGCACGCATGTCCCAACGTAATAGTGTTACAAGATGTGTCAGTCATAGACCTGCCACCACTCTTTGCATTATGCTTGTCAAGAGACTTCACTGCTAAAATTGGAGGCTATCTTTCGGCGGATTGGTCACACATGTTGTTCAGAACAAGATATGGAACCAAAGCCACAATCAGGTCTGAACCTATTGCAAACTTTCATATTGAGCCTTACACTCCAAGCCAAATCAATACCAACTGTTCAGCGTTTGATCAAGAAGATTATCCAAGCACTGATGAAGCTGACACCAAGGTTGGAAGCATCCCAGATTTGACTCTTGATGAATGGGCAAGCAAGGTGCATGCTTTTGATCCTTATCAAGAAATAGAAGAATCTGAGCTGGGAGTCTATTGTTTACATGAAGAGAATCAACCTCTCCCCAGCATCACCAAGCCAGATCATAAAGACAAGAATGAAGTATGGCAATTGTTCTTTGATGGGTCAAGGAGTAGACAAGGTGCAGGAGGAGGAGCTATGCTCATTTCACCGCAAGGTATAAGGTATTACTCAGCCTTCCGTTTCCAGTTTTCCTGTTCAAACAACACAGCTGAGTATGAAGCCTTAATTCATGGACTGCACTGGGCAAGGAAGAAATGCATCAGGAATTTACAAGTATTTGGTGATAGTGAGCTGATCGTAAACCAAGTCAAAGGAAAAAATGCTGCCAAAAATGATCTGTTGAAGAACTACAAAAATCGGGTATGGGATCTTATTGAAGATTTTGAAGCTTTTAGCATCATTTCCATCCCAAGAAAAAAGAATGAAGCCGCTGACAGACTGGCAGCAATTGGGGCTGCGTTTGATGTTGTAGAAAGTATCAAAAGTGAGAAAACTCAGCCTCATATCAAAGTGGTTGTGAGACCAGCTGTTCCAGATAACAACACAAGTTGGCAAGTCTTCGAGAATGATCAGCAGATTGTTAATTTCCTACAAGAAGAAGCTGAGTTCTCCATGAGAAATCAAGACAAGCTGGAGCAGCAGTATGGTGACCAAGTGGTGCAGCTTAGGACTAACAAATTGCCAAAAGGCCTCATAACCTTGGAGTCAATCTTCAACCCGAATGATCAGTTCCGGAAGGAGAAAGCGAACATTCAAGTAAAGGGTGAAGATTCAGAACCTATCTTAGTAGATGAAGGCAAGACATTGCAAATTGGCAAAGTAAGTACTCCACAAGAGAAATCTGATTTTGTTCAGCTTTGTCAAGAATTCCCAGATGTCTTTGCTTGGACTTACAAAGATTTAAGAGGTTTCAACCCAAAGTTGGCACAACATACTATTGAGTTGGATCCAGAATCCAAGCCTGTCAGGCAAAAGCAAAGGCCAGTAAATCCTCATATCGAGCCTCTCATGAGAAAAGAGTTAAGCAAGCTCATTGAGGCCAGTATCATCTTCCCCATCAAACACTCAAGTTGGGTTGCAAACTTGGTGCCGGTAAGAAAGAGAAATGGAGAAATAAGATTGTGTGTGGACTTTCGCGATCTAAATAGAGCATCACTCAAAGATCATTATCCGCTTCCATCAATGGAACAAATATTGCAGGTTGTAGCTGGTTCAGAAAGGTTTTCATTGCTAGATGGATATTCAGGCTATAATCAGATAATGGTGAAAGAAGAAGATCAATTCAAGACGGCCTTCACTACAAAATGGGGCACGTATGCTTACAAGAAGATGCCATTTGGACTGTCAAATGCCGGAGCAACATTTCAGCGAGCTATGGATATGGCATTCAAAGGCTTGATCAACAAGATAGTGCTGGTATACCTAGATGATATCACTGTCTTCTCAAAGAATGCAGCAGACCATCTCTTTCACCTCAGACAAGTGTTTCAGAGGTGTAGAAGGTTCGGAGTGTCATTGAATCCAAAGAAGTGTGTATTCTTGGCACACGAAGGCAAACTGTTGGGCCACATTGTCTCTAGGGAAGGGCTAACAATTGATCCTGAAAGGGTTGAAGCCATCCGAACGCTTCCATTGCCACACCACAAGAAATCTCTCCAAAGCTTCTTAGGAAGGATAAACTTTGTCCGCAGATTTGTGCCTAATTTTGCCACTCTTGTGAAGCCTCTAACTATGATGTTGAAGAAGAGTCTGGCATTCAAATGGACAGCAGAAGGCAAAGAGAGTTTTGAAAACATCAAGCATGCAATATCACAAGCTCCAACTCTTATCAACCCAGATTTCTCAAAGGACTTCATGTTGTATGCATTTGGAGGATCAGATACAATCTCAGCTATCTTGACACAGCTGAATAGAGAAGGTTCAGAACAGCCCATAGCATTCTTCAGTCAAACCTTGGAAGATTACGAAATAAAGTATTCTTTCATCGAAAAGCATGTCCTTGCTGTCATCAGGAGCTTGAAGAAGTTCAGACATTTGGTCTCAAACAATAAGATTCAACTGCTGGTGTCTCATGCTGGTGTCAAGGACTTCCTCCTAAACAAGGATTTAAACGAGAAGAGAGCAGGTTGGATCACTCGGGTGATGGAATATGATATTGAAATCAAAGTGACCAAGCTAGTTCGTGGCAAAGGCTTGTGTGAGCAGCTCGCTTCCAAACAACCAGACGAGTCAAAAAGTGAAGAGGATGTTGTCTTGCTACTACAGAATGATCAAGAACAACCAGCTGATGATGCACCCATCCCATGTTGGACTCAAGACTTGGTGCATTACCTCCAAACAGGCTTGTGCCCTCCAGAAGTGAGCAAAGCAAAGAGGAGATACTTCAGATTACAAGCCATTCCATATGTGCTTGTTGATGGAGTTTTGTTTAAAAAGGACATCAATGGTGTTCTATTAAGATGCATTGGAACAGGTCAAGTTGAGAAGATCCTACACGAGTTCCATGACGGGGAAGCAGGAGGCCACTTTGCTCCACGAGTGACAGCTCTCAAAATCATGAAAGCTGGTTACTATTGGCCTACTGTGTTCAATGATTGCTACTCATGGGTCAAGAAATGCAAGAAATGTGCATTCTTCACAGGGAAAGAAAGGTTAGCAGCGCTGCCCCTTCGTCCAATTTCAGTAAATCAGCCATTCATGCAATGGGGATTGGACTTCATTGGGGTTATCAATCCCAATTCAAGTCAGGGCCACAAGTGGATACTAACAGCAACAGACTATTTCACCAAGTGGACTGAAGCAGTGGCACTCAAGGAGGCAAATGAATCTAATATCTTAGATTTCTATGAAGGGATAGTCACGAGGTTTGGTGCCCCTGCCACTATCATATCAGACAATGCATTGGCATTCCTTGGCACAAAGATCACTGAATGGGCTGTCAAGAATTGTGTGTATCTCAGCACTTCATCGAACTATTACCCTCAAGGTAATGGCCAAGCCGAGTCTACGAACAAGAACCTACTAAGAATCATCAGAAGGACTCTGGATGAAAATCAAAGGACTTGGCACGCAAAGCTCAAATCAGCCCTATGGGCTGATAGGATCACACCCAAGAGATCTACAGGAAGCTCTCCATACAAGCTTGTGTACGGGAAAGAAGCAGTTCTACCTATATCACTTGAGTTGCCAGCATTGGAACTCATGAAACAGTTGGAACTAGCTGAGTTTGAACCTATGGAAATCAGGTATGCAGAGCTGATGGAATTAGAAGAGACAAGAGAGCACGCAATGCAGACCATAGAAAAGGATAAAGCATTGGTCAAAAAGAGTTTTGACAAGAAAGCTAAGGCCAGGATATTGCAAACTGGAGATTTGGTACTGAAGTGGGATGCTGATCGTGCAAAACCAGGAAAGCACTCCAAGTTTGATGCCATCTGGAGTGGCCCATACATGATCATTGAATGCAAAGGTAGCAATGCTTTCCGACTGGCTAAGTTGGATGGTGAAGAATTGCAGATTCCGGTCAATGGGATCTATCTCAAACGTTGCTACTAGAAAGATAGATTTTCACCCTTGTAAATATTAATTTAGAATTTCCATTCCTCTAAGTGCTTATGCACATTGTACTGCTGTTAGAGTAGTTTTTATTTCCCTAAGTGCTTGTGCACATGTCCTATTGCTTCTAGTATGTGCATGTTTGCAGTTCATCAAGCTCCTGGAAAAGAATTTGCAGCCACAGGAAAACCAGCTCAACGAATGTTTCAATGGCTCAAGGACACAGGTTTTCAAATTTCAGATCAGCTGAGAGGTTATCAAACAGACTCCATGCCCAATGGATTGCTACAAGCAGCTGGCCGTTCTTCATCTGGCAGGCAGATGACCCCGCTGAGTCACCAAAATTGTTATCCAAAATTCACCCCTCAAGGTAATTTTGATAACATGCATCAAATTCTTTAGTCCCAAGCAATTATATTGAGTCAGGGAAAAAAGTCATGTTTCTAGGGTCCCCTCATATTTTTTCTAACTCCCCTGTCCAAGAAGAAGAGAGCAAGTTCTGAGAAAATGTGAAAAAATTGCAAAAAACAAGCTCGGGCCAGAAAAAATCATGAAAAATGGCTAAGTCCTAGTCCTCGCAATAGTCGGGACAGTTGGGACATCTGGGCGCGAACCGGCCGAAAGGCCGCCAGGCGGTCTGCGCAGCATTTGGGACATTTGGGACAAAGGGACGCGCGGGACGCGGAAATCCGAACTGGCCGAAAAAATGGAAAAAATTGACTAACTGTTGAAACAGGCAGTCTGGGACATCTGGGACAAAAGTACGCGAACCGCCGGATCGGCCGAAATGAGTCAAGGCAGCCCGAACAGTTGGGCCGAAGGTACGCGAAGTACGCGAACCGGCCGGATCGGCCGAAATGAGAACTTTCAGTCCGGGACGCGTTGGGACAAAAGTACGCGAACCGGCCGAACCGGGCGAATCGGGAAAATTTGTCCCAAACGGTCTGGGACATCTGGGCCAAAGTACGTGAACCGGCCGGTTCGGCCGAAATGGGACATTTCAGCACTGTGCCAAATGGGACAAAGGGACGCGGGGACGCGGATAGCCGAAGGAGCCGAAAGCCAATCAGATCACGCCACGTGTCACCGGCAGAAAAGGGGACATGGAAATTTCAGGCGGTTCGGAAGAATTTGTCCCACGCAGCACTGGGACATTTGGGACAAAGGGACGCGTGGGACGCGAAAAGCCGAAGCGGCCGAAGGAGAGGAAGAAAAGTCAACGTTTGGTCCGGAAACTTCAAACGGCCATAACTTTTGACTCCGAGCTCCGATTTTCATAAAATTGGACTTTCTGGAACGAGCACGACGTCCTCTACGCCACAAAAACTGGATTTCTTATTTTTAATGAGGGTAGATATATTTAAATAAGAGAAACATATTCGGCTCCAGTCAGTTAATGCTCATTCCCGTCAAATGACAGAAAACGCCTGCCAGACCCAAAATAGCTGCCCGCACTCAGAAGGCCATAACTTTTGCATTTCTCAACGAAATCACACAAAATTGGTACCGTTGGAATCGTGGTTCCGAGCCCGATGCATAGAAATCAAGAAATTCCAGATTTGATTAGAAATTGATTGAGTTTTTTAAGAAAACGTGGCCGGGTTCAGAACAGTGTTTTATTTGGTAGCTGGGAGTGCAATTAAGAGGCATGGTCATCATTCTTTCTCTGCTGCAGCACATGGGACAGTATGGGGAGCCTTTTGCAAGTAATGTATAATCATTTCACTCAATTTAATGCCTCTTATAGGTGGTTGAAGGACAGATTTCGGGATTTCCATTTTCCCTTCTCTTTTCCTTCTCATTTTTCTATAAATTGGAGTGTTGGGCTCATTGTAAAAGGAGAGAGTTTTTGGGTAGCAAAGCTCTGCCAAAATTGCTTTGTGAAGCCAGTGTGTTGCAGGCCCTTGTAGTGGACTCCTTGCATGGTGATCCAGGCCCTTATCTTGTAATAGACTGAACTGTGCATACCAGGAAGCAATAAAATACAAGTTTGTGGATGTATCTTCCCCTGCTGTGTTTTCTTGCATTCTTCTTGCCCCTTTGATCTTTCTATAAGAATATTGTGTCTATTTATTATGTTCTTGCAGGGATTCATTATCATTGTGTATGCTTGGAATATTGTTGTGAATGCATTTTGCTAGATTATGGTGAACTGTCATCACCTCTTCTAGTGTGCACTTTGCCTCTGTATTTCACACATTTGGAGACTACTCTCACACCCTCCTTTTCTGGTGTATCACCGCTTTAGTGTAGGCTTTCATTTTATGCATTCTCTCTCCCTGGTCCCTTGGAAATTTAGATTAGAACAGTTAGCTTATCCTGCATTAGAGTAGATTGTGGCAGGTAGTTTAGGAGCAAGAACCAGCTTTCTCTGGAGGTCTATCTCAAGTAGCAAGTCCCACAACTTGGAGATAGTACCCATGTTATCCAATCACACCGTGAGTTCAAGTATATGCTCCAGGGGTGCTGTGATTCGGTGATAACAAAATCATGTATATAGGTGTTATGACAGGTTTAAAAAAAAAAATCTCACATAGGTTGAATCTTGCAACAACTTTGTTAAGGGGAGAGGTCATCTTGGGAAAAGAAGGTGATATGAAGTCAGTTTGGAGGGCAATGGAAGTTTGAGAGGAAAATTATCATGAATTAGAGAGCTTGACTCAAAGTGAAAATGATCTTTGAGACCTGATTTTAGTTTTGTAAGGAAAATAAAAAACTGAAGTAGATGAGAACCAAATGCTAGTTTGAGAGGAGAGTGCAAATAAAGTGAAGAGATGAAGCAATGATCACAATATGTCTGTGTGAGCAACAAAATATTAAAGGTGATAAAAAAAATTCATTTAAAGTTTGAATTATAGATAAACAATTTGGGAGTGGGATTCCTTACAAGTAGGTGCTTACAAAATAATAGTCAAGTGGGTGTTTGGCATTAATTTAAAGTAGGTGCTTCAGGTTGAGTGGGTGTTCACCACATGGTGAAATCATTGTAACCTTATAGGAAAATTCTTCCAAGCTATTTCTCTAATTTTAGTGGGTTTTCTACATTATTGGGTAGTCCACCTTAAATCTTGTCTTCTCATGTGTTCATGTGTGTTTGTTGTTCTCTCTTTACAGGTTGAATGTTCATGTTTTCATGGTTAATATAGTTAATTCTAGTTTATTGAATAATTGTAAATTACTTCAAACGGTTTTTAAATAGCATTGATTCACCTCCCCTCTTAATGTTTATAATTTCTAACGATATATGGTTCTCTTGGTACAAGTTTAATAGCTTAAGAGAAGGTTCTTAAGGCACAAAAATGGGTGGTCAAGCTGAACTAGTAATGAAAAATAACTTCGATATTGATCAAGCCCTGATTAATAAATTAAATATGGAAATCAAGCTCAATGAAGCCAATCCCCTTCAAGAACTCAAAGAAGTGGCATCAGTTATTAGTAATGTGTCAAAATATCTTAGTATCAAGGAAAAATCATGTCTTAAACTTGAAGAAGAAATGAAGAAGCTAAAGGAGGAGCTAGACCAAGCTAAAGATAAACTAAAGATATGTCAAAGAATAGATGAAATTTCAAGCAATGAAAGGCACCCAAATGATAGATCAAGTCTAGTTTTTAAAAGTGAAGCAACTCAGTTTGAATTGGATTATGAATATAGCCATGAGCCATGTCAAGCTGTCATCAAAGCCAAAGTTGAATAATGTGATAAACTAAGTGCAAAATTGAAGACTCTAAGAGAGGAATTAGAGCAAGCAATAAAAAATAAATTGAAGGGTGATTCAAGTCATACTTCATGTCAAGGACATTATGAAATCAAGGAGCATATCAAACAAAAAAATAACATCATTAGTTATCAAAATGCAAGGAGACTCTCAAGTAATTACCATAGAATTTTTTTTCATGTCATGTTTTTAGGCATAGAGCTAGGGAATGTATAAGGAGAATAGACAAAGAACACCCATGTAGAGATGGAATAATTAAATATAAAAAGAATATTTTTTTTTACAATTTCCATGAGAGGGGTCACATAGCCAAATTCAGTCTTAAAGATCCTACGAAACAAGATTGGAGTTATATTTTATGCTTTAAGTGCAAAAAAAATTGTTCAATTTACAATACATCGTCATAAGAGGAAGCTCATATACAAGAGAAAGGATGAATTCAAGCTCACTCCTATACAAGCAGTCAAGGAAGAATAAGAACTAGCAAATGAAGAGACAAGATCAAGCAAGGAATTAGGAGGTGATGATAAATCAAAGAAGAAGGGAGACATTTCTAGTGAAAGTAATGAAGAATTTCTACCTCAATATATACAAGAGAAGGTATATGAAATGCAATGTGAATTTTTGTCAGATAGTCAATTAGAATGTGAGAGCTTAGGTGATGAAATTGTCACACCAAGGAGTGCACACAAGAATAATGACAAGAGCTTAAATATAATAAGGGAAGGAATGGATTCATCATATTGTCTTGATGACTATCTCTTGTTTTAAGGTGATATCACAAGGTGTTTTTCCTTCTCTAGGCTTCTAGAAGGCATGTATCAATTGAAAGAAGCATGTTCTAATTCTCATTGGTCCATTCACCTGCTAATCAAATTTTCCTCCATGATGATGCCGAGTGAACAATCCAATGTATGAACTTGTAGGTAAGTTTCCATCAGTTGCTACTAATTAGATTCCTCATTATGTTTCCAAGGTATGTAAAGTTTAATATGTTTTGTTTAGCCTCATACTGAAGTAAGTGCTTATTTAAGTTTTTGAGTATTATTATTGTGTATTCATGTAAAGGGGGTAAGATCAAGAGGTCTCAAGATTTTTGGTGTCTTCTTCTAGGTAGCCATGATTGCGTTATGTATGATTCATCATTCTTGGCTTGTATAAAGGAAGTAGAAGACCTCAAATGTATGAAAGGTGTCTTATGATCAGTCAAATGGTGTGAAGTGTGTGTCTCTATCCTCGTATTCAAAGAGCTAATAAATCCTTCAAATTGAACTAACCACAAGGTTTTCTCAAGTGTGCATATTAACTCACATCATCCTCCAGATATTCAAGGTATAAAACAGACCCTTAATGCTTATGGTGCCCTATTAAGGTTTCATAGTCAAGCCAGGTTATGAGGTATTCTAATTTTACAAATCATTCATTGAAAGGTGTTGAAAGTTGTTATGTGAAAGCAAAGACAATTTTTCCCATAATTCATGTGGTCTCCAATATATTGCAAGTAATTTCCATGTGTTCACAAGGGTTCATAAGTATGAGTTTCTATGTTCTCCATGTTGTTGAGATATTGTTATTACTCTTTGATCTATGAAAGAAGCACCTAATATCTATCAAAGCCTTCCATTTAGTTAGTGGCAAATTAGAGTTGAGTAAAATGTTGGTATTGGCATTGTAAATGCCCAACAAGTGTAGTAGCTTCAAAGGGGGATTGATTCATGATGCAGGGGTGAGAATAAGAAGGTATAATTTCTATGAAGACTATGCAAGTCAAGAAAACCTGTCATGAAGGGTGATCTTACAAGTATAAACTCATTATGTAAAGACTTCTGCAAAAGAAGTTAGTGATAACTCTCAACCAAAATTGTTGAAGAACTTGTTAAATAGAATCCCCATGTTACAAGAGGCGGTTAGATTTTGAATGCTCCAATTTTTTTGTAAGAAATATATATCAAGGTTGGTATATCATCAACTACAGAAATATGAAAACGAAAGTACTCCAAATTTAAACCTATTTCCAAGTCAAAATTTGAAGGTGTCTCATGAGAATAGGTTGTGCATAATTTATCATAAATGTAGATGAAAAATTAGGGTATTATTTAATTATTTTAATATAGTTGTGTTGTCCCCTCAAAATTTTCCTTCTTTTTCCAAGTCTGGACTTAGAAATTTTTGAGTTATTACCCTTTAAAAATGGTCCAGTCTAAGTATTTTGAAATTTGGTACTTCCCAAGGGATCAAGGATTCTTAGAAACACCTCCATCTAGAAAGAAAATTCTTTCCCCTTTCCAGAAAGGTAAGGAAGTCCTCTTAACTCCTTTTATTTTGCAAGTTATGTCTCAGTGGAGTTTGCAGGGGAAATTTTCCCTGGGCGAAGGCCCGCGGAGGAAAGGAGGAAATTTTGCCAAGGAAATTGGTGGGTTGGCAAAGACGCGTGGAGAGAAATTTGACACTTAGCCTTTTGGCTGAAAAAAAAACTCAAAGCTGAAATGTTTGACCGCATATCCACATCGAATCAGAAGATGCCACGTGTCCACATCAGCAGTGGAGGTCGGGCTGGCAGAGGATTTTGGGAAAATTTTCCCTTGCGGGCAAAAGGGGCGAAATGTTATTCTGAAGTGCGCAGATGAACCACAGAAAGTGACACGTGTCGTCAGGTTAGCAGGGGCGTGCAGAGATTTTGAGGGAAAATTTTCTCAATTTGAAAAAAGAGGGAAAAAGGTCACATTTTGGCCTGCATACCCTAATTTTGCCCTAATTTTGCCAGTTTTGCCCTAAATCTTCAAGAGGCCATATCTTTCAATCTAGAGCTCAGATTTTTATGTTTTTTGCATCAATGGAAAGCTGGTGAAATTCTCCACATGATGGATACTTAAATTTTAAATTTTGATGGAGTTTTATGGGAGGAATTTGAGAAAATGTCTTTGGCATGCAAAAAATGCAAAAAGTTTCCCCCGACTCTGCTCTAATGTTCTCCTGCCACGTGGATGGCTCTTGTTTAAAGGCGCAAAAGATAAATATAATGACCCACATTTAATATGGAACGTTTGTAACCGATTTTAATTATTAAATTCTCTGGCATTTCCCGCCACAACCATTTTTTCTGCAAAATAAGGATTTGAAACAGTACCAAATGATTGGATCTCGACTATAACTGCTTCTTGATAATATGGGAAGTTGTAACTGCCTCGTGTGAGCTATTTCATGGCTTTTGGAAGTCATTGTAGAGGTTGGCATCTGGTTTTTTGAAGACTGTAAGTGATTTTCATGAATAGAGGACAAAAAACAATAGTCGTCAATTCTTCCAAGCTTCCCCTTTCTGTGAATTTCTTCCATTTCCTTTCATTCTACAAGTTTTTACTTTAACTGCAATAAGAAAAGAAGGATTTTATGCCCCTTTGACGAAGGATTTGATCGGTACTTTGTGACCAATGTGTTTTTATTCAGTCTTGTAGCTTTGGTTTGCGAATTTGTATTCTTCTTCCATTTAAATGCATGTCATAAACTTTCTTATCAATGTTTGTAGGCCTCTGATGTTCTACCTCCATCATTGATCTCCTTTCCTTCATTCCCACTCCCCTTTCCCACTCTCAGACCACTTTCTATCATTGCAAGAAATTGCAGGCTTTGCCATAGGGTTAGTGGAGTGCCCCTATGGATCTCTGGTTGAAAAACCAGCATTGAAGCCACTTGTTTTTTCATGCATAATACGACAGATTGCACTGTTATAAGTAGAGGGACTTAGATTCCCATAGTGTTGTTTTAGAAACCACCAATTTGTCCCCCCAGACAAATTTCCAAGCCAACAGTTTTGGAACCCACAGTGGGGCAGATTTTACAGCATTTGCACCCTAGAAATGACCACAAGGTCATTAAATACCATTGGAGTTCATTGAAAATTTGAAGTTTCTTATGATCCACATGGATACCAATCATGGTAATTCTTGCACATCCTCTTGTTGAGAGACCTACCTTTCTCTTTCACATTCAAGAAGATATCATTTCTGACCTAAGGGAGGTTGTTTGGCATAAAAGGTAGAGTGTAGACCATTACTCTATTGCTTCAATAATTTTGGATCAAGAAGAAGAATTTGCTGTTGAGTTGGAGGAATGAAGACAAATCTTGGCACCCCAGAGAAGACAATAAGTCTTCAAGCTGGCTGACAGAAGGTATACCTGGCAGTTGAGATCAGGAGGACCTGTTAATCCTACTCTTGATGAGCTTAAGGAAGAAGAACAAGAGCTAGAAAGAGAGGAAGCGGATAGAGTTCAACTTGAAAGGGAAGAAGTGATTAGGGCTCAACTTGAAGAGATTGAAAGACTCCAAAGAGAGGCAGAGGAAAGAGAAGAAGCCCTAGCTGCTGAAGAGGCTAGAAATAGAAATAGAATGGCTTGATAATGAATGTGAAGCACGTAGACCCAATGTACCATGGGGAAGAAATACTGGTCTACTTTCCCTCCCATGAATACTCCATGATCTTCCAAGAGGCTCAAGAAAGAACTTTCCTAAATTTAAAGGAGATGGCTCACAACTACTTGAGGAACACGTAGTAGCTTTCATCACTGCTTGTGGTGTGTTAGGTGTCGAAGATGAAGACGTGTCAGTTAGAATTTTTGTGGAGTCACTCCAAGAGAAAGCTTTTGAATGGTTTTATATGCTTCCCCCAAGATCTATCACTGGCTGGGAGGACATAAGGAGTGCATTTGAAAGTAGATTCAAGAGCACAGAAGATGGCCAAGACTTGCTAGTTCAATTGGTGCAAATGAAGAAAGAAGTCTCTGAGTCCATGAGAGATTTCATAGCAAGATTTGATAGATTGACAAGAAGAATCCCTGAAGATGTAGTTCCTCCTGAAAACAACTTGAAGAGGTTCTTCATCAGTGCCTTGCCATCAGAAGTTGGTTTCTTCCTCAGAAGAGATCAACCAAGAACATTGAGGGAAGCTCAAGACCTTGCAATCGAGATTGATGATGATTTAATTCTTTCTGGAAAGGTAAAGGGCCCAAATGGAAAGCAAAAGGGTCAGAGTTCAAACTCAGTCACAATAGACCCCATGTTTAAAAAAATGGCCAATGATCTAGTTGCCTTGAAGAAGCAACTGTCACAAATCACTATGAGGAACAATCCAAGAAGACCAAACTTTAATGATAGGCAACGGATTGCACCACCTCCTCGCCAGCTTGCTCTTGAAGCACCACTAGTCAATGTTGCCTGTGATACCTAAGATATAAGGGAGGAAGCTGAAGTTGATGAGCTTGAGGGAGATGATGAAGAAAACTATGAAAGCTACCTAGAAGTCGAGGAGGTTGACATGCACAATGGCTTGTTCGAATTCATTGATGATGATGAAGAAGAAGAGGAGGAAATACCAAGTTTTTCATGCACGTTGTTTTCACCAGAACACAGTCCAAGAAGAACACCCCATCCTCGGTGGCTACAAAGGAAAAGAAAACCAAAGAATTTTCCACTTCTGAGGTCACACAGAAGAGGATTATCAACAAAGGTTCTCCATTGCCGCCCTCCATGGATTCTGTTAAATAAAAACCAGACTTGGTCACTGTCAAGGATCATGTTGTCATACCAAGTAAGTATTTTGATCCTTCTTCTAGTCCTGCAGTTGTTAAGAGTACTTCCCCTTCCATTGGAATCTCTGCCAAAGTACCCATAGTTCAGCCAAAGGCTGTACCTTTTCCTTCTGCTAAACCGACTATTTCACCTTTAGGAGAAAATCCTTCATCCAAAATATCCAAGGTTCCTTCAAAGCCCTTGCCAGGTAAATCCTCTTTCATCCTAGGAGCCTCCTCCTCATCTAGTATTGCCCCATTTGATTTTGTAGAGCACGCAAGCAAAACCAAAGTCCAACTCTCAAAGTTAGAGTACTTACAAACACACCCAACCCAATTTGACAGATTCATTAATGCAGTCCAGGGCAATAGCTCTATATCCTCAAGTTCCACTTTTAAAGGACTTCTTCCAATGCCATCCACACCTCCATCTCAAAATATGTTAGCTCTCAGTGCTTCCAAAACAAACAGAGTTGAGCCTTTCTATTTGTCTCTCCTCATAAATGGATTTGAGTTGAACAATTGTATCATTGATTCTGGAGCCTTTGATAATGTAATGCCACTCAAAGTTACAAATGCCCTTGGCCTAACTTTGACGAGAGTAAATGGAGCTTTTTATTCCATGGAATCTAAACAAGTGCCACTGATTGGAAGAATAAAGGATGCACAAGTAGCTCTGGCTGATTTCCCTGACAAGAAGGTGCTCCTAACTATTTTAGTGGCAGACATCCCAACATCCTTTGGCATGCTTCTGAGCAGAAGTTTTTGCAGAGATCTAGGTGGAGAAATTAAAATGGACTGGTCATCTGCTACTATCCTAAGTCAAAGGTGAAATGAAGAGGTTGCTTCCTGTTAGAAAGATGAAGTTCACAGTAAAGAAGTCTGATGATCCAAGAGCTAACATCCTTCTTCAAGATTTTGAGCTAGGAAATTACTTCCTCGCATCACAAAAAGATGAAAACCTGCCACTTCTCATGGAGGAAGAAGAAGATCAGATCTGGATGATGGAATTTGATGGCATTCATTCAAGGGTAGGTTCTGGAGTTGGTGTTGTTTTGTATTCACCTTCAAAGGAAATGCATCCTTTTGCTTACAAACTACAGTTTGATAACACTAACAACACAGCAGAATACGAAGCTCTTCTTTTGGGCATGAGCATTGCAGAAGATATGGGAATCAAGAAGCTGAGATGCCTTGGTGATGCAGAGGTAATAGTGAAACAAATCCGCCAGCAATATCAAGTGAAGAACCTAAGGCTCAGACACTACCGAAATCGGGTTTGGGATTGTATTGAATCATTCGATGCTTTCTCTATTGAAGCCATTCCAAGGGCACAAAATGAAAGGGCTGATTCTCTTGCTATGTCAACCTCCTTATTAACACCTCATCCTTCCTTTGGCAAAGATAAGATAACCATTGAGATGGTTTTCAGATCGAGTGTACCTGATAATGCTAATCATTAGAAAGTCTTCAATGATGACAATCAAATTTTGAGCTTCTTAGAGCAAAGAGATAATTTCAATAATCTATTCTTTGAAGGAAGTGTCAATCCTCATAGAGAAGTTATTGCTGAGGAAGAAGATGATGGAATTGATGAAGTTGATGATGAGGAATGATCAGACTGAAAGGAAACAAAATTCCCAAAGGCTTAGTCTCTTTGGAAGACCATGTTTGACAAACATGACAGATTCATTCAAGAGAAGGAGAAGTTATCTTCTCGGTGTCCATCTAACTTTGACAAAGAAAATATTGGTACTTCAGAAGATCCAAGATTGGTAAACATTGGTAAATGTTGCTCGCCTGAAGAGAAGAGAAGGTTTGTTACTCTGCTCAAGAAATATTCTGATGTTTTAGCTTACTCTTATGAAGAACTCAAGTCGTTCCAGCCAAAAGAAATGCACCATTCCATTCCTTTGAAGCAAGGTGCTAAGCCTTTCAGGAAAAATCAAAGGCCCTATAAACCAAAGGTTTTTGATATCATCAAGGAAGAAGTGACCAAGATGCTGAACGCCAAAATCATTTTTCCCATCCACCACTCAACGTGGGTGGCTAACATTGTGCCAGTAAGAAAGAAGAATGGTGAGATAAGGATATGTGTTGATTTCAGAAATTTGAATCAAGCCTCACTCAAAGACAACTATCCTCTTCCCATCATGGATCACATTTTGCAAGCAGTCACTGGATCTGAGATGCTCTCTCTACTTGATGGGTTTTTGGGGTACAACCAAATCAAAGTGGCAGAGGAAGACTGCAGCAAAACAACATTCACAACTCCTTGGGGCACTTTTGCTTATAGCATAATGCCTTTCGGCCTAATCAATGCGGGAGAAACGTTCCAAAGAGTAATGGAACTTGGCCTTTAGAGATCTGAAACATTGCATTGTTGTATATCTAGATGATCTCATGGTATTTTCGAAGAAAAGAGAAGAGCACATCTGTCATTTGGAACAAGTTCTTGTAAGGTGTAGAAAACACAGTATATCTTTGAATCCCAAGAAATGCATCTTTGGAGTCACAGAAGGCAAGTTGCTGGGACACATCATGAACAAACATGGAGCACACATTGACCCCGAAAGAGTAAGATCTATTCAAGCACTATCTCTGCCCACCAACAAGAAAGGAGTGCATTCATTCTTTGGGAAGGTAAACTTTCTTTGCCACTTTGTCCCTGAGTTTGCTGAACTGACAAAGCACATCACTTCTATGATGAGGCCTCAGTCAAGTTTCAAATGGAGCCATGAAGGGAAAACTACATTTGAAGAGATAAAAAGAGCTATTGCCAAAGCTCCTACTCTTGTATCTCCAGATTTTAACAAAGAGTTCATCATGTATTGTTATGCCTCAGAACACACTCTATTTGTTGTCCTTGTCCAGAAAAATGATGAAGATTTGGAAGCACCCATTGCTTTCATGAGATGTCCCTTTGAAGAAACACGAGCTCAAGTACAGTCAATTGGAAAAGCACGCATTCACAGTGGTCAAAGCTATAAAAAATTTCTGCTTCTACATTCTCAATTCTCAGATACTGTGGTAATGGTCCCTGGAAGTGCAATCAAATCCATTTTGACACAACAAGATCCAGAGTCAAAAGGGGGAATTGGATCACAAAAACTCAAGAGTACAACCTGGAGATTCGCCTTCCCATCTAGTAAGAGGAAATGGTCTGTGCAAGTTAATTGATGAAGATGAAACTCTCAAAGTTCAGCACAGAGAGGAAGATGACACTTGTTTAACTTGCCCAGAAAACTATCCACAAGTTCTCTTTATAACCACTACTGATGAGTGGTATGCAGACATCACTTTTCTACTTACTTATGGAGAATATCCCTCTCATCTAGATTACAAGCAAAGAAGAACTCTCAAACTGAAAGTCAACTAAGTACATGATCTGGAATCATGCGCTTTATAAGAAAGGAATGGATGGTTATTTCCTTCGATGTGTTGATAAAGAGCAACAAGGAAAGTTTCTTAAATCCTATCATGACCAAGCATGTGGTGGACACTTCTCAGCAATGGTGACTGCCCACAAGATTCTCAGAGGTAGATATTATTGGCCTTCTCTTTTTGCTGATACTCAGAGTTGGGTTTCTAAATGCAAAGCATGCAACAATTTGTTGGAAAACCACAGTTAGCTGCATTGCCTCTCAGGCCTGTGATTATTGAAGAACCATTTCAACAATGGGGACTAAACTTCATTGGCATGTTGAATCCCCATTCAAGTGTTGGGCATACTTATGTGCTCACTGCCACAGACTACTTCACCAAATGGGTGGAAGCCATTCCAACCAAACGAGCTAGTTCTGAAGTAGTTTGCAGTTTCATCAAAGAATACATCATTGTCCATTTTGGGGTGCCTCAAAAGATTGTTGTGGACAATGCCACTTATTTATCTTCAAGAGAATTGACGGAGTTCTATTATGGTTTTGGAATCTCTCTAGCACATTCTTCTGACTACTATCCATAAGGAAATGGTCAAGCTGAGTCAAGTAACAAGAACATTATGACCATTTTCCGAAAGCTTGTTGATGAGAATCAGAGGAATTGGCACAAGAGATTGTATGATGCATTGTGGGATGACAGGATCACTCCCAAGAAGGCCATTGGTACTTCACCTTTTCAGTTGTTGTATGGAGTTGAAGCAGAGATCCCCATCACAATTGAAATGCTATCTCTCAGATTGCTTCAAGTGGTGGATGATGGCCAATACAAAGACTCCATTGACAAAAGGATCCTTTTTCTTGAGAGGCTGGAAGAAAGCAGATCTCAGGTGGTTGATAAAATCAAAGAACATCAGCTGAAAGTGAAAAATCTCTTTAACAAAAGGACCAAGGCAAGAGAGTTCAGAGTTGGAGATTTTGTCCTACTTTGGGACAAGAGAAGAGAACCAAAGGGCAGTCATGGAAAATTTGATTCTTTGTGGCTGGGACCTTTTCAAATTCTTGGAACTTGTGGTGAGAATGTTTTTCTCCTATCATACTTGGATGGGACTCCATTAGGATTACCTAGAAGTGGGAAATATTTGAAGCTATATCATCAGTGAAAGTGAGTTGTCCCTCACCTTGTAGCATAGTTTTGTTTTTCCCCTCTTCTGTTGTGTGTTTTGTTTTCCCTTTTCTGTTTTGGTGTGTTTTTGGTTTTTGTGTCCTCTTCTTCCTTCTTGCTTTCCTCAGAAGTTGTACATGACTCTACAAGGCCCAATGGATAAGGCACTGGTCAATGTTATATGTTTTAAAACTTGAGATTCTGGATCCTCATGCCATGTTTTCTCCCTGTTCAATCCATGTCATGTCCCCAAGCTAGAGCCACTGTTGTCCCCTCAAAATTTTCCTTCTTTTTCCAAGTCTAGACTTAGAAATTTTTGAGTTGTTACCCTTTGAAAATGGTCCAGTCTGAGTATTTTGAAATCTAGAACTTCCCAAGGGATCAAGGATTCTTAGAAACACCTTCATCAGATAGAGAATTCTTTCCCCTTTCCAGAAAGGTAAGGAAGTCCTCCTAACTCCTTGTATTTTGCAAGATATGGCTCGACGGAGTTTGGAGGGGAAATTTTCCCTGGGCGGGCCCGTGGAGGTAAGGAGGAAATTTTGCCAAGGAAATTGGTGAGTTGGCGGAGGCGTGGAGAGAAATTTGACACTTAGCCTTTTGGCTAAAAAAAAACTCAAAGGTGAAATGTTGGACCGCATCTCCGCATCGAATCAGAAGGTGCCATGTCCACATCAGTTTTTAGGTCGGCGGAGGACTTTGGGAAAAATTTCCCTTGCAGGTCAAAAAATCGGTGAAATGTTATTCTGAAGCGGCGCATGAACCAAAAAGCACCATGTGTCATCAGGTTGGTGCAGGGGCATGGAGATTTTGGGGAAATTTTTCCCAATTTGAAAAAAGAGGGGAAAAGGTCAAATTTTGGCCCGCATACCCAAATTTTGCCCTAATTTTGCCAGTTTTGCCCTAAATCTTCAAGAGGCCATATCTTTCGATCTAGAGCTCAGATTTTTGCATTTTTGGTATCAATGGAAAGTTGGTGAAATTATCCACATGATGGAAACTTCAATTTTAAATTTTGATGGAAGTTTTGTGGGAGAAAATCATAGAAAATGTCTCTGGCATGCAAAAAATGCAAAAAGTTTCCCCCCGACTCCGCTCCAATGTTCTCCTGCCACGTGGATGGCTCATATTTAAAGGTGTAAAAGATAAATCTAATGGCCCACATTCAATCTGGAAAGTTTGTAACCATTTTAATTATTAAATTCTCTGGCATTTCCTGCCATGGCCATTTTTTCTGCAAAAGAAGGATCTGAAACTGGTGCCAAATGATTGGATCTTGACTGTAACTGCTTCTTGGTCATTTGGGAAGTTTGTAACTGCCTCATGCGAGCTATTTCATGGCTTTTGGAAGTCATTGTAGAGGGGGGCATTTTATTTTTGAAGACTGTAAATGATTTTCACGAACAGAGGACAAAAAACAATAGTCACCATTCTTCCAAGCTTCTTCTTTCTGCGAATTTTCTTCCATTTCCTTTCCTTGTACAAGTTTCTACTTCAGCTGCAATAAGAAAAGAAGGATTTTATGCCCCTTTGATAGAGGATTCGATTGGTACTTTGTGACCAATGTGTTTTTATTCAGTCTTGTAGCTCTGGTTTGTGAATTTGTATTCTTCTTCCATTTAAATGCATGTTATAAACTTTCTGATCAATGTTTGTAGGCCTTTGATGTTCTACCTCCATCATTGATCTCCTTGTCTTCATTCCCACTCCCCTTTCCCACTCTTAGACCACTTTCTGTCCTTGCAAGAAATTGAAGGCTTTGTCATAGGGTCAGTGGAGTGCCCCTATGGATCTCTGGTTGAAAAACCACCATTGAATCCACTTGTTTTTCATGCATAATAGGTAGCTATGCACTGTTATAAGTAGAGGGACTTAGATTCCCATAGTGTTTGTTTTGGAAACCACCAATTTGTCCCCCTAGACAAATTTCTAAGCCAACAAGTTGGAGAATCAACGGGTAATTGGATAATCTATAGGGTCAAATTGAAGGATTCTATCATGACAAACCCTCATGAAGATCATGTAACGGTTCGTGAAGGAGTGACTTATCTTTGAGAATAGTTTTGAAGGTATTTCAGACTTGAATGAGCCTAACAACATATTGAAAAATCACAGTAACTCTTTTCATTGACAAATAATATGAACAAGGATTTATAAGGCCTATAAACCTGAGATGTAGACCCAAAAGAGGTTGGAGATCTTATAAAGTTAAGGAATAATTCATCACAAAAAGCTATAAGGTGTTGGTGAGTATGAGACAGAGGTATTAGCTTAAATATCCTCCACATACACCTTGATAATCCCAACATCTATCAAGACATGGTTTCAATTTTCTCTAATCATTCAAATTT
The DNA here is from genome assembly GCA_019776745.2 of Taxus chinensis. Taxonomy (NCBI): domain Eukaryota; kingdom Viridiplantae; phylum Streptophyta; class Pinopsida; order Cupressales; family Taxaceae; genus Taxus; species Taxus chinensis. The sequence goes on along the minus strand of CM034146.1, from coordinate 715,397,100 downwards.
TTCTTCCAATGTGAACCATGGGTTGAGGCATAATTTTACAAAGCTGATAGGACAAGGAAGGAGAAACATAAGGAACATTGGTCTAATGATAAAACTTCTTGAATATGCCCCATATGATGAGATGTATATGGCTTGCATCTAGGATAAGCATTGAAATATTGTTTCATGAGATGGTGTTGTTTCTATAAAGTGTTAAATGTCAGTTAAAATGTAGTGAAATAGATCTCTAAGGACCTATATTATAGGTTGAGGACAAGATGAAGAGAGTGAGATGCTAAGGGTCTAGGTGAATTTGGATTGTTAAAATGATCTCAAAAGAAGGTGTCCAAGTTCATGGGGGCTTGGTTTAGTCAAGAATATATCCTCTCAAAGTAAGTACAAGTGTTTATAGCCCAAATCAATGAGGTAGTAAAGAAATAAGGCAGAGCATGAATTTTTGGTATGAACTCTTGATGGCTCAAGTATAGAAGGAGTTCCATAGTAAGGATGAAGACCAGATAAAATCATATGCAAAAGATGGAAGATCAGAATTTTAATGATAATAGGCTTAGGGGGGAGTAGTAAATCTGATTGAGGAACAAATTCATGCAGTTATTTGAGTATTCTCTGACAAAAGAGCAACATCATTCAAGGGGGGCTTCTTAAGGTAAGATCATGCCTTGTTATTGTTTTCTTTCATGATACTCATGTTGGTGGATGTGTGTACCTTTGTCATATATTTCAAAGGGAGAGAGATTTTTGTTAGAAAAAAGGATTGAAGATGTTGGTATTGGTTTTCCATCAAATTTTTTGAGCTTGTTTTCATCAATGACAAAGGGGGAGATTGTTGAGCCCTGGTCATTACTATTTTCATTGATGTCAAGTAGAATTTATGGAAAAGGTGTGAGTGTTGAAGTGAGGATCAGTTAGTGGCATGAAGTTTGATTTGGGAGTGCTTTATCAATGGTGTTTGGTGCCTTATTAATGATGGTTGGAACTCACAGAGAGGATTCAGGTTGATTTCAGGATGGTTTCATGGTGCCACAGACTTGGCCAATGAGGTTGGTGCCCAGTGGATGCATTTATATGGTTTTTTTATTTTTATATTATATGTCATATAGGTAAAAAATGATAATAATAGCATATGAAAGAGCCCTTAGATTGAGAATCGGGTTAAGTGTTGGGAGTCACAGCTAAAACTGGCTCATTTAGGCCTAGTTCTAGAGTCTAATGAGGTGGAAGAGCTAAATGTGAGTCAATGAAAAGCCTATGTAATCATGGTATAAGCATAATAACACTCCCAGGGAATGTATGAGCATCCAACAAGGTTTACTTTAGCTTCTGGAGGCAAAATTCAATTTTTCACTAAACCTACCTATGAGAACTAGCAGTGAAGTCATGAGGAAAATGAGATTTTTTTGAATATTACAAGATCATTTATGATAAACCAGGATATTGAGAATGTAGAGGGATTTTTTTAGTACTTCATGTCAATTTTCATCAAATTTTGAATAATATTGCTCAAGTTATTCAAGTTTTATCAAGACCGGGTAAAGTGAGAAGGGCTAAAATAGTGATCTATCTTCTTAGCACTCAAAAAAATTATCACTTCTCCTTCACATAAATTATAGATGTAATTTTTGAATATCACTCCAATACTAAACTTTTGTAAAAAAAATTGATGAAAATTGGATAAGAAACAAAAAATTTATATTCATTTTTCTAACAGTGTTTCTCTCTCTCCATATATCCTTCTTAAAGTGATAGGAATAAAATGAGTCTATTTGACCTCAAAATAAATTGTTAATGACGTGAAAACCCCTCAAAATTGTATTAAGATCCTCCTATGTTAGAATGATGGCACCTTGGCTCTTCATATCTGATTGTTTCATACAAGTTCATCTCAATTTTGAAATGTTTGTGCATCCTGCTATGTCAAGATGATTTCAGGTTGAAATAAATGAGGTAAGAATTGTGTGAGACCTGTCTCTAATGCTTCATTAAAAACTTGAAATTTATTCTTGGGCTAATCTCAATTACTCTATAAATTCTTGGTCATTTACAATTGTCAAACATGACAAAATATAGTCCTTTAGGAATGGGATGCTTTTGATGACTTGAAGAAAGGTTTTTGTGAATAAACATGTTGTTGAGATGAGATATTGGCATGAACACTTTTTATAAGTAAAATATGACTTGAGGAACCTTTTTCTGATCTTTTGAAGGAATTTTGAAGTCTGAGCTTCATTGGTCTTCAACCATTTCCTGGATAGGCCTATAGTCAATAAATCTTCATTTTGAGTTACAATTGTGGACCTCTTTTCATAATTCTTGTTTTCTAATAGTGGAGACAAAATTATGATCTCATATGAGTCATTGGTGGCCTTATTTTATGTCTTATGTATGAAGCAATGAACTACCCTTTCGAGACTGATAAGCCAAGACTCAAGAGTGTGATGTTCTAAGAAATGGTGAACTCTGAAACATGACTATCTCTTATGACCAGTTCACATCATTGTTTGTGATTACAAACAATGTGATAAGATGTTAAAGAATGGATATTCTTAGAAAAATGATTTAGAATCCTAAATCAATGTCTACATAATCAAATCTATGCCTATCTTGAAAATCATGATTGTTCCCTTGTGACAGTTAAAGGAGAATTGTATTATTTGTTTTAAATAATGAAAATATTGTAACCATACAAATGGAATGGAGGGTTTTAAACATGTAGTATGAAACCATGGTTAAGTCCCCTGCAAATGTACTAACACAAAATTAAATGCAAATGGTGTTAAAAGGATCAAAACAGTGAATGAGGGTTTTGTTTTAAAACCCTAACTAAGTACAGTTTGTGAAAATAAAGCAAGATTGTAATCTCATGGGAATAATAGCAAACAAAGGACTGAGTTAAAGGTTATGCAAGGCCATTATTATCCTTGAATGGTTTCTTGAAATTTGTATCTTAACTAAAAATGTGTGTGGTCTAGTTAAAACTCTCAAAGTTCTCTTTATACTAGCAAATTAGTGTATGTCTTGTTGTAATGCAACATGTCTTGTTCCTGTTGATGACTATGAAAGTGATCCAAGACTAAAAAATCTCCTCTCAAGATGTGAAAGATCCAATCTCTTTCTCTTTATGCATCCTTCACAAGTCAATCTCTAAGACTGCGTTGTTGATAGCTATGAAGATGAGTATGAAAAATGTATTCTTTCTCTATCTTTAGAAGACCTCCATATTCTTGTTGTTGGTGTAGACCTCTGCATAGGATCAAGGAAAATGAATGTTGGCAATGTCACATTGTGATAAGTATTTCCTCTCTTCAATTTCTTAACAGTTCCAACTAAGTGCTTGGATACATGTTCCTTTAGACTCTCAAATGAAAGTTGGAGGAGAAAATGGTGAAGAAGTTCAGCAAAGGTTATATAGAAGTTGAGGAGTCATTGTAGCATTTGAATATAGGTCAGTTACATTTGACAGTGAGTTGTTGAGCTACAAAGGGAAATATATCTCATTGAAAGAAGGTGATAAGAGTTGACATACATTACAAATAAGAAAATGATGTCAAAATGGAATCTTTTCATATAAAGAACAATTTGTGTAGAGGTTCAGAAAACTCCATGTGTCATCTTTCACCTTCAAGGCATCATAAATGCACCTGTAGATTCAGAGAATACGACGGACCTATGACAACTACAATAATGAATGTATTGAGGTAGTTTAGAAGATAAATGATCTCATCTCCATGTACGAGTTGGAAATAATGTTAGTTGAAGAGTCAAAGGTATGAGAAGTGAAAAGGACATAGTCGAGAAGTTACTCATTTATATAGGTGCTAAGATAGGTTTGAAAGTTTTTTTGACTGACATAGGTTGAAGCTTGAGAAGACTTTGTGAAGGGGAGAGATAATCTTGGGAAAATAAGGTGATATGAAGTTAGTTTGGAGGGCAATGGAAGTTTTATATTACCATTCTCATGAATTAGAGAGCTTGAATCAATATGTAAATCAGATTTGAGACCTGATATCAGTTTTGTAAGGAAAATAGCAAACTAAAGTTGATGAGAACTGAATGCTAGTTTGAGATGAGATTGCAAATAAAGTGAAGAGTTGAAACAGTGATCACAATATGTTGGTTTGAGAAACAAAGTGGTGAAGGTGATAAAAAATTCTTATGTTTAAATTCTGAGTTGTAGCTCGATAATTTTAGAGTGATATTTTTTGTAAGTAGGTGCCTACAAAAAAACATTCAAGTGGGTTCTTGACATTGACTTGAAGTAGAATCTTCAAAATTGGAGTGGGTGCTTTAGGGTGAGTGGGTATTCACCACATGGTGAAATCATTTTAACCCTATAGAACAATTTTTCCAAGTTAGTTCTCTTATTTCAGTGGGTTTTCTCCCTTATTGGGTTTCCCACATTAAATCTTGTCTTCTCATGTGTTCATGTGTGTTTGGTTCTATCTCTCTATCTTTCATGGTTAAATGGTCATGTTACATCATAGTTATGATTGTTTAACTTATGGATTTGATTGAATCATATAAATTGTTTCATAAGTCTTTTTAAATAAGCACTAATTCACCCCCCCCCCTCTTAGTGCCTAGTATTTCTAACAATTGGTATCAAAGCTGGTTCTCTCTGGTACAAGTTTAACAACTTAAGAGAATGTCCTTGAGGCACAAACATGGGTGTTCAAGTTGAAACAATACTGAAAAAGAAATATGAGATTGCTCTAGCCTTGATTAAAGAAATAAAGACTGAAGATTAAGCTCAATGGAAGCCAATCATCTTGAAGAAATCAAAGAGGTGGCATCATTTGTTAGTAATGTTGTCAAAAGGTCTAAGTGTCAAAGAAAAATCTTATGTCAAACTTGAAGAAGAATTGAATACCTTAAAGGATGAGATATAACAAGCTAAAGATAAACTAATGATAATGTCAAAGAATCAATTAAATTTCAAGAAATCAAAGACATCTCAATGATAGACCAATTCTAGTTTTTAAAAGTGAAATAACTTAGTGTGGATTGGATTGTGAATCTGGTCATGAGCCATGTCAAGCAACTATAAAATCCAAGGTTTAAGAATGTGATAAACTAAGTGAAAAATTGAAGACTCAAAGGGAGGAACTAGATCAAGCAAGACAAACTAAGGATTTGAAGGATGAGTCAAGTCCATACTTCATGTTAAGGAAATTCTAAAATCAAGGATCATACCAAAGAACACAAGAACACCAGTAGGCATCCAAATGCAAGGATATTCCCAAGTAATTTCCATGGAGTTTGTTTTTCATGTAATGTATTTGGACATAGAGCTAGGGATTGTACAAGGAGAGTAGAAAAAGAACATCCATGGAGAGATGGAAGGACTAAATATGAAAAGAATAGAGTTTGTTACAACTGTCCATGAGAGTGGTCACATAGCCAATGTTATTTCTTGAAGAGCCTATGGGTCAAGATTGGATAAAGGGAACACCTAGAGAAAAGAGTCATCTTCTATGCTTTAAATGCAAAAAATCTAGTCACCTTGTAAGACATTGTAATAAGAGGAGGATCATATATAAGAGAAATGATGAAGTCAAGCTCACTCCTATACAAGCAAATCCAAGGAATAATCAAAACTGGCAAATGAAAAGACAAGCTAAAGCAAGGCATTAGGAGGTGATGATAAATCAAATAAGGAGGAAGACAATTCTAGTGCAAGTGATGAAGAATTTCTACCTCAAGTTGTACTAGAGTAGGAATATGAAATGTAACATGAATGTTAATCAAGTAGTCAATCAGAAATGTGAGAGCTTAGGTGATGAGATAGTTTCACACAAAGGAGTACACCCAAGAAGAATGACAAGAGCTTAAGGAATGGAAGGAATGGAATCATCATATAACTTTGATGATTATCTTCTGTTTTGAAGTGACCTCACATGGTGGATGTGCCTTCTCAAGGATTATAGAAGGCATATTTCAGTTGAAAGAAGTACAGGTATTGATCCTCAATAGTCCATTCACCTACATGTAAATAAAGTCTGCTCTTCATGATGATGCCGAGTGATCAATCCAATGTATGTTATTATAAGTAAGTTTCCATCAGTTGTTGCAAATTGAAGTTCTCATTGTATTTCCAAGGTATGTCAAGTTTAAGATGTTTTGTTTAGAATCCTATTGACAGTTAGTTCTCATTGAAGTTTCTAAATGTTCTTATTGTGTATTTATGCAAAAGGAGTATGGTCAAGAGGTCCCAAGGTTTGTGTTGTCTTCTTGTAGGTTGTCAAGGTTAAGTCATCATTATCTAAGTTATTTTCATGATAGAAAAATCTTCAAGAGAGTTTAAATATGTTGAAATATGTCTTATGTATCTTGATCCAATTATCCTTATACATTGTGAATCTCTAATCCTAGCCCTCAAAAACTTTCATGAAAGTGATCTCATTCTATTGTAGGTTTGATTGTGTCATGAGATAATGTCCTTGTTTGAAGGAGTGTGTCATATGAACTCATATCATCCTCCATGTCTAACAAGGTAGTCAAAAGTGTGTGAGTCCATGACTATCATATTGCTTCTCAAGCCCTGAGTCATAAAAGGAGTCACTTAACATCAGTCAAAGCTTATCAGGTCAATCTAATGTTACAAATTATTCAGTTGAGTAAAGTGCTAAGTATGTTTTGTGAAATGCATCAAGAAATGGAGTAGCTTCCCATAGGGGGAGTGTTCTCCAAGAGATTGCAAGTAAGTCTATGTGTTCAAAAGGATTGATAAGTATGTCAAAGGTTTATATTCTCTCCATGTTGTTGAGATGTTTTTCTTACTCTTTGAGCCATGAAAGAAGCACCTAATATCTATCAAAGCATGTCATTCAGTATAGTGAGAAAATTGGAGTGTGAGTAAAATGTTGAGTATTGGCAGTTGTACAAGCTGTGTCTTGAATTGCAGTAACTTATTTCAATTACATCATTCATGATGCAAAGGTGAGAATAATGTGTGCATCATAATTTCAATGAAGGACTATGTTCATTGTCAAGTCATCCTATCATGGAGCAAGTGATCTTACAAGTATAAACTAAGTTAGGTGTTCACCAAGACTTCAGTATAAGGGAAAATGACTCAAAACAACCATTTAAACTAAGAGATGAAGAATATCCCATAAAAGCTCAAGGTACAATACAACTAACATGTCACATTGTAAAATTCATCTGTGAAGGAACTATTGGGTTGTTAAGAATAATGAGAGCTATCAATGAGTAAGCCAAGTTGTTTATAAGTTCCTGAAGAAGGTTCATAAAGTACTCCATAGATTACAAGTCTTTTTTCCAAGTCAAAAGTTCCTGTCTATAAGAATAGGTACATCTATTATAAATGTAGATGTAAATTTAGGTGTCTACAAAGTGGATTTTGATTGAGTTTAGAATCAATAGCCAATCCCTGGACAATCTATAGGCTGAGATTGAAGGACCTAGAAGGATGACTAAACTTTAATTTCCTGAACAAGTTCACTATACAATGCTTGAAATGATGAGGTACACCATGACAATGGTGTAGATGAAAATCTAGGGACTGTTTTAATAATTTTGAAAAATATGGAGAACTAAACATGAAATGGATAACACATGGGCTTAGGTTGAAGGATCTGATCATGAAAAGAAAACCTTGAAGATCATGCAACATTTTTTGAAGGAGTGGCTTCATCTCCGAGATTGGTTTCAAGGTATTGATGAGTCTAAGACTTGAAGGATCTTAGATAACAAACCCTGAAGATTCACCTTGAGAATTCCAACATGTAACTCTTTGCATTGGCACAATAAGAGAGCTCTAATCATTCAAATTTTTCTTCTAAGAAGTGAACCATCGGTTGAGGCATAAATTGACAAAGCTTTCTAGCGTGAATCTAATGATAAAAAGTTTTGAAGATACCCCATATGATATAGATGTAGATGGATTTCAATCTAGGAGAAGCATTAGAAGATGATGATTTCATGCATGGTTTTGAGCTTCTTTGAATGGCCAAAGTTGGGTTAAAGTGTATTTAATGTATAACTTTAGGGATCTATGCTCTAAATCAGGTTAAGGACAACCTGAAAAGAGAAGAAATGTTAAGAGCTATATTTCGAGATCCTTAAGCTTGTCAAACATGATCTCTTTAATAGGTTTCCATATCTAGGGGATTGGTCATCATTCTAAGAATTAGGATATGGACATGTATATGTAACATGAAATAATTTTCACAGGGGGAACTAGTTCACTAGTTCAAGGTACAAGCTGTGAAGACCAAAGAAATCATATAAAAGAAGTGTATAGTCTGAGGGTGAAGAAAAGAGGTTCAAGATGAATAGTGAGGTTGATTGGTGAAGAAATATATGCATATTTTTAAGCCATGACTGACAAGGTAGCATGTCAATTCAAGGGGGGGCTTCTTGAGGTAAGGTTTTTCTTTGAAAATGAATATTTGCATGTTGAATGTAGGTAATATTTGTCATAGATTTCAAAGGGGGAGAGAGTGTTATCAAAAACTAGATATTAATGCTGTGAAGATGTTGGTGTAATTATTTTCCATCAAAGTTTTTGAGTTTTTTCCATCAATGATAAAGGGGGAGATTGGTTAACCCTAGTCATTGGTGTTGTCATTGATATCAAGTGGCATTGATGGAAAAGGAGTGAGTGGTGAAGTGAAGACTTAGTAAGGGATATGAAGGTTGATTAGTAGTTCCTTCTTAATGATGGATGGAGCTCATAGAGTGGATTCAGAGTGGTTTCAGGATGACTTCAATGTGTTACAGGCTTCAGTGTGGTAGGAGCCCACTAGAGTTATGGATATTCCTAGCATGCTTAGCTCAGGTTTCTACATGTCATAGATATGATGTTTCCAGCATGTGCAAGATCTTTTAGAGTGAACATCAGGTCAAGTGTTGGGAGTCATAGTATGAAACTGGCTCATTTAGGCCTAGTTCTAGAGCATAGTGAGGTGTAAGATCTCAATGAAAGTAATGAAAAGCCTAGTTAAGCATGGTAGAAGCATAATAAGACTACCCAAGGAATGTATGAGCATTTACATGGCTTAATTTATCTTTTGGAGGTAAATTCAAGTTTTCACTAAAAATGTCTTTGAGAACTAGCACTGAATTCTTGAGAAAATGAGATTGGTATGAATAGTACATGCTATAATTTATGAGAAACCAATATATTGGATATGTAGATGGATGTGTTTCAGTGCTTCATGTAAAGTCTCATCGAATTTTGAAGAATATTTCTCAAGTTGTTCAAGTTTTACCAAGGCAAGGTAAAGTGAGAAGGATATAAAACAGTGGCAGTTATTCTTAGTACTCAAAAAAAATTATAAGTTCTCATTCAGATAAATCATAGGATAAATTTTTAAAGATAACTACAAGACTAAACTAAAAAAAATAGGTAAATTGGGATAAGAAATAAAAAAAATTCTAGTCATTTTTCTAACAGTGTTTCTCTCTCTCCAGATATCCTTAAAGCAATAGGCACTGATCTGAAAATAATCAAATTATTACTACCTGATCTCGGACCCTTGTAGGCTTTAAATATTTGCCGATGATTTTCTCCTTTTAATTAATAAATTTAAAAATTAATGCAAGACAATAAGACAATTGCACAAAGATTGATTACGGAGTTCGGCAATTGCCTTACGTCTCCGGGTTCGTGGTCGAACCGTTCCACTAGTCAAAAACTTGTAAGTTACAATAGTAATTTTACAAGAAAACCTACTGGTTTTACTTTCCTATCAGTACACCAGTTCTTCAAAAACTTCCGATGATTAGTTCGAATTGTTTTTCACCTTCCTGATGCACAATCTCCTTCAGCTTCAATCAGCCTTCCCGACGCTATCAATGCGAAGCTAGCTCGCCGGTCGACAATCCAGGATTTTTAAGTAATTGGTGTGGCTCAATGGGCCTATTGGGTAGTTTATAATTTACTCCCAATCACAAATATTTCATCTATTATTGCCTAAAATAATAGGGCCAATAAACAATATTTGTTGACACATCTCACAAATAAGCTTAACAAATAATAAGCTCGGGTGTGTCCACAATAAGCTTAACAAATAATAAGCTTGGGTTGTGTGTGTTTTTTTTTACAATAGAATGGGTTCCCTATTTATACAAAAAATAGGGCCCTTAAAAAATTCAATTACATATCATCCTTAGGCTAATATTAGCCTAATCCCGTAGCAAAATAAATGGGATCAAAATTCCCAATAATGGGACGGCTTAGCATTTGAAATGGGTATTAATCCCCACATTGGACAATGTTTTGTTTTGATAAGGTTTAAAACAAACCTAGACACCCCCATTATTCACGTGGATCTTTCCACGCATGGCATAAGCCCCAACAGCACTTCACCACCTTCTTCCCACATGGATTTCCCACGCATGGCTTTGCCCCCTCCAACACCGCTTCACCTTCTCCCTTCCACGTGGAAGCTTGGAAATAGCTATGGTTAAGTTGGTGGCTAGGAGAATTATATGGGCTTTAATACTAATGTATAAAACATTAATATATAGTGGTTTGGCATTATACATGTGCATGGCATTTGGAATGGTGTGTAAGTAGACTTACCAAGTAAATAAAAATTCGACCCATACCATGGGGTATCGAAATTAATTAACTCGGTCATCATGTAGTCCAGGGTAAATCGATCGTATTCGATTCAAAACAACTCCCTTTGCCTTTTCACCACGTGCCATAGTTTGGTCCAATATTGACTGTTGAAACCAGAGTTGACTTTCCCGTATGATTGGGTATGTACTAGGGATCCGTATTGTCAGTTCGTTCATGTCAAGTGATCTTCTATACTGACACAATTTAGATGTTTAGGGAACTTTTAAAAATGATCCCCTATACACCTTGAGAAAGGCTTTTTGTCCCAAAAAGCTTGTATCATCGGAAGTTTCTTACCCTTAGGTTTTCTCCTCCAACCTTCTCACTTCGACAACTCTGCTCCGATCTTGGGACCTGTGGGTAAACAATGCTGACTCTGATATCCGGAAGACCTAATGGTGTTAAGTTTCATATGAAACCTCAACGCTCCTTTTGCCTAAGATATATCTGACAACAAGGATCTTCTTTGAGCTCCTGGCTCCGAGTTGATTCTCATAATCCAAACTGGTTTGAAGGATTATGTTACGGTAGAGCTATGATTGATCTGGCTCATTGCCTTGTCCCTTTAGACCTCAACGCCTTCAATAGATGCTCAGCCTCTTTCAAGACCTTGAGCCTCCGATGCACGATGAAGTCTGTTAGAGACCTCAATGCCTCCGATGCATGATGCTAAGCCTCTTTCAAGACCTCGAGCCTCCAATGCATTGTTAAGTCTGTTAAATCCTCAATGCCTCCGATGCAATGCTATCTTGTAAGGTAATTCATGATGCTAAGTCTATTGATCAGCTAATTCGTATAATGCCTTGACACTGAATGACGTTTCAAGCTAATCTAGGGCTCATCTTGTTGACATGACTAATATCTACCATTCAGCATGGTCGTTTACTCGACCCGACGTCAATAGCTGGTGATTCAGCTACCATTCTACTGACGGTAAAATGCCTCTAAAAGAATGAAGTTCCGAGCTGATATTTTGAGAACCTCTATTGTCTAAAAATGGCAGATCTTTGAGAACTTTGAGTCAAATTCCTGTATCCAAATGACATTCACCAGGTTAGGAGATATGTTTGGAGCATGTAAGTAAGAAAATCCATGAGTAAAACCTTTCTCTCATACAATATTGATATGCATATTATTCATCAATCTAAATTATGTAATATATAATTGAAAAATTGATGACTTACCCATTTGAAAGGACTTTCGCTTTTAGGTATTACCTAGTCCTGGGTTGATAACTGGTGGTTGAGTAGAAACTGCCTTTGCATAGGCCTCCATTCCATCTTTGGCTTGCCATTACTCTTGGCGAGATGGATGTTTCTAGCAATTTTCTGCCCATTCCTCTGGCATGAGCAAGTTTCATCGCAGGAGAGAATTCTCTTCCTAGATTTTTATAAGCTTCAAGAGCTTTTCCTGCATCTTGCCCATAGTGCACTTGTACCCTGTTCACAACAAACTAAACCAACTACACCAACTTAAAGCAATCACTCTGTCAATTAGATTAACCAGCTTTGATACCAGGTTAGTAAGTTTGCAGGTGTCGATTACCAGCTCTGGATAAAACATGAAAAATAATCAAATTATTACTACCTGATCACCCTTGTGGATTTAAACATTTTCTGATGATTTTCTCCTTTTAAGTAATCAATCAAGACAATAAGACAATTAGTTCAGTTCGGCAAAAAATTATAAGTCAAAACTTGTAAGTTCAATTACTTTTACAAGAAAACCTAAATACTTGCCTATCAGTACGCCAGTTCTTTGATTTTTCGAATTATTTTTCATTCCTGATGCAATCTCCTTCAGCTTCGAACGCTATGAAGCTAGCACTCCGGTCGACAATCCAAAAGCAATTGGTGTGGCTCAATGGGCCTATTAGGTAATAATTTACTCCCAATCACAAATATTTCGGTACTATTGCCTAAAATAATAGGCCAATAAACAATATTTGATGACACATCTCACAAATAAGCTTAACAAATAATAAGCCCGTTTTTTAACAAATAATAAACACAATAGAATGTTCCCTATTTATACAAAAAATAGGGCCCTTAAAAAATGCAATTGCTATCATCCTTAGAATATTAGCCTAATCCCGTAGCAAAATAAATGCAATTCCCAATAATGGACACATTTGAAATGGGATTAATCTTGGACAGTTTTTGTTTTGATAAGGTTTAAACAAACCTTAGCCAAATTCATTTGCATGGCATAAGCCCCAACACCACTTGAGGAACTTCTTTCCACGTGGATTTCCACGCATGGCTTTGCCCCCTCCAACACCGCTTCATTCTCCCTTCCACGTGAAGCTTGGAAATAGCATGGTTAAGCTGGCGGCTAGGAGAATTTGAGATTTAATACTTGTATAAACAAATATATAGCGGTTTGGCATTATACATGTGCATCTAAATAAAAATTCGACCCATACCATGGGGTATCGATAGGTCATAGTAGTCCAATGATAGGAAAATCTTATTCGATTCGTTAGACGACACCATCTCTTTTCAACCACGTGCCATAGTGTCATTGGTCCAATATTGGCCAGTGACTGAGTTGACCCCATTGATACGAAGTTTGACATAACTAGAACTCCCGATGTTCGTTTTCACAACAGTCGTTGGAAAGTTCGAGATGATCATTCTGCACTGATATCATTTAGGGATGTTTAGGGAACTTTTAAAAATGATTCTGATCAAGCAAAAAATGACTTCTTTGAACTCCAAATCATTTGGTCATGTCATGAAAACCCCTCATATTTTTATTAATCTCCTCATAGAGAATGATCATCTTATCTCTTTATGTGACTGTTCCGTACAAGTTCACAATTTTACAAGGTCTTCTATCTATATCAAGATGTTTCATTGTAATCAATTATGTAAGAAGTCATGTAGACTTGTGATGTTCACAACAAACTTTATGTGCTTAATATCTTGTACTCTTATTTTTCATTTATAATTCCCCAACATGACAAAATGCATTCCTTTTGGAATGGGGGTCTTTTGATGACTTGAAGAAAGGTTTTTGTGAATAAACATGTTGTTGAGCTGAGACATTAGCATGAACACTTTTTATAGGTAAAATTTGACTTGAGGAACCTTTGGTCTGATCTTTTGAAGGAATTTTGAAGTTTGAGCTTCAACGGTCTTCAACCATATTGATAGGTCTAGTCAAGAAAACTTAAATTTGAGTTGCAATTGTGGACCTATTTTCATAATTCTTGTTTTCCAATAGTTGGAGACAAAATTATGATCTCATCTGATTCATTGGTGGTCTTATCTAGTCATATGTATGAAGCAATGAACTCCCCTACCAAGACTTCCCTGTGACGTTCCAATCAATAGTGAACTCTGGCTCAAAAATGATTATCTCTTATGAATAGTTTACATCAATTTTTTATTGCAATCAATGTTATAAGATGGTTTAAGAATGTAGATTCTTATAACAATTCTTTAGAATCCTAAATCAATGTATACACGAGAAAATCTATCCATATCTTGAAGACTGTGACTATCCCCTTATGATAATCAAAGGAGGACAATATTCTTATATTTAAATCATGAACATTTTCAACCATAAAATGGAATGGAGGGTTTGAACATGTAGTATGAAACCATGGTTAAGTCCCCTACAAGGTTACTAACACAAAACTAAAGGAAAATATTTCAAAAGGATCAAAACATCAAATGAGGGTTTGTGTTTTAAAACCCAAACTAAGAACAATTTGTGAAAATCAAGCAATATTATAATATCATGGGCATGATAGAAAATTTGAGGATGTATTTAAGGGTTGTGTAAGGCCATTATCATCCTCTCATGATGCCTTTGAAGTTGTGTCTAGCTAAAAAAGTGTGTGGTCTAGTTGAAACTCTGAAAATGCTCTATGTACTAGAAAATTATTGCATGTCCTATGGTAATACAAATTTTCTTGTTCTCTTGATGACTGTGACTGATCCAAGGATCAAAAATAATCTCCTCCAAGATGTGAAAGAGCCAAGCTCTTTCTCTTTATGCATTAACAAGTCAATATCTAGGACTGATTTTTGATAGCCATGAAGACGAGTATGTAAAATGGTTCTTTCTTTGTCTTTAGAAGACCTCCATGTTCTTGTTGTTGGTTTAGACCTCTCATATGCTCAAGGATAATGAATTTTTGCAATGTTACATTGTAACAAGTCTTTCCTCTCTTCAAGTTCTTTACAATGTTATCTAAGTGCTTGGATACATGCTCCTTTATTCTCAAATGAAACTTGGAGGAGAAAATGGAGGAGTTCACCAAAGATTATATAGAAGGTGAGGAGACATTATAACATTTGAGTATAGGTCAGTTACATCTGAAAATGAGGTGTTGAGATAAAAAAGGAAAGATATCTTATTGAAAGAAGGAGATAATAGTTGGCATATGGTACAAATTAGAAAATGGTGTCAAAATGGAAGCTTTCCATTTAAGAACAGTTTGTGCAAAGGTTAAGAAAACTCCATGTGTCATATTTTTCCTTTTAGGTATCATGATTACACCTACAGATTCAAAGAATAGGATATATTTATGACAGTTACAATAATGAATATATTGATGCAGTTTAGAATATAAATCAGCTCATCTCCCTATACGAGTTAGAAAGAAGGTTAGTTGAAGATTCAAAGGTATGAGAAGTGTAAAGGACATAGTTAAGAAGTTACTCATGTATATAGGTGTTATGATAGGTTTAAAAGTTTTTTGTTGACATAAGCTAAAGCTTGTGAGAACTTTATGAAGGGGAGAGGTCATCTTGGGAAAAGAAGGTGATATGAAGTCAGTTTGAAGGGAAATGGAAGTTTGAGAGGACCATTATCATGAAGTAGAGAGCTTAACTCAGTGTGTAAATCAGCTTTTAGACATGATATCAGTTGTGTAAGGCAAATAGCATATTGAAGTTTATGAAAATTGAATGCTATTTTAAGACGAGAGTGCAACTAAAGTGAAGATATGAAACAGTGGTCACAATATTTTTGTGTGAGTAAAAAAGTGGTGAAGGTGATTAAAAATTCATTTTGTTTAAAGTCTTAGTTATAGCTCATCAATTTGGGAGTGATATTATTTACAATTAGGTGCTTTCAAAATAGCATTCAAGTGGGTTCTTGGCATTGAATTGAAGTAGAAGCTTCAAAACTGGAGTGGGTGCTTCGGGGTGAGTGGGTTCTCACCACATGGTGAAATCATTGTAACATTATAGGACAATTTGTCCAAGCTAGTTCTCTTATTTCAGGTGGTTTTCTCCCTTATTTTCTTCTCATGTGTTCATGTGTGTTTTTTTCTCTCTCTTTCATGGTTAAATTTTCATGCTTTTCATGGTTAAGATAATTAAGTCTGGTTGATTGAATCATTGTAAATTGCTTCAAACATGTTTTAAAGATCATTGATTCACCCCCCTCTCAGTGCCTAGAATTTCTAACATTGAAGGTTTGAACATAATTTACAAATCCATTATGAAGGTGAGTGAAGAATACTAACATACAATGAAAATCATTTTCAGGTAGGCAAAGCACTCGAGATGTTACAGGCCCAAAATCCAAGAAGGGACAAGACCATATAATAGGTTTAGAATAATATGGAAGGTCTTGACCTATTTATACAATTTTAACCAGATCCACTCTCATGTTCTTGCTCCTACAACAAACCATTTTTTAGTTTCAGATTTGTTTGTCCCACATTCAAAACACTCATACTCTTCCAAATCCACAGAGAAACATATAAGTACAAGCTCTCCTTATTGTTTTGATAGTTGTTAGGTTAATAGTCACTTTGTAAAGTGTTATTCTTCTTTGGGAAATTAATGTTGGAGGTTAATTAAATCATAATAGCCTCATGTAATAGTAATTCATTTTTTTTATGCATGTTTATTTAGGAAACATTCTAAAAGATTAAAAATATTGAGATTAATCGCTTTTAAAAAATTGAAATCAAACATCATGATTCACTTCATTCATAACACGGAGTTGTGGATTGAGAATTTTTAAGGCGCGTATATAAAATTCCTCATATACGTAAAAAGTAAATGAATAAAGCCAAACTAATCTAAATTTTATAACAACAAAATACTAACAAAATAATAAAATATATTCCTCTATTAAATTCCACTAGGCTATGAAATTACTAACTATAAAAACATATGCCTATCAGATTCTCACAAGCACCTATCAATATTATTGTTAGTTATATCAATTGTTGTAAAATTATCTCGCAAAATAACTTAATTTTGGTTTTGTGGAGTGTTTGTAAACTCATATTTCTAGTGGTTGTTGAATAAAAATCAAGTTAGCAATTCTCATTTCTAGTTGGCGGGAATTGGTTTTGCCCAAGTATTGCACTACACTGACGATGTTATTTTTCAATTATGTTTTAATTCAAATGTACATCATAAAATATATTGGGTAGAGCATACGATAATTTGGAAATACTTGGAATCATTTAAATTGTTTAAATGGAAAAAAAAACTAAGGTTTTATATGATAATATTCAGCTTGTCACATCAATAACTATTAGTGTGAAACAAGTTTACATCCCAAGGCAAATCAAGTCAAATCAAACCTAGAAAGATACATGTATAAGTGATATTAAAATTTCTTGTATTCTCCAGAATCACTTTAAATAACCATAATATCAAAACCCACAAACATGCATACATAATAAATCAATGAAAGCCCGAAGTAAATATATATCAAATATTTATCAAGGGTGGCATGAATACCACCATTTTATAGAGAAGCTTTGGTTTGAATTCGCTAGAGTAAGAATAACTCTCTTCCACAAATTATAATATAATAACAATAGCTCTATATTTTTTATGAAAATACAAGTAGAGGGTATTATTAGGGTTAGAGAGTATTCGCTTGTAAAAATTTTTGTTTTACTCTATTAATAGTGGAAGCCAATCAAGTCAATAATTTGGTTGATACTCATCTCTATTAATAGGTGTGGATAATTGTGCATAAATGGGATAATTATTCACCTCTTAATTTACAAATAAATATTAAAGGTGCATCTTAATATCATATAATAATATATGGAAATTAAATACACTAACATCCTCGCTTAATATGTACTTAGATGAAGGGAAGGATGGAGGAACACTGAATTATCCCCCATCGAAAACACCTACTTCACTCCCAAAAGTCCCTTGAATTGAACAAATTATACCTCAAGAAAAGGCTTTATGAAGATGTATACAACTTGATTTTCTAAAGAAAAAAAATAAGATCAATAACCTTGTCTTAGATAAATTTTCAAATATAATTCATGTGTATCTCAATGTGATTTATGTGTTAGTGTTCCACTTGGTTGTGAGATATGTGGATGGAGCTTTGATTATTGCAGTAAAGCATTATGGGTTGGGACTATGGAAACCTGAATTTCAAAAGCATGCATTGTACTAAAATTAATGCACGACATGCAACAACAAATCCACTATACTCTACCTTCATAGAAGGTAAATAAATGATGGTTTACTTTTAACAAGACCAAGTCAAATGACCTACCTCGAGATGATATATATATCCTATAGTTGATTTTTGATAGTTTGGATCCCTAACCCAATCACTATTTGAATATTCTACAGTTATTGGTACAAAAGGAAAATTATTATTTGTTATTCCCCCTAAATTATAACTAGAAATTAATATTGCAGCCTTTGACTCTTACTTAATCTCATAATTATTAGTAATGTGAAGATACCGAAGAATGGGTGTAACATTTTTCTAATGGATTTCATTAGAGTCCTGAAAATAACCTAATACAAGATCATGCCAAAAGAAATATTATGATGTCTAGGAGTTTTAAGTAGAGTAATATTCCAATCAATTATCTATGGAGAGTCCCATCAATTGAAGGACTATAACATTTGGTGGAAATATTGAGATTTGATCAAAAAGGAGTAGGTGTGCACTTCAATTATTCCATGTTAAAGTGATAAAGAATATCTTGGGAATGTTTATGATGATGAATGAAAATACTTTTGTTAAAATGTGAAATTTTAAGACCTAAGAAAAAATGAAAAAATGTATATTGGTCATCTTAAAATACTTCTTCAAAAGTGATTTCAAATCATGAATATATTGTGCAAAAGATCATGTTAATATTAAGTTGTTGACATAGATGACAAAATTTAGGAGATTTTTATCTATTTTAGAATTCTAGATGTAGATTCATAGGAACACTACGTAAAATCAGAATTGATGAGAAACATGTTGATATTTTCATACCAATATCTAGGAGACTATTTCAAGCGATGCAAACACTTTTTCAATATTTGTGTGCATAAATAGAGTTCTCACTATCAAAAGACCTTAGAGGTTGGGACATGTACATTTATTTATACAAATCATCATACAATAAGAAAATTTTAATGTCTATCTATTAGGCTGCTTATCTCAATTTCATGGCTAAGTGTAGACACTAGAAAACACACCTTGCACATAAGGTCTCTGTACATATGAAAACTAACACGTGACCTTCAACTACACTCAATTCCCTGAGGTTGTTCTGAGGTAGCCGATGTGGAAATATGGATAGCTAAATGATAGCGAAGTGTGGTAGGGGAAGAAAGTGTGCATAAATGGGATGGAAAACATTGTCAAGGAAAAATAATGTCTTCAACACACAATAATGGGATTTGCTCGTCTAGTACACGGAATGTCTCTCTAACTTGGATGGGTCAAATGGATGGATCAGAAAGTATGTCAATGTGGAGACTCCATTAAATATCGAGCTATGTGGATATCTTTTCTACCAGTTTTGGAATTCATGGGAAACCAATGGGAGCCTCATAAATATGTCCCGACAAGGTCATGGAATAATTGAGAGAGGCTTGGTTTCATCGAAACCTAGATCTGGTTGGCGGAAGTGGTCCAAAATGCGAGGGCTCAGTGAGCTTTCTTGTTTCAAATGTTCAATTGTGATATGATGTTGGGTGGTGATGGTGATGTATGAAAAACTAATATGCACAAAATCATGTTGATATCTGTGATAAGCTCTAGTGTGTTTGGTTATGGTACTGTAAGATCACTATTGTATGTTCTCAGTTGTTGCATCCCTTATATGGTCATATGAATGGTCAAATTTTATTTCCAGGGGCAATCTAGAACTCATAGGCCTTATCAGCCTCAATTTTTAACATGTTGAGTTGTTAAAAAAATTTGGAAGGCCTGACAGAGGTCTTGGGAGCATGGCACTCCATATGGAGAAGTCGAGGGGATCCTTGAGATATTCAAAGTAGGTCCCTACTGCGTATGAATTTACCATTGATGACCCTTTTTGGGGAGGTGGAGGTGGAGTTGGTTGTTGAAATGGTGTAGGCATATACATTTATTGGGGCATAAGGAATCCCATGTGGCTGACCATATGGGCCAGGGTAAGAGTACATGTCCCCCCCGTGGTGACTTAGAATACATGTGTATGTAGGGGGAAACATTACTTTGATATGGATATAGAGGCACAAAGCCAGGGAATGTTGCATTTCTAGTTGGTATGGCATTTAAGAACGCGGGTTCCAGCTGGTGCATGTTGTGTATATCCATATGTAGCATGGGGGCATACCTAAGGTGCCCAACCCATTGAGAAGATCCCCCGGGGCTAGGAACGCCCATGAAAACTAAAGGATTTGGTGGCAATAGGCACTTGGCCATAGTTCTACGGATAAAGGGGAATCTTTCCATGCCCACCATATGAATTTTTGAGTAGTTTGAGCAAGTTCCAATTCCTTAACCATGTCCACTAATGTCGAGATGATCTCACCCGATGATGGCATAGTGTTTTGTTTTGGTGTACATTGTTGAACCTTTGTAGGTTGCTGGGGAGTGCAATATCCTAGCTATAAATTGTTCATTGTTTTGCCACCCCCTCATTAGCAACGTTTTCCATCGTAGGAGGGGTAGTAGTGTTATTTTAAAGAAGACATCAGCATTTCCTTGTGCTATATCTAAAGGTTGACTCATGTTTTAGATTGACCCAATGTCGAGTTGTAGGTTCAGACATGACATTTGTAGGTGTGAAAATTTGTGGTTACTTACCCATCAAACATGAAATGAGAATGGTTTCCTATTGTTGGTATTCAAATCCATGCTAGAATAAAAAATTGGATTCATGGAAAATAACTTACTAATTCTTGTCATATTTTAGCATCTCTCAAGTGGAGATTTAATTTTGAATGGCATAAACACACCCTTCACAGGTATGGTTCAATATCGGGTCAATAACTTGTCAATGTAATTCCATAAATAAAATACCAATTTGGGTGTTTGACAAGTCACTCACAAATTTTTGATGTATTGTAGCCTCTCTCAAGCAAAGGTGTAATCTTAGGTCGATTCCCGATCATGTTTCAAACTTAGGTCAAATAACTTGTGAATGTAAGTCCAATCCAAAATACTAAACTAGGGGCATCACAAGTCATTTACATTTTTGTGGACATATGTTAACCTCTCTTAAGTGGAGGTTTAATATTGCTTAACTTTGTCATGTAATTCCTCTGTAGGGTTCAATCATGATTCAACTAACTTTTGAATGTAAGTCCATGCTAAAACACGAAACTAGGTGTTTGGAAAGTCACATTTTTTGATTTATTTTAACCTCTCAAAAGAAGATGTTTAGGAATTTTTTTCATAAACATGCCCTTTCAAGGTGCGGTTAAATCTTGAGACAACTAACTTATGAATGTAAGTCCATTCCAAAAAACTAAACTTAGAAAGTCACTTACATTTTTTTCAATATAATTTGACTTCTCTCAAGAAAATTATAGATTGATTGGCATAACATGCCCTTTCTAGGCAAGGTTCAATCTTGAGTCAATTAACTTGTGAATGTAATTCCACAACAAAGCACCAAGCTATGTGTTTGAAAAGGCTCTTACAAAATTTTGATGTATTTTAACCTCTCTCGAGTAGATATTCAAGCTTGAATGGCATAGATATGCCATTGGCAGGTAGGGTTTTATCTCGGGTCAACTAACTTGTGAATTTAATTCCATGCCAAAAAATCAAACCGAGTGTTTGACAAGGCACTTACTAATTTTTGACATATTTTGACCTCTCTCAAGTAGAGGTTTAAACTTGAATGGCATAGACATGCCCCTTATTATGTAGGGTTTGATCTCAATTCAACTAACTTGTGAATGTAATTCCACACCAAAAATATCAAAATGAGTGCTTGGAAAGTCAACTTACAAATCCTATGACATATTTTAACCTCTCTGAAGGAGAGGTTTAATATTTCTTAGCATAAACATGCCCTTCGTGAGTAGGTTTCATCTCGAGTTTAACTAACGTGTGAACATAAGTCCATGCCAAAAACACATAATCGAGTGCTTGGTAAGTCACTAATTTTTGGCATATTTTAACCTCCCTCAAACATAGGTTTGAGATTGTTTAGCATGGACATACCCTTCTTAGGTAGGGTTCAATCTCGAGTTGACTAACTTGTGAATGCAAGTCCATGTTGAAACACCCCGAATCAGGTGCTTGGTAAGTTACTAATTTTTAAAGTATTTTAAACTCTCTCAAGCAGAGGTTTAATATTTCTTGACATAAATATGTCTTTCCCTGGTAGAGTTCAATATTGAGTCATCTAACTTGTGGTGTAATTCCATGCCAAAACACTAAACCCGATGCTTGACAAGGAACTTACTAATTTTTGACATATTTCAACCATTCTGAAGCATAGGATTAAGATTTCTTGGTATAGACATGCTCATCTCAGGTAGGTTTTAGTCTCGAGTCAACTTACTTATGAATGTAAGTCCACCACAAAATACCAAACTAGGTGTTTGACAAGTCGCTTAATATTTTTGATGTATTTAAACCTCTATGAAGTAGATATTTAAGCTTGTATGGAATATACATGCGCTTCGTGGGGAGGGTTTGATAACTTTTCATATAATTTCATACCAAAAATACCAAATCAAGTGTTTGGATAGTCATTTATAAATTTATGACATATTGTAGCCTCTCTCAGGTGAAGGTGTGAGAAGGGGTTAGTCTAGGGTAATAACCCTTATAGTTAATTTATTTATTGACTCTACACATCAAAAAACATGGTAATGTGTCCCCTCCTTATTTCATTCATCTGCAACAACTACCAAAACACACCCTATATTCAAATTATTACCATACTTCTATATATCACTTACATGCTTGTTAGTTGTGTGTTTAGTTATTTTTTTGCTACTCTGATTATGGTCTAAGGGCCGTGTTTGTCTTGTGACACTGTGGGTGTCCTTTATTTTTGGCATCATGCCTTTTTGTATGAAATTTCTTGATTGCAAGCTCAAAGGGATTAATTGTCTTGTGACAATGTGGGTGTTCCTTGTTTGCAAGTGTTAATCCTTTTATGTGACATTGTTTACACTTATATCGATGCACTTGTTTTTACTTACATATGCACTATTATTGTTGTTGCTACTAGTTATATTTTTTATATTGTTGATATTAGTATTCTTGTTACTATTTTTTCTCTTGTTGTATGTCATGTTCTCCATCATATGTATCCTCTTTGTAGGAACATGTTCTTCTTGGTGACCACCACATTAGCCCTTTATGTGTTTTCTACATATATTATTAGACTTATCAGACATGGTTACACATCTGTTCTTTTTATCTACGTGCTCAAACTCTTTATCACAAGAACCTCAAAAGAGTGGCATTCATCTGGGTATATTCTACACCTACAATAGACACAATAAGAATTCTAGACTCAAAAACATGTAGGCATATGACAAAAGTAATCAGAAATAACATCACATATAAAATTCAGAAAAGTGAGCATAAGGTAACAAAATGTACAATACAGTTAGGACTATACAAATGTTCCTAACACATATTTATGGTTTTTCCTTAGGGGTAGTTACAAAAACTTTCTCAGCAATTTCATATTTTTTTTCCGGAATGGACATGTTTTTGGCATAGTTTCAAACTCAAATGAAATAGTTTAGATTAGTTTCAAAGGGCATGAAGTATTTCATTCCTTCTTCTCTAAAACACTCATTTTTATTTTTACCTTCATGGATGTTAGGGGTATGGGTATTGTTTTTTATGGCTACATTTTCAACTCATTTCACCTCTATTCGGTTTCTACTCAATAATGTGGCACATGGGAAGAGTATGGGGGAAACTTATTCTATTTTATTTTTCTATTAAAGGATGTGTGTTATCGTCTTATACTATCATAATGACAATTATGGATTGATTAAATATTTTTTTCTATAGACTTGTGGTGAAATAAGGACATTTATTTATTGGTTAAATAGGAAGAGGGATAAGGATTCTCATGCATTGGGGCAGGCCAAAAATATATATAAATAGAATAACACCAATCATGATTGCAAGATTGATATGTAGATAAACCACCACTAAAAGGTGTCAAAGGCCAATAACTCTTCAAATTATACTTTGTTATTTTAAAAACTAAAAAATGCACTTCGCACATAAGGTCTCTTAATTTAAAATTATAGAAATAATATAAATACACATAAAATAAATAAATTTTTGATCCTATTGAAATGTGTGTGTGCATGTGTGCGCATGCGTGTGTTTGTGCACGTGTATGTATGTTTGTGCATGCATGTGTGTGCATGTGTGTGTGTAACTATGATGAGAAATGTTTTGCATATGATGTAACTTATTTCATATTTGAATCTAAATTTGGTTTTTTTAGGGTTTATATTCTTTTCTGTTCATTTTAATTTTTTGTTTTAACTTTTCGGTTCTAACATTTTTCCTTACAAATTTTCCGAAAAAAAATTCTGATTGTAGAATGGTCATAGGTGTGACTCTGGTTTGAATTCTCTATGAAAAATAGAAAAATAAAATATGGATGTGGAAAGACACATGTGTGACTGTGTTATGATTTTATTTTTATTAAATATTTAAAATGAATTTTTAATTTTTCGTCAATAATTTTTTTAATATATATATATATCATGTTACTATATATTTTATAGTACGTATGTTCTTTCGTCACTCCCTTGCGTGATCTTTAGAATCAGAAATAGCTATGGTCTTTTAATTTTCTTGTTTCATGTGTTTACAAGTTTTTCATGGATCAAATGTGTATTACAACGGTTTTCGTAGCCACCTCAAGCCATTTATTATATCTAACTTTTCATTCGTGCATTTTCAAGCCTTGTAACTTATCCTGTTAAATCTAGAGCAATATGAAACCTGAAGATCACCTATAAACATTCATATAGTTTGTATATTTTTCCTTTACTAGGTTTTATTGTATTTTGGGGACTAACCTTTGTTTAATAATTTTAATTATAGTGTTAATATGAATTATCTTTATAGAATGAATGCTTTTTTATTCTGTTCTAATGCAGAAGTTGTTGTGGTATGTTGATTTGATGTTTTCTCCAAAATTAGACTTGTAAATATTTTTAATTAGATTACATTTAATCTTTTATTTGACTTTGTTGACCTCCTTAATAGTGGCATTATAAAATCCTACGATCATATCTTGTTTTATAATGGTGATTAATAATTGTCTTGTTCATAATTTTTGCAGCTAAAAGGCCCATTAATATTTACACATGCTCTTTTGAGGTTCCACAATTAATAGAGCTCATTGAATGAGATCGGTGCAAGAAATATGTTTCTCTAATTCTTATATCTTCAGTTTTCTTTCCAACAATCTATTATTTTTTATGTTCATTTTCTTTCCTTCAAAGCAACATTAGTTCTTTTATTCCATCTACAAAGGTGATATTTGAACATCTTCATTGACTTGCTTAGATGGGAATGATATAACCATCAATGAGTTAGCTCATCCTAAGCCTTGTAGTTCATGACCCAATAGCTAGCCTATCAATTTAATTTTTTTTTATTATAGTAATCTTTGTTTTCTTGCATGCATTTGATCAAACTAAAGGTGATAAATGACAAGTTATCATGCATCCTAAAAGCACGAAATTTTGTTTATATCCCACTACATATGGAAAAAGGTGTGCTTTAATGGGACATCTATTTTTTTTTTTGAAATTTTGCACTTTTGGAGTTGCTCATTAATATAGTCCCAAATTTTATATTTTCTTCATTTTCTTCATGATAATTTTAGTTAGGCCTCAATATTATAAATTGATAACATGTGCACTACTTCCAAAAAAGCTCCACTTGATCTCTCCTAAATCAGCTCATCAACAAACTCATTAACTAGCTCATCTCATGAGCTCCTCACTTCATGAGATCTTCTCATGATCTCATTCATAAACACTACCTTACAGTTGTTCTTCACCAAAACAATCTCCTTCCAGCTCATATAACAAGCTCTTTGTTGGATTTTCTCATGAGACCACCCATAATATCTTTAAAAGCTCTTCATATCCCTTATATTTCCATCACAAACTCATCCCAACCTTTATGTGAGTCATATTCCTTATTGATCTCCACTAGTTTATATATATGATGTCGTTAACAAGATCATCTTCATGAAAATAACTCCACAATCTCATCTAAAAAAATCACCAACAAGCTCATTAACAATTCCTTCAACCATATCTTCTATGAGCTATCCATGAGCTCTTGAATAATATTTCCACAATTCGCTAATGCGGTCCTCACTAAATTTCCATAATTTATCACGATCTCTCCATGAGATCTTCATGACCTCACCTACAATCTTCTTATGACTCTTTATTAGAATCTTGATCAATATTTTTTGCTAACTCTTTAATGGTCTCCTTACCAATGTTTCCTCATGAGATATTGAATGAGATTTTTATCATGTGATATCCACTAGCCTTCCTCACAACTAGCTCTTCATGAGCTCTCTTATGATCTTTTCAATTGTGAGCTCTCGGCTATGAGATTTATTTATAACCCTTCCTCACAAGCTCACCTGCAAGAATCTCTCATTACTAGTTATCGTCACTTTGAAATTTAATCACATATGACTATTCTCATTGTTGATCACCCATTTACATAAATTTTTGAACCGATTTTCAACCTACTTGATATTGACCCTTATCAGGGATACAAGGATCTACTTGTTATAGCTCACTATAGGTTACAATTGAGGTTGTACCAACTAGAGTGATATAATAGACATAAGTTTATAGAAAATCAAAGGGTAGTGGAAGTTATAAAACTACTGCAAGTGGGTCCAAGACTATACAAAAGAATTCGGGACCATATAGAACCAGTTAAGAATGTACAGTTTGGTCTTTGTACTATAATTAATGTTTTTTGATTGCAAGACAATAGTCATGTTTTATGATATCTATTAATGTGATTTCGATCATGCTTAGTTGTTAATCCTTCCTTTTTGTAGGTATTTTGTTGATGTATCTTCTCTAACCTATGTTTTGTGGTTTTCTCATTTGTGCATCGAAGATTGATATTTATAAACTATTATTCCTTTATAGAAATTTAGAAATTTTGTCAAAGAGATGAAATATGAAATTTCCAAACAATTTTTTGCAAGACCTTTTTCAACAACAAAACACATGAAGAAATTTGTAATGATATTTTTTACTTTTGCATTTGGTTAAATGAGTGAAACATAAATTTAAAACACTTTCTTTTGTGTTTTTTATTTGTAAAGTAAAATACCGAGTAGGGGATATCATTTTTAGTGAACTTGGTATGTATGGCACATTTTGTGATTTCCCATTTTTAGCGAGTGAGTGCATATCTATACCCAGTTGGAAAAACCCCATGTACAAATGATGTATCAAAATTTTTTTATGATGTGTCATTTTTGGCAAATCAGAAGCTCACTTTTCTGTGGGCCTTGTAAAGTGAGGCATACATTTACCACCAACACTCAGGCCTACATCAACAAATATTCTTCAAGTCAAAAACTATCATTACTATTCAAGCTCTACTAAATCAATTGGAGTGAAGGAAAGAAATGTTTGACCCTCTGAACAAAAACTATTAGATAGGAATTTCGAAAAATATGGTATCGTGCCTCACATACAAAAGGGTATAATGAGGAATCCCTAGTATAATTTTTTTATCCTATCATAGGATCCATATTACCATAATTATGCAGTAGTACTAAGAACAAAACATTCCCTAATAATACCCACTAATACCATTGGCTAGAAATTTCATGTATACTTGATCTATTCATCTATATATGGTATATTTTTTGGTTACTATGTAACTATAGCTTATGTTTTGATAGCATTCTTATTCCATTTTTTTGTCCTTTCATATATATGTAACATAAAATATTGTCCAAAATTCCAAATAAAAAAATTTTGATTCAGTGGTGCCCCAAACCCCATTAACCATTCCCTATATATGCTCTCTATTCCTACCCTCTATTGTCCAAAAATATGCTCTCTATTCCTACCCTCGTACTCTCCAATTAACCCTTCTACCTAGTCATTCCCTATGGATTATCTTCACCCCCATGATCACTCAAACATTGACTTGCTCCACTACTACCACATTAAATGCATTACCCAATTTTATTTTCGAAACTTGGTGATACTTATCCCTACACCAAACTATCACATGATTTATAATGATCCTATTTAATGAATGATGGTATGTCGCTCATATCCACAATATTTCAAATTACCCACACTTATAAATTTTATGCCACTAAGTATCTCTAGTAACACTTGCATTTAATCTCTTTGAATTGACCTCATTCAACATGTGTTAGGATCATGGAGCTGAATTGATTCACAGTTAGCAGTGATTTACACCTTGTTGGTTTACAAAGTAACCGATTCTAGTAAGAGGGTAACTAACACTGGTCAAGGTAACCGGTGCCGATCAGGATCAAGGTAACCGTCACTAGTTACATATGCGTTAAAGTTTTATATTTAACTCATGGGAATTTAATCTAGATTTTGTTTTAAAGTTGATTTAAAGGATGTAATTGAATGGCTATTGTACCCTAAGTTTTTCTAAGATTATCTAAGTTAGAAAACTAGGGTTATAACAAAATAAATGAGAAAAGAGAAGAATTGAGCTATCCTTGGTTGAAAGGATGAAGAAGAAGAAAAATTTGATTGCATGAAGAAAGGAGCTTTCATAGAGAGAAGATGAACAGAAGGAAAGTGTAGGTACACTATTGGTGAGAAGATAATATTATCTTCTACTATATTTCCTTTGTATTATTTAGTCTCATGCAATGACTTACATAGTATGCAAAGTACTTATTATTTCTTCTTGTTAGATCCACATTTTTTTGTGAGATCTTGTTATTACTCATTCTTGTAGATCCACATGTTGTGAGATATTTTATTACAAATCCTTGAGATCATGATATATTGTTGATCCATAGGAATCTAGTATTGTAGAGGAAGTTGTCTTCATGTTTACACAGGTTGATGCAGTGATGATGGAGAGACTTATTAGTGCACGGTTATAGTTACACAATGGTAGACCCTTATAGAGGTCTTATTTGTAAATTCACAGTTTAGTGAGAGCCTTATTGCATAGTGGCAGATGCATGGTAGCTTCAGGTATGTGATATGTAGTGGTGTTTCAAAGGCACAGTTGTAGTGCACTCTAGTATATCTAGTTAGAGATCTGGAGGTGACACATGTGCTGGTATGGAGGCATAGTTTAGTGTACTCAGGAAGATCTTGTTGTAGATCTAGAGGAGATACTCTTGTAGAGATACATGTACTCTTATGTAGAAGAGTTGGTTTGTAATCTCTTGTTATATTATATATATATGAGATCTCTATCTTTGGTGGATGTATACCACATTGGGTGAACCACGATACATGTTGTGTTATGTGTGTGTACTTTTGTGTGATTTGGATTATTGTTTTTTATACTTCCACTACTGTAGATTTTGTGGGGATTGTTAGATCTGTATTTTCATGTTTTGGATTTGATATTCTATAGTTGCAAATGTTTCCGCATAGACCCATCCTGGAAATATGACTTTCAATTATTTCAAATGATCATACTAACTTGAGTTACTTTGGTATATTATTCTATGTTTTAGCCAACATTATTATTGATCTTAAATTGTATCCATTGATAAATCATGATCTAAGGGCTTGACCACCTTTGGTTTTAGCATGGTATATTCAGATTGGTTTGGAATTTTCCAAGATTTCTTATTAATAATAATAGTCATGATTATGTGGTTTATTTGAAAGTTATAGAGATGGACTGAAAATTTTTGTGATGTTTTCTTCCCACTTATGGCGGCATCTTGGAGTAGTTGGCATTCAATGTGCATCCTTGCACTAGAAAATGCATGAAACTTATGGAGGAAGCTATTGGAAAGTATTTTTGGGGTTTTATCTTTGCATTTGAAATTTTGTGTTGAAGGTTATCACAGGGAAACTTTTCCAAAATTTTGCAAGAATACGAAGGATTAGTGGCATGACATTCCACTAATGATGTTTTCTTAATACTTGTGTTTTCTTTCGGTCTGGATAGGTGTGAATGTTTTACGTTGTGTTTTTCATAACTATTTTGGATTAATAAAATTTGGTTTCAAAACTATTCACTATGAGTTTTGATAAATTATATGGAACCCATTCCACGCATACATGTTAAGTTTAGTTGTGTGTATGTTTTAAGCTTCAATTGTGGCTATTGTTGATTTCACAACACATGTTTGATTTTCATGTTGAGATGGTTATAGTTTATATCGAATACCCCTTTTCGGGCCTCCTTTACCATTTGTTTGAATCGATTTTATTTATGAGCAGCGTATTAAAATATTTTTTAGGCATGGGTAACATTTGGGTTGTGTTGAGTTTTGTATTAAGATTAATTGGTTTGTGAACCATTCCATTTTGGGTTTGCAATTCATTATGGTAGGTTGGTTTTGTTGATTCAAATTCTAAGCAGTAATTATAATATTTTGGGCCATTCTTGACTTTTTTGTTGATTCAAATTCTAAGCAGTAATTATAATATTTTGGGCTCATTCTTGACTTTCATGGTTGTTAAATACCTAATCTCGATCATATTGCCTCACATGCATTGAGGTTTGAGTCATTGTGGAAATATTGTGGTTGTTGAGAAGTTTTTTTCTGACATTGAGAGTTGGTTCATGTCCATTGGTATGCACCATTATTTTGACTTCCCCCCTTCGCATGCATATTGGTCCTTTAGAGCATATTCTGTGTATGATTATTCTTTTTCAGATATCCTTAAACTCCCATCACATTCTAATGTGATTGTATTGTTTTAGTTTTCATTTAATGGTCTATGGGTTCAAATTACCGGTATTTGTTGAAGTATTGCAATATTTTTATCATTAAGCTTACATATTTTTTCATGTTCTATTTTCTTTGATATAGCATGTTGTTATCATGACAATGGAATTTTATATTTTCTCTTTCAATTGTATAGTTAAATGGAATCTATATCTCATAAGTTCAAAATATGAAAAAGTTTGTGTTAGTAGTGTTGATTTTGTGTTATCGTCTTTAGTCCTTTATGCGAGCTAGTTTTGACCAATGAATTTGTGGCATGGAATTCAAGACTATTTTTGGTTTTGATGGGGGATGCTTGGTTATATTATTTTGTTTTTAAATATACACTTGTGCCTTCATTTGATTCAAGGATAATTTGATGCTTTGTAAGGTTGGCACAATTGTGTTAGGTTTCTATAATGTAGTGAGGCTTCTCTGCTTAGACTTTGGATCTACTTTAAATGTGCATTAGATGAAGGTTCCTTAGTTTAAATTACTTCTACTTCTTTCACGATAGTTTTGGGATTTATTGATTGTGTGGTTTATGTTTGTTTTTCTCGATCTTTGAAGATTAGTTTATATGTGTCTGATGACCATCACACCAAGCCCTAGGGAATGATGAGGTGTTAATGGTGTGAGTTAAAGTAATGAGTTACTATTCATAACTACCATTATGTATGATTGCAGAAATACATCACCACACCCAAATACATTCAAGTGCAATGATTTAGTGCCAAATGTTAGCCACTTAAGAAAACATGTTTGAACTAATTTGGTCATAGAGGTAATGAGGATCATTGTTTGGTATGCATAAAATGAACCTCTCTTTGTTACCACACCCATTCATAATGGTGATGTGCGTGATTTTAAACAAATTATCCCCATGTAATTCCCTTCCTTAATGTATCTTTGAAGCACCAGTTTGGATTTAAATATGATTTTATACAACATTTATTGGATGTTAATATTAATTATGGACTAATTTTAATAAGTTTTAGATGTAACTTATGGTAATGTAGTATGCATTTTAATTTATGAATCATTATGTATTGTGGGCCCTCCCGCATATTATGATGTCATATTTATTCTTTAATCTTAATTCCTTATGTGGCTCTACTTTATTCTTTAATCAATATCCTTGTCTACTTGGCATAACTGACAAGATGTCACTAAATGAAGCAAATGTGACTGACTTTTCGTATGATTATAGTTGAATTTTTCACATATGTAACTACCCTTATTTTTGTGACATTGGTTTGTTTTTTTGTAAGAAAATGGACTGAGAGGGGGGGTGAATCAGTCCTTCAAAAACTTTAAGCAATTCAGATTTACTTGCTTAAACCATAAACCATTCAACCATACATTAATATGTGCTTAATATTCATTCAAATGAGAATAACCATTAAAGAGACACAAGAACACAAGATATAAGTGGGAAACCCTTAAGGGGAAGAAAACCCACTGAAAATTTTGATTATATTTCTCAAATAAAAATCATTTAGTGAAGATCCAACTTCACAAGGAGCACACACTCCTAGTTTAGTGAAGGACCAAATCCACAATAAAGATACAACCCCCTAAGATGATCAAGTACCAACTAAACCACATGTAGATGGACATCTCTAATGTATTTTTGTTGACACAACTAATGGAGATCATAATTTTAGCTCACACACCTCCAAACCCTCTTTAAACCCTCTTTCTCCTAGCTCGCTCAAAATTGAACTTTCAAGATCTGATTTGAATGTAAACCATTGTAAACAAGCTATCTAACACTCCTTATACCTTTGCACACTCTCTCATAATTTATTTTATGCCTTTGAACCTCTTTCACTCTCTCAACCAACTTGCACTTTTCCCTCTATTTCCCTAGTTCAAACTTGAACCAAAACACTTGCTTTACATGCTTCTCATTTCAAATAAACATAAAATAATTCAGTGATGCACCAAGAGTTCAGTCATGAAAAAAAAAATATAAAAACAAGATCACTCATATCATGGACCCATGTAGGTTGGCTAAGCACCAAGACACCTGAACAAGCCAAAATAGACTCAAAACCCCATCACCTAGCTCCTCGAAGACCTCCAAACTCATCACTATGATTTTTTAAGAATCCAAAGCAATCAAAGATGTGAAATATATCATTAAAAACCTCATCCATGCTCACACATTACCTTGCACCAATTATTTTCTTCATAACTCTATCAAGGAGGCTCATTTCCTAACCAAAACAGGTGTTTCTAGGAACCAGTCTTCACCAAACATGCTCAAGATCGCACCATAACACCTCACATATGCCATGTAACCACTCATTGGAAATAAAAATACATTTATAACACATTCATGCTTTCTAGACCTCATGAAACATCCATCAATGCAAACACCACTTACTTTCCTCTTCACCAAACTAAACATCCGAGAAAGTAGTTTTGGAAAATCAACTGGTTTACACCCTTACTTCTACTTTAAAGACTTATAATTTCCTTCAATAGGGAAAAAATGCATCCCTCTTCACTCTCTAATGGATAACAAACATCAACGAATCCAAAACATGAGACTTTTACATCAATCTTCTCATCCAAATCAATCATGTCTTGAAAACAATAAAACTTGCTCTTCATGAACTGAGTTGGTTCACCTATTGAAACACCTCATCAAGAGAAAAAATATATATTATTGGAAAGTTGAATCTAATTTCCATAACATCTTACATTTCCTTCCAACTCCAAGTGGAATGCATTGAACTAGGTCATTCTCGGAAACTTCTCAAAATTTCCCTTTTAGGGCCTAAGGACCAATCTTCATAAATAAGGCACACTTTTCCCTATAGGAATTTTAAAATGACCTAATAAGATCATGTAATTATATTAAAAATCCCATGCTACAAATAATAATTATTTATTCATTGGGTTTAATGGAAGAATTTGCCACAAACTGAAAATATTCATAAACTCACCTTTTGAATGGGGTCTATATACTCTCACAAGCTCTATTATGCCTTTCTAGAAATATTGAGGAGTCTTATACAACACCCAATAATAAAATTATCAAAAAAAATCCATTCTTCTCACCTACCAAGAAGATCTCTCCTACTGCTCTCAACATAGGGTTTCAAGCTCATAAAAAGTTGTTTACATTCTTAACATTTGTTCATAAAAGCCTAACAATGAAACCACTCCATTATTTTTTTGAAATTATCTTATATTAATTTAAAACACCCCTGAAAGCCACAAGGTCCCATGTAAATCACACAATTTGTAACGAGCATCAGAAGTTGATACTCGAGTTGGAAAAAACATTCTCAAGCACCTTGTTTTGTCTAAAACATCACAACTTGAAAATTTCTCTTCATAATGATTTGAAATTTTTCTCACATATCTAGGACACCAATTTTCACCATATCCAATCATTAGGTTATCTTAAATAGGTCTACATATTCATATCCCATCTGATTTTCATGACTGGCCTTTAGGGTTTTACATGTTCTAGGACATAAGCAACTGAACCAACACTGAAACCAAGCATGAAACCTCTCTAAAAGGTCCTGAAAACCATGAGTCATCATGTTTCACTGACCTATATGCTTCCATGAGCTCACATGGGTCAATACCTCATCCTTAAGCTTCATTTGGCCTCCAAGCACCTAGACTAGGACTAGATGAGCACCCACAACTGAGTCTTCAACCCGTTCCTACACTTTGAAGTTCATGTGAGTGTCTTCACACTCTCAAATAATGATCCCCATGCCTCTACCATGTTTCCCAAGTAATCAATCAACTCAAACCATTAAGAACCATCACCTGGACTAGCTAGGTCACATGATTAAGCTTGTTAAACCAATTCATTCTCTCCTTGTCCAATCTTTCCATCATGAAACAACCTAAATGGCCTTGTCATAATCATGTCAAGAAACTTTTAGCACTCCTCCATCATCATATTTTTCATTAATGGGATTTTACATCAATGACAACACCTAAACTCACACATGCCAACATGTTTCTTAAATGTGAGTTACATATTGTAATTTTTAGAGGTAGGAAAGGATATAAAACTTAGTTGATTCATTTTTTAGGAGAAAACACACATGTATTATGTAGCTTATGTAAAAGAATTTTTATATGCCATTTTTTGTACAATATAAATTCCAACTTTATTTATCTACTACAGTAGTTTTGATCACATATTTCTTGGCAGCTAAGTAAACATTTTGTAATATGACAGGTATATCCAATTCTAATACTATTTCTCTAATTACTTATTATGATATTTATAGAGATTAGTAAAATATCAATTGTAAATCTATACATGTATGTCGTACAATTTAGTCTCAGATGGTAGCCACCTCGGTCTTCTTCGGTCATAAATGTATAACTCATATTGTACGCATATACGTGGAAGCCAAATAAATTCCATATTGTATACCCAATATCAAGAAGATGCTTAGATATTTATTTATGATTATGATTTTCTAATTTAAAACAATATTTACCAGTTTAATATAAAAGATTCTTTTTGTCTATATGACTGTTGTACTTGAATTTTATGGCATTTTATGTATATAGTGTTTATCATGTTGTTCTACATATTTTGATATCTTAATTTGACTTATCTATATCGATGTCCCATACATGTAATTCATATATATTTATTAGTGTTTAAGTGTAAAGAAAATCATATGATTAATACTTATAGAAAGTGTTATACATTGTCCCGTTAGTATTTAATCCATATTCGACTCCCCAAGGATGAAACTTCATCTATAAGTCTAAGTCCAAGATCGTGGTTAGTTATAAGTCAATGCAACAACCCAGTTTGCATAGTGTTTTTGGTTTATTTTATGGTTTTCATTGTGTTGGCTCCCAAAATCACACCCCAAGGCAATGAGCAGCTAATTGGAGTGGGTTGGCTTTGATGGAGTGATGAACAATGAAAATTTCTTTGTCGTTGATAGTCGGGGATTCATTCAACTCTCAACTTACTAACTCAAATCTGGGAGGCGATCAAGAGACACCTTAACAAAGGGGATAGCTTAGCTCTGCTACTTCTAGATCTACCTATACCAAGGTGAGAGGACCTAGTTGGAGGATCTGAATAAAGGAAAAACTTCCTAGCTTGGTTTCCTTCATAATTGGTGTAACTTAATTTGAAGCAAGTGCAACCATAGATATAATTCTCACTCATAATATTTTTCACTTGATTATTGTATGCACTTGACACATCAAATACAAATCAAATAGAAAAATAATGAACAACTTCATATATTATGTTTGCATAATAGTATCGACCAAGGGTGCTTAAAATTATATTGGATCGCATATCTAGTGGGATTCTCAGCAAAGCATATTGGTAATAAATAACTCTTAGACACAACTTTGCAAAATAAGCATATGTATGGTGTACAGTTATGATATGCATAGTAGGTATGAAGATAATTGGATGTTTTTAATTGATATTTCAAGGGGGGAGGGTAAATACTTTTGTGACTTTGGTATGTTAATGTTGCCATAGAGAGAATCCATCCTTTGACATTGATGCCTGAAAAGAAAAATCAATTTAACATAATCTGTGAAATAACATTTGCATTCATTGATACTCAATTTGTACAAATGTTATCAACAGTCTTTAGAATCCTAACTATAAATCATGGAGTTAAATCCGAGATAAAGCACGTGTTATATTCATTTCATACACCCAAAAGACCCTTAAGGGATAACAATAGCCCTTCAAAAGTGATGTTGCCTTTAGGATTTTACAACCAGGCTGAACTATTATAAAGTATACACTACTCTACAATATTCCCAGAATGACTAGAAGAATGCAATAACTTGAAGAAGGACCCATGCGTAATTAATAAAGTAAAACCAGTACAAGATTGTAACAGAAACTATGTTTCCTTGTTCATTCTTTCAAAACATGAGAAACGTGAAAGTATAGTTTTATCAAAATAGAGAGAACCTATTCGTATAAATTTTAGCAAGGAGACATAAACAAATGCCTAAAAAACTTGCTAATGATTTTACAACACAACCACCTCGGAACTTCCTCACAAAAATGGATAAATACAAAATGTTTTGAAAAAAAAACTAACTAGAGACTAGAACTTAAATTCAACTTGATCAACAAAATTCTACAATTACCCCCATTTTTCCTATCACTCAAAATGAAATACTTTTACAATATATAGAAGATGAGAGAGAGAGAGAGAGAGAGAGAAAAAAAATTTAAAAAAATTGATTTTCCTCTTTAACCACTAACACGATGCATTAAAATTCTAAAAAGGAGTATGGGCAGCCTGCCAAGGACATTCATTCTTTTTGTCTTGCTTATTGGAGAAGAAATAGGCACCATACTTCATTAAGATGGGTGGTTGAACAATACTAGAACTATAATATTGAATTCTAAGGATGTTTTCTTCTTTTTTCCCACAACCCACCATCAATTTCTGAATCTGATGATGCCAAATTGAATGGCTCAAAGTGGCCTTTCTAATGATATAAATTTTGCAATATTTGGAGTAGGGGATCAAAATTTATAGCATTATGAAGGTTTGCATGCAGGGATGAACATGAGAATGACACATGGTAGCCTTTCATTGGCCTTAGAGATTGCCTCTTCCCACGCGTGATTTGCTTTCCCTTTTCCATGTGTTGGTCTCTTATTGGGTCACGGGGTCAGTATTTTCTTCCTTTTACTTTTCTACATCCCTTTGTCCTTGTGAGAAGGTTTGTTCCTTAATGAAAAATGAGACAATAAGACAATGCCATACTCCTTCACCTTTTCATAATATTATTAGCCCTTATGAAGTGTGATCCAATGAGAAATCTCCACGCTCCTTGCTAATGTTAGTATTTCTTTTACCTCTTCTGAGGGAGTGTGAAGTTCTGGACAATGAGGAAGCTTCACACTCCTCATGAATGTCAGGTTGTGTCAGACCTATTAAGAACCTTGATAGACCTCTATAAAGCATGAGACAATAGGGAAGCTCCATGTTACTTTAAATGTCAATCTTTTTTATAGCCCCTTCTGACTGTCATGAAACACAAGCTAATAGAAAAGCTCCATGTATGACACGCATTCACCTTTCATTGGTTATGCCTTCACGTCACAATTTCCATCTTGGGCAAAATTAAAACATTTTGCTTCATAGAATATTGCCACGTATCCTACCTTGACAGCCATGACCACCCAAACCTGACATTGTTATTGAGCTTATTTTATTCTACGGACTTAAGGCCTATCAAAATATGAATGGCTTGGAGACTTCTAGAATGTCGACATGTGCCTTGTCTTTGACCATTTTATCTTCTACCACGTGGCCCCGCTAATTTTTTGGCTTTTAATTTGATGGATAAATGCACGTAAAAAAAATTAAAACATAACCTACTAATGAATTAGCCTTAATCTCCCATAGGTTTTTGAATTCCAATGGCCGATGCTTTTGAGAGGTGGAATTTGACATCTATATGAACATTTTTTTCCCTTAAAATGACTAATTCTATCTTAATTGAGTTATTTGATCATGCAGCTTTATAATTTATACTTGGGATGCATGCTTTTGGACCTTCAGAGCTTCGTATTTCTGGAGAAAATGAATCATTCAATGTTGATTTCAGGTTCTTTGTGAAAGATGTAAGCGTATCTCGATCACCCACAAGTTAAAATATTTTATACCTTGATCAACCCATCCATTAACTAGTTCCACTGAATCCTTTCTTTTTGCTTTGATAAGGTACATAAATCATTATAAATTGACAATTTTCCCTTACTCAGACTGATCTTTGAAGTACGGGGAACAATATGAAGCATTCAAATAAGTTATATTTATAGAAAGTGAAGGAAAAATATCATCTTGATCCAAGGGACTGGAATGAGCACCAACAATGGCTCCTACTCAGGGATGGGCACCCCCTATGGGTACCACAAGAATAAAGACAAAGACCAGATGCCTAGTCCATTGTGTAAGGAGTCATGGGGACAAAATACATAGGGCTTCCTGAGTAGATACACAACGGGCCGAGGGAAAACTGGCAACAAAAGAAACCTGGTCACTGTAGACCAGAGCACAAAAAGGGAACAATAACACAAATAAAACACAAATTCAAAATTATACACGATACAAAAATCATACCTGATTGACCGCTTTAGTCCAAGAATTGTTTGAGATTCCCATCATTAATGGGAAACTCCAACATATGTCCTTATGATCCTTTCAGAAAGAAAATATGTTCTCCAACCCTGATATCAATAGAATATGGTCCCATCCATAGGGCATCAAATTTTCCATGTTTTCCCTTGTCTTCATGTATGTTGTCCCATAACAAGACCAAGTCTCCAACATTGAAAACTATTGGAGTAACCTTCATGTCAAATATTTTCTTGAGTTTTTGTTTAACTTGACATGTCTTTGATGGGACTCTCTTCTTTCCTCATCTAATTCCATAATTTGATTGATCCTTATTTCATATGGACTTACTTCTTCCCCATAATCAAATTTTTCTATGAACTGATATGTAGAAAGTTATAAGTGCATGGGAAAAATGGATTTAACTCCATAAACTAGCTCAAAAGGAATCTTTCCAGTAGGCCTCCTGGTAGTAACTCTATCTACACATAGTGTAAATTTTAGTTGCTCTCCCCATTTCCTTTTGTCTGTTTCCATTGTTCTGATGAGGATCTTAAATAGGTTCTTATTACTTGATTCTTCTTCGACATTTACTTGAGGATTATAATTTGATGCATAATCCAAATTTATTCCATATTCCTTGCACATTGTTGCTAATGGTTTAGCTCTGAATCTCATGGCATTGTCTTAAACTATCTTGGTGGGAACCCCAAATCTACAGATTATGTTATTGAGAATAAAATCCATGACTATTTGATGATTTAATTTTTGGGTATGAATGTATTCAACACATTTGGTAAAGTAATCAATGACTACTAATATCCACTTATGACCATCACTTGAAGAGTATGATATTTCACCAATAAAATCTAATCTCCATTTTTTGAATGGAGCTTCTGCATAAACATGCTACAAGATTCGGGCCCCAAATGCTTTTAATCTTCTATAAAAATGTTGACAACTCTTACATCTTTGAAAAATGAAGGCAACTAATAACCTGCCCTCAAAAAGTTAAGTGTAGTGACTCTCCCAGCAAAATGACCTCTACATACTCCTCCATGAAATTCCGCAATTATCTTAAGTGCCTCTTCTTTAGTGGTACATCTTAGAAAAAATCCCTCTAGGTTCTTCCAAGGTATTCCATGATCAATAAAAATATACTTTTGGTAAACCAACTTGAGTGTCCTCCTTTAATTCTTGTCTAAGTGCATAGGACAATTCAAATTTATCAACTAGTAGATAATATCTTTATACCAAGCTGAGGTACTTACCTCTTCATGAAGGTGTGGCCCATCTTTTTTAACACTATGTATCTCAACTACATGTAGATTGATCTCTGACATCAACCTTGCTAGGCCTAGAGCCCACACCAACTTGGTAGTTTATATGTCCATTGCATATTCTTGAAGCTTGTTAACCCATCTACACCTTTTACTGGATACTTCCATCTGAGACAAGATGTCATTTACCATTGTGTGAGGTACATAGGATATTATCTTTAAACTGAGAATATAAGATCTGAATATATTGGTTTCTTTGACTAGAGCAAAAGCTTACTTTTCCATGATAGAATACTTCAGCTCGTATCCTTGCAAAGCTTTGCTAAAAAATGCAACAATATTTTCATAACCTTATTCATTCTTTTGTAACAACACAAAGGCAATAGTGAATTCAGAGGAAAAAAAAAACATATTAAAATATTTTCTATAATCAGGACTGGCCAACACATGAGTAGTTTTGAGTGTGTCCTTCACTTCTTTGAAAGCTTGGGTCACTTCATTACCCCATTTGATCACTTGATCCTTTTTTAACATATTGGTGATTGGTAAATTGATTTCAGCAAAGTTAGAAATGAATCTTATTATAAAATTAACTTTCCCAAATAAGGACTGAATACCTTTCTTTGACTGGGGGATGGGAACTCTATCAATAGCTTCTTCTCTTTTTGGATCAATCATGACTCCTTGGTGAGATACTATGGGTCCAAGCCATTTGGCCTTTTGCATGCCAAAATGACATTTCTTGGATTCAAATAGATTTCTTATTCCCTACATCGAATAAAAAATTTCTCCAAATGTAGCTAGTGATCACTTCTATTTTTAGAAAAAAATGGTGATATCATCTTGATATACAAAAATGAACTTATTTATAAATCCTGCAAAGGTAATTTCCATTGCTCTCTGAAATGTTACACCAACATTTATTAGTCCAAAAGGCATTCTAACATACACATAAGTACCCCATGGAGTAGTGAATGTAGTTTTATACTGTTCTGACTCTTTGACCATAACCTGATTGTATCCTGAGAAACCATCTAAGGTAGATAAAAAAATTGATCTTGTTACCTTTTACAATAAATTTTCCATATTTGGCAATGGGTAATTATATTTAAGTGAAGTCATACTCATATTTATAAAATCAATGCAAATCCTTATGTCTCAATTCTTCTTTCTCACTGGTACTAAATTGGATACCCATGAAGAAAATCCAGTAGGTTTTACGATGCCACAATCTGACAAATTATTTAATTCTTCCTGCATCTTGGTTGCAAGAATAGGGTTGATAAGCCCCTGATTCTATCGTAAAGGCTTAATATAGGGTTCCAATGGTATCTCATGCTTAAAAAAATCCTCCCTGTAAGCCTTTAACTAAAAATAAAACCAAGTAAAGAAGTCTTGATAATTTCTTAACAACTTAGCATAAGCCTCTCTTTCTCCCTTATTCCAAGGATCTTAGCATGAACCCAAATTGCACTCCACAATATCTCTTGGAAAAGTAGCAGATTTACAAACTACTCTATCAGTACTCTCAAAGGAATATTCTAAACTAACTAACCCCTTTTGGGATTACATTATTTTCTAATTGAATTACTTATTTTCCAAAGAGGGTTTCCTCCCCTCGTATACCTCTACCATAGGTTACAAATCAATTGTCTGGTACATGAACTCACCTTGGCACTTTATAATTCTTTTGATGTGTGAATAATCATCAAATACTTACCAGTGTTGAATATTATCAGGTACAAAAGGTTGAATCAATATTTCCACTTCAAAATTATTGTAAGGGGATGAATCCTAGTTATCATAATGTGAACCCAAGACTATTAATCTATCAGCTGTTACATTTTGTCTTCTCTCATAGTACTCCATATTGAATGAATCAAAACATTCAATGAGATCCCATACTATATTTAGGTACTCTTTTAACCTCTGATTTTTATATACATATAATTTTCTTACTTGCTTAATCACCAACTCATAATCCCCTTTAACTAGGAGGTCTTTTATCCCATGTCTCCAAGAAATTCTCAATCCTAACAGGAGTTCCTCATACTCAACCACATTATCGGTGCATTCAAAATTCAATTTAAAAGAAACACTGAAAGACTCACTGTTTGGAGAACTCAACACCACTCTTACCCCATTACCACTACTTGAGCATGCTCCATCAAAGGTCATGGTCTAAGGGACCATCAGGTCTTCAAATTGAGAATTTTCATCCATACATTGGTCTTCAAAGTCACCAATGCCTATAAAATTCTCCATGTCTACATAAAAAGACATTACTTTATAAGAGGCATTGTTACGATCCTCAATGAGGTGTAACATTTTATCTTCCCTGTACAACTTAACCAATTTCCCTTCCAGTGGTAAAAAACATAGGACATATCCATTTGGACATTGCCACCCACACTAGCTACCCACTTTCTTAACAACACCATCCCCCATTTGGCACTACCATGGGTAAAAACCCTCTACAAAAAGATTAGTGGTTAGATTAAAGTGTAATCCGTACATGTTAGCACTACTTTTAAGAGGCCTCAAACCACATGTTGTTCTCCACATAGACATATGATATCTATATGGATGTAACTATCTTTAGAAACTTGTTCACTTGCTAATGCTTTGTAGTGGGTTTGCATGCTTCTACTTGAATTGTATTTAAGGGCTTGTGTTTTGTGATGTTGAATGTAATGAGCTAAAAATAAATCAAAAAACGTAAAATATAACTAGGTAAGTGGTTGATTTCCTTTATTTATCACTTAGACACAGGCTTGGTAGATCCATTTTATCCTGATAGTACCTGTGATTATAGGTTGGTAATATTCCTTTACCTCAACTATGTTACACATAAATTTCATGAGCATAGCATCTAAAAATAGCCTCAAAAATTTAGTTTTTATTAATCCACTTGATGGTATCCACAATAAGATTATGAATTAAAAACTTCCTATAATCTTTACTATAGCTAGATGCTCATGAATGATGCCATAAAATGAAATGAATTTTCATCTAACTTATCCATTAAGAGCACAACATTATTGTCATCCAATAACTTTGTAATCCTAACTTTTGTAAATAATAAAATAATCTTAGGATAAAACAAATCCAAATGTATAATAGAAACCACCATAAAAGAATAAACGTCCATCAATGCTTTATCTTTGACTTGGCTAAAATAGTGTCTGCAACTATTAAATCACCAATACTAATTAGGGGAATGTTTGGGAGAAAATATCCCTTTAAACTACATCAATTATGGTGGCCTACTTGTGTTAAGTTTTTGCAACAACCTTCAAAATATCCCTAACATTATTCAAAATGGTCTCCACTCTACTCTTTATCTCTGATACATATATGAAATTATTGAACAATTGTCTAAGATCCATTTGAATTTTAATGTATAGAGTGCGAGGAGATAATATCTTTTGCACTCATGGTTGTTGTATCTTATCTTATTGGCATTGTTGAGGTTGTAACTACCTATTTTTTAGCATTAATGATGTTTAAGGGATCATATGCCAATTTTGTGCCTTGACCTCTCTTTCTCTTTCTTATCAATGAAAAAACATCCTCCTCTATTTGTAACAATTTATCTTGTACACCCTTCCTAATCCCACACAAAAATAAGCACTTATTACCATTACATCACACCTCTAGTATATTATTATATGCATGATTTCCAAGTGTGAAGATTATACACTGGTGGCACCTTTTTCTTAGTCCTCTTTACTTATCTTGACTGACTTTGATTGTGACGTTGCCTCTTATTGCTTTGCATGTACATCTTTTGGTCATGTCACAAGGATCTTTGTCCCCATTCTTGGTGATGTTTTTTTTGTTTCTTAGGTTTGGGATAGTATCACCTAGTTGGGACACTACTGCCCAGGCATTAGTGTCCTTTTTGGGAATTGTTGTCCATCTTACTTTACTTTCTAACTTGTCAATTTATTCTTTATTTTGGGTCTTTTCTTATCTTTATTTCATGACCTAGGTAGGATTTTGGTGTCACTAAGTGTCAAATTTCAAACAAGGAATCCATATATATACACAACCTACTAACTATTATTAGGGGCAGGGACATTTTTGGGTTATCACTCTTTATCTACTATCTACAAAAACAACACTCAAGGATTACATTTTTGGGTTGCATTATTAACTACATAGGAGGGATTATTCTGAATTCCATTTCACACATTCATCTTGGGGGGAAAGTAATTGTATCCTATTATCTTGGTGCGACTGGCATAAGGGAAACCTAGTTTCAAGGGACACAATTTAAATCACACATTCATAACAACTACATAGAGTCTAAAATGTAGTATAGTGCTCGGTGATAATCACATTGGAGTAACTGCCAAGGTTAGTCTGAATCATGCATATGCATTATTTA
The DNA here is from genome assembly GCA_019776745.2 of Taxus chinensis. Classification (NCBI taxonomy): domain Eukaryota; kingdom Viridiplantae; phylum Streptophyta; class Pinopsida; order Cupressales; family Taxaceae; genus Taxus; species Taxus chinensis. Next base: position 715,352,567 of record CM034146.1, on the reverse strand, counting down.
TTTCATCCAATTTTTTCTTGATATTTGTATAGGTATCTAGGGTTTTTTTTTTGTAGGTACATGTATAATACAAGAACCCTACAATAAAATTGGATGCGACAAACAATAAAATGAAGAAGATAAGTTTAGACCCTAAAAAGACCAGAAGCAGAGTTATAGTAAGGATACTAGTGCCTAGATTGGAAACTAGCGTTATAGGTGGTCCTATTCTACTATGAACGCTCCTGTCTGAAGAACTATCAGGTCTCCATTTTCTATTCAGAGATGACATAGTCCAGATCCATCCGGTTCCAGTCATCTTCTAGCCCAAAATCAACCCAAATCTCCCACCACAAGATAAGTCATTCTCATTTTCCTATCTTATATACTTACTTTTACTTTGTATGCTAGATCTTGTTTGTTGTTTCTATATTCATTTGATCTTAGTTCTATTATAAAGATTTCAAATTCTTTAAATCAGAAGTATCTCTCTTAAGTTTCTTACCAACACTAACAAATTTTAATTTGATCTCAAAAGGATAATATATTGGCTTTTGTGTTATTTTAACTAATTTCCTCTTCATCATTTATTATTATATCAATACATTATTAGATTCAGATGAATCTTATATGACATATGTGGATTAAACTTCTATGGAAGCTAAAACACTAATGGATACCATGGATGTGCCATGAACATCCCAAGAAACAAATAGTGTAATAACCTATTTTGGCACATTGATGACAATGGTAGGAAGTGAAGAAATGGGTGGAAAATACATGGTCATGAGTGGAATAGTGGGCTAGACCAAAAAGGTAAGTTGGGACATGGGAATTGAAGATGGAATATGGATATACCAATATATTCCACTAGATGTGAGAAAATCCATATAAGATAATTTTTGGCTTAGATCATTAAGACACCCAAAATTTGTGACACTAAAATCACTCCTAGAGCAAAAAAATCATACTAACACCTCCTTCACTTAGTAATTAATAAATATTCATTAATTAATTGAAATCACCTTCTTCACATTTAATTCCAAACATATCCCATGGATAATTAATCACTTTTAATCCTAATTTTAAAATATCTATTCTAAATCTCCCACATTCATCAAGATCAACCTATATCTCAAATCCAAAATCCATATTAAAACCTCACAAGAGTACCAAATCAGACCTTACTCTCATGAGAGCTTTCTACTCTTGAAAAAATTGCTAATTTGGTAAACCCTTATTGACATACGATGTTTTCAAAGCTAGATATTGCTTCCAATTTAGACATATTCCTTGCATCATCAATCTGTCATTGTAACTACACTACCATTATCTTGCACAAATGTTTAATGAGCATCCAAAAATTGGAATTGCATCTACTCAAAAAAGGGAAGTTTGAATGTTCTTTGATTTATGCATGTTTTATGATTTCTCCTTTTATTGCTTCATCTTGATGTTAGAATAGGGTTATAATTTAAGTTTTTATGTTGTAAGATCTTAGTTTTATGTTGTAATCTAACCCTTAGATACATATGACACACCTAGCAGGACACCTATTTGTCCTATTTTTATTTTTCTTAATTTTTTGTAAATTTTGGTATTGTTGAGTTCTTATTGTAGGTGCAAGAGGTGTCACTATGTCAAAATTCCATCTTTGCTTTAAAACTTGTAGGTTTTGAGCTTTTTTCTTAGATGTCATGTTGTTATGCGTAGTAGTGCCTTCGATATTAGGTATAATACCTTCACTCACACTAGGGGCACATCTTCTTTAACCATCTAGTTTGTATTGTTCAATGCCTCTGCTCACAACTTTAACAATTTTTCTTTTGTAATAGTGTGTTTGATCAGTATTGTAACACCTATACTTCTGACACTATTCTTTTGTAGGTTTTAGCACTTTTTCCTCTAAATTAATGCCTTTACTTTTTTATTATCATGTATTTGTAGGGTTGTATTAATTTTTTCTAATTGTTTACCTTATGGGATTAATGCCTTTATTACTGTGGTCACATTTTATCTTTGTATTTGTGGATATGTGCATAGTTGTAAAATATTTAATTTGACAATTAGTTTTTTTATAAATCACATTTATAAAACACTTTTAACATCTTTGTTATGTTTATTTGCACCTCTAATACACTTTATGACACCTCCAACTTCTACCTACCAATATTTGGGATTAACACCTCCGCTTAGGTAGGTAACGCCTTCACCCTTATTTTAGCACTCGTTCTCATACTCGCAACACTTCTACTTTTGCACTATTTTTTTGGTTTCAACACCTTTACTTATAGTAGTATCAATCTCCTATGATATCAGTACATCTACTTTGTGTATTATTGTTCTTGAATTTTGCACTTTTCATCATTTTTTGTCACTTTATGCTAACTTGCGAGTATTGTTTACTGCTTTTATAGACTACTAATCCTTTTTTTAACATCTTAATCGTGTGTCAAAGACAAAAATAAAACAAATTACTAATAAAATTGTGTGATTTTCATTTCTTTATCATTTAGTGCACTTTATTTATCATACTTTGCTTATCGTATTATTTATTCAATTCATTTGCTTATCGTATTTATTAATCAACATGTTTACTTAATCAAATCATTTTTTATTGTATTATTTATTCAACTAATTTTATTTTGTGTTTTTTTGAACCTCATCTCAAAATTCTATGCTCTTTCCACCCACCATAAGGTGACCTTGGGAAACATAAATAGTTTAGACATTTTTTTACCTTTCGTAGGGTTTGGTGACTTGGAAGTTATGACCAAGCCTTTTGGACAAATCCCATGTACCGGTGGGCTATATAAATTTATACAAGGAGCTTTCTTTTTTCGAAAACACGATTTCACTTTTTTATGACTCTTGTGAAGTAAGGCATGCATTTATTGCCAATAACTTGGCCTTAGATAGTACCCCATATAGTAGGAAGTGTTGATTTTGGCGTAGCTCCACTAAATTGGTTGCAATGAAGGAAAGGGGATTTTATCCTTCAAACCACACCATTAAATTGCTACCTAATTTCATATACTTGGGCCTCACCTACTAAAATGTATATCGAGGATGCCCCTAGTAACCTTGTTGATCCTATCTTAGTTGGCCATCTTGAATAACGTAGGTTGTGTTTGTTTGACTCCCCTTAAACTTGTATTTGAAAAACACAAGGTGTGAAACTTTTTTCGAGTCAAAATTGGTTTTTCAAAGAAAATAACATAAAACTTTGTCTGAATCTAAACTTTTTTCTCAAAACAAACGATGTGAAACCCTATCCAAGTCAAAACCTAGTTTTTCAAACCTCAAACCTTGAAACTTTGTTTGATCAAAGAAAACAACCTGAATTTTTTTCAAAATTAAACCAATATTTGTAAACATAAAAACCCAAAAATCAAGTCAAGTTTTAAACACAATGACTCCTATAATGCGAAAAAATATTAAATTTCTTGAGTTTGATCCCTTCTTGGAACAACATAACCCATATGATGATGAGGCTAGTCACATAGATCAAACTGAAAAATGAGGAACATGATTTTTTTAAAGAAAATCATTCCCAAATAGACCAATTATTATTCTAAAACAATGATAATGTCCTTTTATTAATAAAATTTAGAGTTAATCTCCCTGCTGATTTTGATCCAACATTCCTCACGAATATCATTCCCAAGGAAAAAACAATAAAATTGGAACCAGTAGGTACATATGAGGATCCATAGAACATAAATGACCCATCGACGTATAAATACAAATCAAAACCTAATGAAAAATTTAATGCAAAAGAGCCTCTAAAATTCCACAGAACCATGCATACTAAAATCCGTAAAATAAACACTAATTGTAGCAAGGAGAAAGAGGTTGAAGGCCAACTACATACTTCTCACAAAGAAAAATTAACCATACAAGATCAAATTGAAAGCTTAAGTCGTCAATTGGCCAATCTAACATCTCATGTAAGCTTTGAAAAATAAAAAACTTCATCTAAAACACAAAAACCAAATAGTCAAGGCTTTGGCCTGAGTGAATCTAGCTATATCATAATCCCATCAATGCCAACCCATGGTAAGTCATTTACATAAGAATGACAATCATTAAAGGATGCACTACACAAATTTTAAGAGAACCATCATGGTTACATTAAAAAATATTATTTTGATGAATTATGCCCTTATTCCTTTGATACGTAAATTTTATGCATCCCTTTTCTTCCAAATTTTGACTATTTAAAGTTTGATATATATCGTAGAAAGGGTGACCCTAGGGATCACACCAAGGTCTTTTTCATGGCATGCCAAGAAGTTGCATATAGTGATAAATATCTTTTACGACTATTCCCTCATAAATGGTTTCTACACCTTCCTAGAGGGTCTCTCACAAAATTCGTAAACTTATCATTGAATTTTATCTTTCAACATGGACACAAATGTCACCATGTTAGACCTTTGCAATGTTAAGGAAAGAAACAATGAAAACTTCGTGACATTCTTGCAATGGTGGAGAGGCTTGGCAAGTAATTTCCCTTACTTCATTCCTAAAAATACGGTTAGCATCTTTGTGCCTAACCTACATCCAAAACTAGACTTCCACCTTGAAATACATTATATTGACATATTTGAGGAGGTTATAGAAAAGGTAATATAAACATAAAATCCCTCTTTACAAAGGGAAATATTAAACCATTTATCCCAGATTATGAAAAAAAACAAATAGATAAATATAAATATTATAATTGTAACAATAATTTTGTAAATGATGGAGTTACATACTCTAAGCACATATAGGTGGTTCAAAACACCCCTCACTAGATTATTTCTTGGGGGATGCCCAAATAGGAAACTAAATGTAGAGAATACACACCCTAGGGTAAGTTATTATTTGTTGTCTTCCATTAGATCGAAATGACCAATATGATAGCATTTCCACACATAAATTTGTTTGATAAAACTAAACCTAACCCATATGGTATAAGGAAAATGAATATTGCAATTATAATTGTGTGAAACGTCACTCAACAGAAAGATGTATAAAACTGGAATACTAGATCTAGGACTTTCCATACTATGGGTATATTGAAATAGACAGACAAATGCCCCTAAATCTCAAAACCACAAACTTGTGATATATAAATACCCTTTTTCTAAGCATGATAAGATCAAATAGAAACCATATCAAGGCAAGACCTCCCAAAGTAACAATACAAATCATGTGGTCATAAAAGCTTCATATCCTTTTGACTCTATCATTAGATTCATCCCTTAAATTAAACATCACATAGAAACTATCAAAATAAATAAACAATAATGCACCATTACAACATGACATAATCATATCACTCTCCCACAACCTCCTCTACCTACTCCATAAAGTCAATATGATATCCTATAATAACTTGAGAAGAGTCTGACATAGTTATCCATCTTGGATCATCTCAAAACATTTATTGTTCGTAAGGAAATCCTCTATAAAACCCTCCAAGATTAAAGAGTCCCTAAATATATTAACCATTCATGCTCCAAGGACTTTGTTTCATAAACCCCCACTCAACAAAATGTATTAATCCAATGTGATGATCCTCAGGATAATTACATTCACAATCTTCCCTTATACACTGAATCTATAATTATCCATTGTAAGGTTAACATGTATTTTCTAACAATGGATAAGGATTTAATATTTACAATTTTTATCTCATCAAACACTTGGGCCACCATGATTCAGCATTGAAACCTAATATCATAACCATAAAAGCATATGATAATAATGAACGACAATCTATACGCATGATCACTCTTCTCCTTCAAGTCAGGCCATTCACATGTGAAACTTGGTTTTATTTTATCATTTTGGAACTTCCTTATAACATTCCCATTAGATACATATGGATTCACACCATGCAGGTCGTCCCCTCTACATATCATAAATTCATCAAACTCCAAGTCTAGGGAAAAGAATTTACAGTCCTCATTGATCCTCAAACCTTCAAATTTTGTATATCATTAGAGGAACATTAAAATAAATCATGCATCTCGATAATAAATTGATATTTAGAGGTATAATATGAAGCTTCTTCCTCCTATATTCATCCTAACGCATTACCCTCTTCATCTAAAAATCTTGATGCATTTTCATCTTCACCAATACTCCCCCTTGGATTCTAAGTCAAATATAATATCATCAGTACCGAATGTGGAGAGTATGAACTCTACCATGCCCTCCTTATAAATTATATTCCTCTGTCATCTAGGAGCCATGACAGGCCCAACACTATTTAGATAAATTTCCATGTTTTCATAGTTTTGGAACATTTTTTAAAGACATGTTCCTTGAAGATGAACATCTAGATGTCACTTTTAGCTCATGGTTACACAATGGAAGCTTATCATCTTGTTACAAATATCCCAAATATATCATTCCAAATAGGATAATAGACAACATTATTTATAAAGGTTTTAAATGTGTAATTGATGAACAAGGCTTCCACAAAACTATCCAAACTCATGAAAAATGTGAGCAATTATGGCATTGGGATTAAACTATATGGTGGTGAACCTGATGAAATTAGTGCCACCTCTTTAGATAGAAAAAATGAGTCTTTTGAAATTAAACTAGGACCCCCTTATAGCCTTTATAAGGATATTGTCTCCACAAACCTTTCTCATGATAATTTCATCTTCATCTTTCATCAAACCTATCCTAACCTAGAATTATAATACCCCTTCTTCATTTATTAGGACTGACAGAGTCACATATCAATCGATTCCATTCAAAATTAGGAAGTTATAACATAATTCCTAAGAGTCTGAGATGATATTGTTGGCATGTGTGTGCTAGTTTTGTCATTGATGTAAGAGGCACATTAATGAAGAAGGATAATTTTTATGGGTGTAAGAATTAGCTTGGAATTATGATGTCTTGGGAAAACAAGTTGTGACATGGTTACAAGAGTGGAGAAAGGTTAAAATTTCTTAGCCTAGTAGGCCTAATCAGTACATGTGATAGTACATGGAGGATAGAGATGCATGGTGGATTGAGAAGCATGGTAGAGGCATGGAGAGTATGAGGATAATGTGTTAATCAACTCACATAAGACTCAAATTTTTATTGTAAGGTGAGAGAAGGGTTTGTAGGTCTTCATCTAGACCTAGTCTAGTTGTTTGGTGGCTTAATGGAGCATGATCATCAAGTGAAGAGAATAATGGGACCATGAGGTAATGTAGATGTGTGAGAAATGTTTTCTCAAAGGTGTTAGGGAATTTTGAAGAGGTTTTAAGATGAGGTATGATGTTCACCTACTCTGTTTTAGTCCAAACATGACTTATTCCAACGACCTAGTTATACAAGTCTTAGTGGTTGAGAAAATTTAGAGAAGAATATGATTAGATGAGAATTGAAGAAGATGAGAGAGGTTGTAATGGTATTATGGGAAAAAATTTAGGTCATTATGTTGTAATTTTCTCAAGATATGAGTTTTTTTTGCTATATCGAGCTCAAGAAGGCAAGTTTTCTAGCTCAAAGTGAGATAAATAATATTGGTTGGCATATGTAAAGATTGCATGGGGACCTGATCCTTTCAAGGATGTTGAGTCAAGGAGTTAAGAAGATCTAGAAGTTAGAATGAGGTTAAATAAGGGCCTAATATTTAAGTACGATTGCTAAGAAGTCAAGGAGGTCAAAACCCTCCATAAACCCTACTTTATGAGAGATAGGAAAAATATTCTTTGTGTGAGTTTTGAATGTATTAGATCATCAAATGTGATGATTTGAGTATGGATAAGACTCTCCTAGCTTTCAGATGGTGGTCGTTTGCTGGATATGACTCTCATTTTCTCCTATCTCTCAATGGTTTTCTAGTTGTTATAGTGAATGTAACACTCTAAAAATCTTTAGTTTGGCACATTGTTCAAGTGTCATTGTTGATATCTTATAATTGACGCCTAATGGAACTGAACTGATAATACCCAAATCTATGTGGGAATATAGATGTTATCATATGTTTTTTCCCTGTCTAACCAGCCTAGTTCTTCCTAACTACATCGGTCGAGTGATGTCTCTTAAGAGTCCTTAGAGAAAAAAATAATTGAAATTTGATGGAATAGTTCTTATAATCCATGGCAATTGATTTTTTTTAAATGAAACCTACAACTGGACATTGGGTCAATCTATAAAATCCTCTCCCAGTTTCTCCAATATCTTAATAGTGTTCTTGTTGTTAAAGTGAATGTAATGCTTCAAAAATCTTCAATTTGACTTAATGTTCGGGTATCACAGGTGATATTTTGTAATTGACACCTCATGGAACCAGACTAAAAACACCCACATATTTGGGTGGGTAGGTAGATACTATAAGAGATGTCATTTCTTTTCTCATCCATCTTGTTCCTTCCCGACTACATTAGTCCGATAATGTCTCTTAAGATCCCTGCAAAAAAAATATATCAAAATTTGATAGGCAAGTTCTCACAATCTGTGGTGCCTAGAAATGTCTCATTTGAACCTATATCTAAACATTGGGTCCATATACAAAATCATGTACCATTTTCTCCCAAGTACTAATGTTTTTCTCATGGTTATAACAAACACAATGCTCCAAAAAACTTCAATTTGAGTTAGTGTTAGAGTGTCACAAGAAATATTTTATAATCGACACTTCATGGCACCAAGTTGTTAACATCCACACCTCTGGGTGGGATGTTATACACTATCAAAGGTGTCATTTTTATTCCAAACCATCTCATTCCTTCTCAGCTACGTCAATCAGAAGATGTAGTTTAAGGGCTCTGAGAGTAAAAAATTGTCAAATTTTTCCATGAAATTTGTTATCCTATGTGGCACCTATGAATGTCCCATTTAAACCTAAAGGTGGCATTGGTTCCATCTATAAAACCTCTCATTGTTTCTACTAGGTATTGATGGTTTTATCATGGTGGAAATGAACATAACACAACAAAAAGTGTCAATTTTCTTGGGTGTTCAGTTGTCCACAGTGATATGTTTCAATCTGCACCTCATGGTATTAAACCATCAATGCACCCACATCTAGGTGGGCTAGTAGAAGGTACCACAAGAATCATTTTTCTTCCAAATGATACCAATCCTTCCTAGACACATCAATCTAACAATGACTTTTACGAGCCTTGAGAGCCAAAAATGTCAACCTTTGATGGACAACTTCTCAAAATTTGTGGTACTTGGCAAATTTTTCATATAAATGTACAGTTGGGTATTAGGTCCAAACATAAAATCCTCTCTCTATTTATCCCAAGTCTTAATAGTTTTCTCATGGTTGTGTTGAATGCAATGCTACAAAAAGTGTCAGTTTGCTTGAGTTTTTAGGTGTCTAAAGTGATATTATGTAATCCACATCTTATGGAACCAAAATAAAAATGATCACATGTTTGAGTGGGATTATAGATGCTATTGGAGGCATCATATTTTTCCCAAGAATCCTTATCCTTCTTGGTTACATCAATTGGACGATATCTCTTAATAACCATGAGGGCAAAAAATTGTAAAACTTTGACGTGTAAGTTCTCCTAATCCATGGCACATAGGAATGTCTCATCTAAACCTACATCTAGGAATAGGGTCCATCTATAAAACACCACTTAGTTTCTCCCAATACCTGAACATTTTTGTGTGGTTTCAATGAATTCAATGCTCCAACGGCTTCACTTTACCTTAGCAAGATTGTGACACATGATATTTTGCAATCAACACCTTGTGGAAATAAATAGAAAATGCCCACATGTCCAAGTGGATGGTACATGTCTATAGAGGTCACATTTAGCTTCCCAAACATCCTAGTCATTATTGACTACATTGGTGTGATGATGTCTCTTAAGAGCCCTGAGAGAAAAAAATTATCAAAATTTAATGGGTAAGTTTTGGCAATTTGTGACACATATTAGAGTCTCATCTAAACCTACATCTCAACATTGGGTCATCTAAAAAACCCTATCCCATTTTTTCCCATCTCTCAATGATTTTTTCGCAGTGGTAATGAATAAAAAAATTGCAAAAATAAACAATTTGCTTATGTATTTGAGTGTCTAAGGTGATAATGTGCAATCTGCACCACACGTCACCAAATTGAAAATGCACACACATTTGGTGTGTTTTTAGAAGCTATTGGAGGAATCATTTCACTACCCAAGAATTCTAATCATTCTTTGTTACATCAATCTGATGACATCTCTTAATATCCATGAGAGAAAAAAACTATCAAACTTTTATGGGTAAGCTCTCACAATTTGTGGCACATAAAAATATCTCGTCTGAACTTACAACTCAACATTAGATCAATCTACAAAAGCATATCTCGATTTCTCTCATCTCTTCATATTTTTCTTGTGGTGTTAGGGAACAAAATGCTATAAAAATGTCATTTTGCTTTAGTGTTGGAGTGTATAAGGTGATATTTTGCAATTTGTACCTCATGGCACCAAACTAATAACACATACATGTTCAGGTGAGTTGATAGGTACGATTTGAGGTATTGTATTGTTGCCCAAACATCTTGATCCTTCCTAATTACAATGGTATGGAGAATTTTTGTGTGTTGTAGTCACTCTCAAGTGGAAGTGAAAGTTTGATTGGCATACACATACCCTTCATGCATGTAATTTAATCTTGGATTAACTAACTTTTCAATGTAAGTCCATGCCAAATACCAAACTAGGTGGTTGTAAAGTCAGTTACACTTTTTTGTCATATTGTAGCCTCTCTTAAGTGGAGGTATAAGATTTATTAGCATTATAATATTAATCCTATGTGGGTTTTGATCTTGAGACTTGAATTAATTGTGAATGTTTAATATTTTGTGGCATTGGCATGTCCTTCCCACATAAATTTGATCCCGTTTCAACTAAATTGTCATGTAGGTCCACACCAAAACACCAAAACAAAATGTTTGGTAAGGAACTTATTAAATTTTGGTGTATTTTGGTCAATCTCAAATGGAGGTAAAAATGTAGACACTCAAATTTGGTATTTTGACTTCAATAACCCTTTATTTGACTATGAACTCTTGTTATGCTAGACATAACTTTTGCACTCATGCTTAGCACTTTCTAAGGTCCATTGTTTAGCTTGATTATCTTTACACACTGACATGTTGACACATCTTGAGAATTCAATACATTAAATTTATAGAAATACATCCTTTTACCAGATCCATTCTTCATTCATCATGTTCCCTACTCATGTCTAGGACTGTACAGTCTAGTCAGGGTTCTACCATATGGTCTTAACCTCTTTGTATAGTCTTGGACTAACATGTATTCCAACTACACTTCCAATTTAAAATATTTCATTGGGTCTTATACTTCCTCTAGGTTGGTATTTCTTAGAAAAACCATCTACTGAACCCTATATAAGCAAGTAAACCCTACCTCATTTGCTAACCTAGAAATCCTAACAAAATATACTAGAACACACACTTCACACACTTGCAAAAGGCATCCAAAGCTCCCTAAATTTCATAATTGCACATCTAAATTCATTAGACCATAATCCACATGAGGTGTGAAGCTACAAACTAGATCAAGGTAACTGTATCTCTCATCTACAAGAATCAGGTTTGTGAAGGTTTCTATGATATGGTCTTGGAGTCTATGATATGGTTCTAACCATGTTGTGTGACCCTAAACTCAACATTGTTGCAGTCTTAATCAGGTTTGTGAAGGTTTCTCAAGTTTATTTCTCCCAGTTTCTATGTTGACAGTCTCAAATATTTTTATAAATTAGATGTGGCAAGTTAAATTCCTCTATACTTTATTTTTGTTCTTTTAATTACATGTTAAGTTAAGTGGTGTGTTGTAGTCTTTCTTATTTGATTTGAGTTGTAAATTTGATTTAGTGTTTATATTGTATCATCCTTGTTAGATAAGTAGTTAACTCTAATTGTTTCACCATTTTCTTTATGTTTTTTTAGACGAAAAAGATAAGAGTGTGGGCCAAGGAGGAATACCTATTGCGATGGTTGGTTTGAAGGTCATTGCATGTTTTGACTTCTTGATCTAATGCTGACTATGAGAGCTTCCTTTTGGCTAAGAGGAACTACCTGAAATACACAATAAGACCACAAGAAAGAGTTAAACAATATATGGCAGTGGGCTGCCTAGCGTGTATTAGATCTAGGAAGTGTGATACTTCCTCAGTGGAATTCAACCCACTGTTTATTACAATTTAATGTAGGAAATAATGTAAATAAATAGAATCCTATTGTAGTTGATATGATTTAGGTATCTCATCAAAATACAATAAGCAAATCTGACATAACAGGTTAAGCTATGATCAGACCTGGAAATGAGGTAAATAATTAAGGTCTTGGAACATGTGAGGGTCAAATTTTGGGTCACTTGAGTCACTTGGAAAAGGTTATTGGGGTCTGGTATTAGCAGGACTTCCAAATACAGAGACTGACGTCGGTCTAGTATGACCAGAAACGGTTACTGTGGGCTGGTAATAACTCAATAGTTCATGGTTTTGGGGATTTGTCTAAGACTAAATTAGAGATGGTAAGGAGTTGGTTTAGGTATGGGGAGGTGTTGGGAATATTTAGAGGTACTCAGGAGTAGGCAGGGGTGATTAAAATGGTTGTGAGTTATGGTAATGGTCAGGTTCAAAGGAAGACAATAGTGGTGGGATAAAAATATAAATGGTGGTTGATAAACAAAAGGTGAAGAACTCTTATGAACTGGATAGAAACGAAATGGTATAGGTTAGAGACACACTTACTGTTGTGTGTGTTCAATGGCTAGGTGGTTGTGTTGGTTGATCAGTGAAATGGCGATCAGTGTCACGACAGTGCTTCCTGGAATGCTCCTGTGAATGCAAATACCTTCTGATTAATGGTTGTTGTGGTTATGGTTGCATGGATGTGTGAAAGAGCTTTGGTTCGTGCTTGCATGCATATCCCCTTTATTCCCAAAACTTGAGAATGTGTCTAACCTCTCAAACAAGGTTACCAAAATGGTTATATGGTAACCGATGATAGTTTAGGGTTGTCGACATCAGTTTCGGGTTGACCGGCGTTGGTTAAGGCGGGATATCCTAGGTTGCCTAAAATAGCAGATCTTGGCTATCCTCTTCCAAATTTTTTCTCATTTTGTACCGGGTCTAAATGGAACATTGCGCTTAGATACACGGGAATGTGGTTAGAGGGAGAATAGGCATGTGATTTTAGGGTTATAATAAGTCTTAGTTCATTAAGGTAAGTAGGGCTAAGTCTTAGTTAGTTACAGAAATATGCTATGAATAGGTCTATGGTGAGGTGTCTAGGTGAGGTGGTGGGGTGAGGTGGAAATTAGTTTTAATTTAGGTAATTAAATAATAAATAAAGTGAGGATGAGTATTAATTTAATTGTAAATAATTAAATTAATATTAATGTGGGGTATAAGGGTCATGGTTAGGTAAATCTGTTTCAGTTGGTTATTCGAAAGGGGACCAAAGGGAGTGTGACCCAATTTTGGTATCTACACTAATATATCATACACCTAATTAATTTGAACGAGCAATTTAATTTAGGGTCAAAAATTTTGGTGAACTCACTTTTGATCAAATCCTTAACCTAATCTAGGATCTTCTCAATTCCTTGTGTATTAGGCCTACTGATATCCAAACCCTAGTTTTTATAGGGTTAATATATGCATTTTATCTTGAGATAAATACCTGATTTTTATCTATCATCTAACATATATCTAGTTTGCACAAAATTTCCTAAGGTTTCATGGTTAGCTCTACTTTTTGGGTCACTTTCTAGGGCTTGTAACTGCCAAATCACCTTTTGTTTCATATCTTGAGCATAACGAATTTATTATAAAATTCCTTTGAGGTTATTTTTAATTTTTTACATATAAAAAAAAACCCTCCTTTTTCCCTAATTTTTATCACACTTTTCAAATTTTCAAAATTACTATTTTTAAATTCAGAATTGTTATTTTTAAATTTAAAATTATTATTTTTAAATTCAAATTTACTATTTTTAGTAATTGGGGCATAATAGGAAAAATACACAGTTTTGGTATAATCCCTTGGAGGTTTTTATTTCACATAATCAAATTCAAAAATTCCTCTTATTTGTTTTATAAAAATCAAATTCTATTTTTAGATATGGTTGTTTTATTCATTTGACGACAATGACTTTTTACTCAACGTCACTCTTGAGTTCTTATACCCATGGTCTCTTGATTGTAGGCCATCTATATGTTTATCCTTATTTGTTTCTATCAAATTAGAGTTTCTTATATCATTTTTTACCATCATGGCCCATGCCATAGTTTCTCAAGTATCCTTGTATCACTTACTTCAACAACACCCAACATGTAGAGATGCTCTCACAAAACTAGTGCATAAAATAAAGCTCCCTAATAATACGACACTTCCCATGTGAATTCAATTTTGAGTCATATTTCAGCTCCTTCTATTAGTAATGATGACACCTTTCATAATGATATCTTATAGTCTATTCAAGCTTTAAACCGTGATTTTTAAGTTCAAGTCCAAGTTGTGAATATTATAATTACATCTCTCAAGGATGATATACAACATCTCAAGGATACTTCTAATGCACATATTAGTTATCTTTCTATACAAAAATATATTTCTAAGGCCAACAATGAGAAATGTGATACAAGTTATATATCTACTACATGTGCTCATATAAGTGAGGTGAAAGTCTTATATAAAGGCAGTAAAGTGTATACTCCACGAGATTAACCTCATCCATTTGATAAACATGCTACACAACATGATATCCTATTTACGCTACTCAATAAGTGTTTAATCACTTTCTTACCTACTCATTATTATCCATACTATCAACTTGAAAGAATCAAATTTCAATCATTTTACAATTATCATAGATTTAATGGACATGGTGATAATGATTGTTATGCTTTACAACAAAAATTCCAACAACTTGAGCATAAGGGCTTTATTTCATTTGTTGCACATCATTATACTACACATTTACCTCAAGTTTGCAAATATAAATGGGTTCCTAAAGTTTCCCCACCTATGTCTAGTGAACATAATGCAATATCACATGATGTAACTTTTGCAATACTACAAGAGCCACCTATTAAATAAGAGGATAAGAATGACATAAATGTCATGTAATTATTACCAATCATGCATAAAACCCTAAAGAATACAGAGGGACATCTCAAGGATCATACCCAATTACCCATAAATCTCCATTTGGAAAATTTTGATAGTTGGGCCGATGATATGGATTATGATAGCAACGATGATGACCAAGGGGATATGTCAAGTGAACTTTCTATGGGATGCCCTAATAAAACAATCTCATGAATGGAATTTATTTATCACTATTAATCAATTTTTATGATTGAGATGACTTTGATCCTTATTAAACTTGCAATAACTCTAGGCACTTGGATATGTCTGATGTGAATTTATAAAGTCTTGAGTGTAATGATGCAGAAGAGGATACTTTTTCAATGGAAGCATTAACAATTTCTCAACTTGTTAATGTTCATCGGGATACGTGCAATACCATGTCTTATATGCAACCAAGTACTACACATAAATTTACACATGTTATACAACCAAATCATTAAGTGATAATGCATCTCCATAATCTATAGTTTTCTTCCATCTTCTATTTAGTTCACTTATACATCATGGAACATCATTATACTCTATCCCCTCTCAAATGACCAGGGACATATTTGGATCTCCATTCCTTATTTTCCAATAACATGTTTCCTTACACGCCCCTGCATACTTTGGTAAGGATCACACTTCCCACATGGTTGCTAATGTTGTTAATATTATCCCTAGTCATCAAAAGTAGTTCCACCTAACCCACACAAGTTTTTCCACCGCTTCAAGAGGTTCTCATTGGATAACACTCCTATTACTTACCTCTTTTGTATGTAGTTATGCATTACTATAATACAAAAACATTCAAATATTTACACAAATATAAAATCAAAACTTGTGCATTTTCAGTTGAGTTGTTATCACTTTAACATTATACATGTTGTTTTCCACTTTGGTTTGATAGATAACATGATTTATAGATTTACACACATGATTTCACGTGGTATATTGAGTTGGATGCAAGACACACAGACTGTTACATGCTTATAGGGCCACTCATGTATCGTTCCATTCACATGATTTTGGGGAAATCCCTCCACATCCTACAAGTGTTTTTGTCCTATTATAGTTCATTTTCACTTCCTCATTTATGCTCAATAATATAAACTATGTACTTGCTACTTTTCAAACCAACACATGTCTTGTTTAGGGTTGACATCTTTTGGTTCATCTATTTTGCCTATGTGGATTACTACATCATATTATCATGTTATGTATACATATTTGTGTGTGTGTGTTATTACTTGAGTGTTCTCCTTGCTTGTGGAATGTGTGCCTTAATTGTCTTATGACATCGTGGGTGTCTCGTGTTTGTGTTGAATTGTGGAGATCAATTACTTCAAAATAGTATGCTTTACGAACTTTCTGGAATACATAGTAACTAACATTGGTTGGGTGACCATCGTCGGTCACCTAGGGACTGACATCGGTTAAGCAAGTAGGAACCAATATCAGTTAGGGTAACTATACGATGGAAAAGTGACAAGCGAGCTTAAGAATCTACAAGTAACTCTTCCTCACACCCGACCTCCCGAGGTCATGCCGAGACAGCCGGTGGGGATGGAATATGCTTGGGATGTAGAAAAACTAGTTAGGCAATCTGATGTCTTCGACGCGCACTAGTGGAAATTACGAATCTAAGGTAAAGAAGGCCCTCCTAACCTGAACTGGTGTGATAGATCGATCAGCAAGGATGATTGCTCGAAGGCTCCAATCAATATCGAGCTCTGGCATGATTCGGTCTATAGGTTGTGGAATACATGCAAAAAGTCCTGGGATAGTTTCGTGTATGTCCCCCGATAAGGTCATAGGACGGATGATAAATATAATTGACTTTATGGGCGATTCTCTGGCCTAGTCCATAACTCCTTAGCTTTGTTAGCTGTTATGTCTAAAAGGATAATTGTTCGATGATGATAGGTGGAAGTGGAGTAGATCTGAATACTAGTGTACGTAAGCCAGCATCTATGTCTGATTCACCTATAGGCTCATCGGGCTGTGGAATTTGTGGGTCACACCCGTAGATTTGTATTTGTTGCGGACCTACTATGGTCATATATGGAATCAATCCCTAATCCCTAGTATCTAATAGTCATATGCCTTTTCAGCTTCTATATTCATAATCAATAATTGTGCGATCTTCTCATAATATCTTACAGGCATTTGTGCAACCTGAATTCTCAAGCTGGTATCTATATCTGTGAGAGTATCTCCTACGTCTGGCTGTGGGACCAAAGGATCACAACCAAAGGTTTGCTCTCTTTCAAACCCTTCTACAGTCATGCGGATATGAATCTAGGGTAATCTGTAGTTTGGTTGATTTGACCAAAATGTGTGTGCTTGGTCGTCTTCTATGTTTAACCCGTGCAGTTGGAAACTGATTTGTTATAAGTTTACCGTTGTTTGGAAGACTTGGATCCTAAGATTCTGATCTATATCAGTTATGGCTGTGACGAGATTGGGTTGAGGCACAATTGGCTCGAATACGTATTCTTTGGGCTCCCTGGGTCTCATGATTGTCATACAAAAGCAACAATGAAAATTAACTGCAACAAAGTGAAATTTAACTACGTGAAGTATATCTATAGCATATATGATTTCTCTATTTTTGTATTTTCTGATGAATTATTTGAAAAAATTTAAAAGAGTAACTGTTTAATATATCTAGAATTGACAGCTAAAATAACAATTTAAAACAAACAAAATAATTGAGTATAGTTATTTGTCTGTGCAACTATGAACCTATTCTAAATAATGAAATACTTGATCTATTCTATTTGCAAGACTCTCGATCCTACCTCAGAAGTGAGGAATGAACCATAGTTTCTCAGAAACTATCAATCCCCACAGCTTCCCTGGCAATATTGAAAGTAAAATTGACTGAAATAAAGTGATTGGCTACTCTATTTGATATGTTTCTAATTAGAACTTTGAAAGCTAAAACCTGGATTCTGCAGAATAGTGGCGAATCCGATGGTGTGTGTGATCTTGTCCCCTCATTGTGATCTCCTCGTTCCTTTGTGTTCACGTAGATCCAGAAAAGTGTGTAATGCTAGCATCAACAGAAGTAGATATTGGGACAAAGGCAGCTTAGGATACAGACTGAATACAATGCGAGTAGGAAAGAGATAGCGCAAGAGTACAGAGCTTGGATTATGCAATTCCTAGCGGGATTTATTGCGAGTCATGCAACATAAAACATCCAGATCCTGAAACTATCCTATTTGAAGAACAAAACCTGCAACTTTAATGGCTTCCTATTGAAAACAAACTATTTTACTCCAATGGATTGGATAAAATATCAACAACATTTGCAAAAGATGGATATGTGGCTTCCTAACAGCAAAACAACACTAACTAGGCATGTAATGAAAGAAACTAAGAATTCTAAATAAAATGAAAGACTAATCTATTGCAATGAGAAATTCAGAGGCAAATTTGAGGGGCCATTTGCTTGAGCACAAGCCAACTATTTATAGCATTTGCATTTACCCAAGGTAAAAACCAAATAAAACTCTTAAACTATAAACAATGGCAAAACACTATTCCAGGGAACCAGAATCATTAATGCAAGCTTATGGCGGTGAAAAAAAGCTGGTGAATCATTGATTTTTACGTGATTCGTGTTAAAAGAGCATTCTGGAAAACGCGTAAAGGACCGTCGCCCTGAGCAGGGCAGTGGTTACAGGACTGCCACCCAGGCAGGGCGACGGTTTCATAACTGAAGAGCAAAAGGCCAAGAAAAGAGGGAAAAAGAGAAAAGCAAAGCACGCGGGGGCTAAGCGGGGCATGCGGGATGTTAACGCATACTTGGAGAGATTTTTCGGATACCGAACACCTTGCGAGGAGACCTGTATCATCATTGGGGCATGTGTTACGTTGTTCCAGTGGTGCAGTACCCTTCAATTTTGGGTACATACATATTGCCCCCTCGGAGAA
Organism: Taxus chinensis; assembly: GCA_019776745.2. NCBI lineage: Eukaryota > Viridiplantae > Streptophyta > Pinopsida > Cupressales > Taxaceae > Taxus > Taxus chinensis. Next base: position 715,333,522 of record CM034146.1, on the reverse strand, counting down.
GCATTTTAGCCATGAAGAGGCATAAAACGGTGGGTCCGAGTATGGCGGTTCAGAAATGGGAAGTTAGAAATTATACCTGATTCATCCGTGTGTCGAAATGGCACCATCCAAAATTCCCGCCACCTGCAAAACGAAAAGAGAACTCAAGTGCAGATAGACACAATAATTTGGAAAATAAGTGCTAAAATAATAGGAAATGAGGACATACCATTTGTGCGGGGGTAAGAACTTACCTCCGTCGGTGCTCCAAACCTGCGAAAAAAAGTATTTTAAAACAAGTCAGGTTGTTATATATATGAAAGTGGGCCAATTTTCCTATTCATTTGTGCGAGTTGATTTGATTCATTCTGAGCTCTGCGACCCACAGTGATGGTTTCTTACACGAGTAGAGCCAAAACGTTCGTGACGAGATAGTGATCATGCCTCCGCGAGTGAAACATCGACCCGTGAGATCACAGGTTAGTTTTCCTCAATTTATCATTTTTACCCCCTCAATTTTAAGATGCTAAAATCTTTGTCATGGGGGGGTAATTTTTGAAAATGTTAGGTTCAAAAGGTCCATCTAGGGGGGGCGCCTACTGGGTAGGCCTTGTTTTAGTAAAAATGGTCCTCTTTTGGTGTTTTTAGGCTTTTTTAGGTTTAAAAACCTGCGTGGGTTTTCGGGCCACGACCGCCGCCCTGCCCAGGGTGGCGGTTACACGACCGCCGCCCTGTTCAGGGCGGCGGTTACACGAACGCCGCCCTTAAGGCGCCGGTTACGAAACCTCCTCCCTGCTCAGGGCGGTGGTTTTGCACAGAATGACAAAAGAACATCTATTTGAGATTGTTTTTGCATTTTTAGGATTTCTATGTGTTTTCATGATTTTTCTAGTATTACTCGGATGCTAACTTGCTCTATTTTGTGTGTTTTTGGGTGCATGTAGGCGAGAGAGGAGTATATTCGGTGGAGCCGAGAGAGAGAGAGTGTGACTGGCTCTCAGCAGTACTAGATGCACTCTCTCAGGATGAGGAGGACACTCTTCAGAGGGCCGGGATACTACATATCTCATGCGTTCCGCATGTTGCACCATCTAGTCACATTCTTTGTGACTTATTCTCCTATTGGGATGCTAATCGAAACACCTTCCGATTACCAGGGGTCTGCGGTGAGTGGACCATCACTTTGGAGAATGTTTATCGCATTCTGGGTGTCCTGATCATTGGGAGACGTCCGACCCTTAAGACAACAGGTTCACGGGCCCAGATAGCACAGTGGGCCACTTATATGGGAGATGCAGTTATCTCCACGGGTTCGAAGAAGGGGGTCAGAGTTCGATCCATTCCTAGTTTTCCCATCCCCTTGCTTCGCCAAGCCATTATGGGGATCCTTGCCTCGAGATTGATCGGGGATAAGGGAGGAGACACACTACTATACTGCTGGTCCCCCATCATTGCACAGATAGAGGGAAATGGACGGATATATACCTAGGGATCAGATATACTTGAGACTACCTACCACGACTTATACAGGGTAGTCTGTTTACAGGGGCAATCCTTGAGCCACCCGACCTTAGTCATGAGTTGGGTCTATGAGCAGTTCATCCCCTATGGCAGAGGTGTAGAGGTGATAGATCTCGGAGCTGTGAGGGCAGCTAGATGGACAGATATGTCGGTGCTCAGAGCACCTCATCATCCAGTTGCTTCCTTGACCACCGATGACATGGAGGCCACACCATATCAGACCATGGCAAGCATATGGGGCGAGGAGGATCTTACTTTGATCTCCTGCTCCACCACAGGGCAACTTATTGACAGAGTAGGGCGAGTGGAGATACACCCCTTTGGTTGAGTCCCTCAACAGTTTTGCCTACCCTACATGGGCATGCTTCCCCTAGTAGTGCCAGTATACAGGTCAGTTCGAGAGGCCAAAGGGGGTCCTAGAGGCCGGGGTTGGACAGTTGTTACTCCTGGCATCCCTATTGCGGCTAGGAGGGTATTACGTGCTTAAGGGAGAGCCGGTGCGCCTCATGCACCTTTGCTTCGGAATTCTGTGGGTCCTACCCATAGCAGCGATGACCCCATTGACATAGACTCTGAGTCTGAGGAGTTTACAGGGGGAGAGACAGAGGAGGAGACTGATCCTGAGTGGCATGATACTCAGGATATCATGTAGGCATAGAGGGCCGAGCAGAGTGCAGAGAGGGTGACTCTGGTTTCAGAGGAGCCACTCTCCCAGGGTCATGGCAGGGAGGATGAGTCCGTTGCAGGGTGCTACGTTGCTCCAGTCACAGGAACAGTACCTCAATCAGTGGCGGCATCTGTGGCAGGTGCTGACCCTAGAGATCCATCCTGGAAGCCTAGTGATCTGAGTAAGTTACCATCCCTCCTTTTCATGTTTGTTTTTAATTTAGGATTGCTTTAGTTACTATCTCTCCTCTTGTTTACTCTTGTGTTTTATCTCTTTTTTATTTCTAATTTGTTTTCTCCTTTGTTTGCAGAGACCACCGATGAGTGGCGAGACTTGATTCGCAGGGTATGTACTAATACCCTAATGATCCCCATGGAGAGGACCTGTGTAGAGTTGTCTGTGGATGTTGGGGAGCCCTCAGCAGCTGGTAGACACACTGACGTCTTTGCCCCAGTCTGGCATGTGGCCAGAATGGTATCGACTCTCCGCATGGAGCTAGCGGGGTATAGGACAGCCAAGCACCTGATGAGGAGTCATTCTTGTGGCGAGACTGCGGCTGCCCCTCGGGATCTTGAGCCCTCCGTACACTCAAAGCACCGGCGTAGCTGGAGTCCTAGGCGCGGGCATGCACCTTTGGAGGGGTCTCATAGGGGTTGAGAAGCCACTTGGCTCTCCTAGATTTTATATGATATATTCTTTTGTATATCCCGGGCTCTTTGATGCTTTTTGACCATGCTTGGCGCATGATGGCATTGTACAGAAACTTTGATATATATATATTCTTTTTGGATCAGACTTTTGGCATTTATGGCTTTGTTTCCTTTCCAGTCTCCTCATGTAAATTATGATGTTATGCATGTATGCTCTTTAGAATGTATGCAATGGAGAACAAATGATGCAAGCGTTTACTTTCTTTTTGTATTTCATGATGCTGATATATGATAATGTAGATACAATGTGCTTTTGAATCTTAGTTTCTGTAAGTAATTTTGGATACTTCATATCTGTTTTGGCAAAGTGGTGAAGACAAACCGGTACGATGAGCAGATAGACTTGCCCCTCTCCTAACTCCACACAACTAGTAAGATGTGAGGGCTCATCACCGAGAGCTAGAAAGGGCACAAGTTATGAAATGTGTTGAAATGGTAGTGATGAGAGATAGACAAAGCCTTGGTGGACCCAAATTAGGATGCTACAAGCTTACTCCACTCGAGTGACTTCATAGTTTTGGGATGCAACTTGCTTTGCGGTTTATCTAGACTTAGATCCGTAGATGGCCACATGGTAGACAAAATCTGGTTTTTAGGATTTTGAACTCTTTTGGAATTTTAAACATCTGATTCAGTTGTTTTTGACTCAAGACTCCAAGATTTGAATTGTTTGTGTATGGCCTCTTACATTTTTTTGTCAAGAGGACCCCCTACACCTTGCCTCATGCTACTAGTAAGAAGTATGGGCTTATCACCATAGGCAAGATATAGGCGAGTAAGGGCATTTCCATCCTTTCCCAACCCTACGTCACTAGTAAGAGACGTAAGCTCATCACCGAAGGTTGGTGGGGCAAGGAAATGTGTAAAAGTAAAATTTTCTGTTTGATCTATATTTGACTTGTTTACTTGAGTAAAATGTCAGTATGTGCTTATTTCCAAAGAGATATACATACGGGATAGATGTGACACAATGAAGCTTCTAGAACTGACCATAGGCAAGACACCTATCCTAAGAAGAAACCAAAAGTGAGAATAAACCCGCAGATCTTGGCATGGTTACCATTAAGACTTTGTCGTACCTAACTTTATTTGATGAAATGATTCTGAAATAATTTTGATGATATCATGGAAATAGAGAAGTACGATTAGAGCATTTATGCCAACAACATCATGATTTTGTAATGAATTGCTTTGAGAACAAAATTCCTTGATCACAATTTTTGTACAAAACAAGCGGACAAAATGATCCTAATTTGTATGAAGATGCAATGTAGATATAATTATAAGTATTGCTAGTTGCTTACGCGTAGAATCGTTTGAGGTGTAGGGAATTGACTGTTTCGCCAAATTTCTCACCTTCCAGCGTACATAGGAGATATGCACCGTTTCCATAGTCCTTCATGACTCGGTATGGGCCCAACCATTTGGGCCGGAACTTCCTTCCTTCGCCGGTTTTTTTGTCGATCCGGCTGTCTAGCCTTAGAACTAGATCACCTTCATATATGTCACGTTCATAGACCTTCTTGTTATACTGCCAGCACATCCGGTCAGCATAGACTTTGTGCCACTATTCAGCATCTAACCTAGCTTCATCTAGACTTTCTAGTTGGGAAAGACGTGCTTCTCTATAAGCGTCTTCATCCAGGATCCCTTGTAATGAAATGCGGAGAATGGGTATTTCAACCTCAAGCGGGAGAACTGCTTTTGCCCCGAATACTAGCGAGAAAGGAGTCGCTCCTGTTGGTGTCCTTATTGAGGTTTGGTGGGCCCATAAGGCTGGATATAACTTCAAATGCCAATCTCATTTGTTTTCTTTCACCGTTTTAAGGAGAATGGCTTTTAATGTTTTGTTTGTCGCCTCAGCCTGTCCATTGGTTTGAGGGTAATATAATGAGGCTGTATGATGGCTTATTTTAAATTTATTGCATAATTCGCGAACTTCGTCATTCTTAAAAGAAGTTCCATTATCTGAGATAATGATTTGCGAGATACCATACCTGCAAATGATTTGGTTCAAAATGAACTTGGCGATTATTGAACTCGGTACAGTAGTAAGAGGCATAGCCTCTACCCACTTAGTAAAATATTCGGTGGTCGTGATTATAAAATTATGGCCGTCTGTAGACGAGGGAGAGAATTTCCCTATTAAATCTAGGCCCCACATAGAAAAGGGCCATGGAGTAGCAATCGGTTGTAGAGCTTGTGCCGGCATGTGAATTTCATGAGAGAATTCTTGGCATTTATGACACCTTCGTACAAACTTTACTGCGTCGTGTTCTAGAGTAGGCCATAAATAGCCCATTCGATGTATTTAATGAGTGGTGGCATGGCACCAAAGTGGCCTCCACACATCCCACTAGAGATTCGTGGAGAATCTTCTGGATTCTTCTGTGTCAACACATCTTAGAAGTATTCCATCGAATGATTTTTGATAGAGTACTTGCTCTATAATGATGTATTTGGCTACGATAATGCGTAACCGCCTTCTTTGTTGCGAAGTAGCACCTTCTGGATATGTATGGTCCATGATATAATTAATAATATCGGTATACCAAGGACACTCAGAGATAGAAGGTCAGGTTTCGACCTAGTATACGCACTCATCTGGAAACTCCAGATCTACTAGATCACCTCTGTCTAATGGATTATCAGCTAACCAATCCGTGATGATTTGTCCTTTAATCTGACTTCTGATTTATGAATGTTAATTCAAATTCACCCATTAAGGTTATAAAGCGCCCAGCTTTTTTAGACAAGGACCCTTGCGTGAGGAAAGTTCATAAATGGTTTGTTTTTACCATGACCCTTGTTTCTTGATTTAGCATATAATTTCTTAAGCATTTGGTTGCAAAGACTATGGCAAGGCATTCTCATTCTTCCTATGTATAACGCATTTCGTATTCGAGTAATGTTTGGCTAATGAAATAAATCACACGTTCCCTTTTGTCATCATCCTCCTGGGCCAACATACAGGCTAGCGAGACATTGGTAGCTCGTGAATACAAAATTAATGGGTGATCTGGCTTGGGTGGCATTAACGTAGGTGGCAATAATAAGAAATGTTTAACTGCATTGAAAGCTTCATTGCAGTCTTTGGTCTAATCAATGCTATAATCTTTCTTGAGTAGATTGTTGATTGGATGGATGGCGAGAACTTAAATCCGGAATGAATCTCCAGATCATACCAAGTCTTATGAGAAATGACCTGATTCTAGATTCATCTAAAGGTGGGACCATTTCAAGGACAGCTCGAGTTATGGTTGGGTCAACATCTATCCCTCGTGATGATATGATGTAACCTAGGAGCTTCCCTCCTGTTACACCAAAGACACATTTTTCTAGATTTAGCGTGACTCCTGTATTCTATCAGACATGAAAGAATGATGCAAAGTACTTCTAGATGGTCACAATGCTTCTTGGCCTTAGCCAACAGGTCGTCTACATAGGATTCCACAATTTGATGAATTAGATCGTGAAATATATATGTCATAGCTCACTGGTATGTAGTGCCAGCATTCTTGAGACCTGAATGGCATAACAGCGTAGTAATAGGTTCCCCAAGGAGTTATAAACATGGTTTTAGCTTGATCTTGTTCAGATATTCTGATTTGATTGTATCCCGAAAATCCATCCATGAGAGACAAAAGTTCAAATCCAGCTGTTGCATCAATAATGACATCAATGGATGGCAACGGGAATTCGTCTTTAGGACACGCGTTGTTGATGTCTCGGAAGTCTATGCAAATGCGTATATTTCCATTCTTTTTTAGAACCAAAACAATATTAGATACCCATTGAGAGTAATCAACTGGTTTGATGAATCCTACTTGGAGGAGATTTATTACCTCCTCTTTTACCATGAGAGCTACCTTGGGTTTCATTGGTCTCTATTTTTGTTTAATCGGCTTTACATCTAATTTAGTGACGAGGTTATGTACCACAATGTGCGGTGCAACTCCTGCCATTTCTTTATAACTAAATGCGAAATGCCTTTTGATGTTCCTTAAGGATTCGAGTGTGCATTTCTACTTCTTCTGGGGTTAATGAGGATCCTAGTTTTAAGATCTTTGGTTCATCCTCTGTTCCAATGTTAATATCAATTGTTTTTTCAATTAGAGTAAGTGTTACCTTCTTCAAACTCAGGCAGGGCTGGGGGTAGCTCCAACTCATCTCCATTTTCGACTACGTATATGCTAAGTTCCTTTTGTGGGGAAAGCTCTATCATGGGATTCCCATGATAGGAAGACGAATGTGGTATTAAGGAAAAATCTATCACCTGATGGGAGAGATGTACATGCTGCATAGGCATTTAAGTAATTCAGAGTTGCCATATCACTACCAACATGGTCTAAGATAGTAGATTTGTTCTCATCCTTGCTCTGTTAACAGAGAATTTGACAATAATTTTTTTACCAATGGTTCGGTACGAAGGGACACCATGAAACGGGTATCTTGGAATTCATTGTTTGGAGTAGGAAGAAGAAGAAAAATAAGAAGATGAAGAGGTAGAGCCAGAGGAGGAATTAGGAGATCCCCAGCCAACAATATCATGTCATGCAATTTCAGGTATTAGCACTCCCCAAACTCTTAAAGTAGTTGGATTCTTAAAAAAAGAGGGTAACAATGTTGATTGATTCGGGAAGTACTCACAAGTTCATCAATCATAAGTTGGAGGTACGCTTGAAATGCTTTGTTTATCTAGCTTCAGAATGTCAAGTCACGATCACTAATGGGAAAACTATTAGTTGTTCAGGAAAATGCCATAACATTAATCTCACCATGGGAGATTACTTGCTAACTAGCAATATGTATGCCATTGTCATGGGAGGAGCAGACATTGAGTTAGGAGTTCAGTGGCTTACCACCTCGGGAACCATTGAAATGAATTTCCAAGAGTTATTCATGTGATTTCAGTTAGAAGGGAGGACTTTAAAACTAAAAGGACTAAGAGAAAAGTCCCCACAGTTGGTAAGTTCTCATCAGATGCAAAAATTTCTTAGAAAAGGTGTAGAGGGGTTTGTGGCACAACTATTTTCATAGAAAACACATCATTCAAATACATTTATACCCTCAAATATGTAAGTAGTTATAGATGAGCACTCAGTGATGTTTGGAGAAATTCCAAACGGTTTACCTCCAAAAAGAGACCATGACCATGTCATCCAGCTAGTACCAGGGAGTCAACCACCCAACATCAGACCCTATAAGTACCCTTATATGTAAAAGAGTGAGATTGAGAAGATAGTTCAAGAGATGTTAGAAGTGGGACTTATTCATCATAGTCATAGTGCTTACTCTTCTCTTGTAGTGATGGTATGGAAAAAAGATGACAATTGGCGAATGTGTCTAGATTACAGGGAACTCAATAAGTACACAGTTAAAGATAAATTTCCTATTCATGTAATTGATGATTTGCTAGATGAGTTGCATGGTTTTATTTACTTTACAAAACTTGATCTTCATTCTGGATCTCATCAGAGATAGAATCAGGGATGAAGATATTCATAAAACACCCTTCATGACACATGAAGGACACTATGAGTTCTTGGTAATTTCTTTTGGACTAATAAATGCACCCTCTACATTTCAAAGCTTGATGAATTCCATCTTTAAGCCATTTCTGCAAAAGTTTATTTTAGTGTTCTTTGATGATATATTAATCTATAGTAAAACATGGGAGGAACACCTACATCATGTAAATAAGGTGTTGGAAACTCTTGAACAACATCAACTTTATGCAAATCCTTCTAAGTGTTATTTTGGTGTCAAGGAGGTCGAATATTTGGGTCATATTGTCTCTTATGAAGGTGTTAAAGTGGATCCTAACAAGATAAAATCCATGCTTGAATGGAAGGTTCCCATAACCCTAAAAAATCTCTGAGGATTTTTGGGGCTTACAGGGTTATTATTGTAGATTTGTAAGGAATTATGGCAGCATCGTAGCACCACTCATAGCTTTATTGAAGAAGGACTATTTCCATTGGAACAAGCAAGCTTCTATGACATTTGAGAAGTTGAAGGAGGCCATGTGCACCACTCTGATTCTAGCCACCCCATATTTTTCCAAAACATTCATTGTTAAATGTGATGCTTCAGGGTATGGTATGGGGGCAGTACTCATGTAAGAAGGTCAACCCATTACCTTTGAGAGCTACCAATTCAAAGGTAAGAATATATCTAAACCAGTTTATGAGAAAGAAATGCTAGCCACATTTCATGTAGTGAAGCAATGGAGACCATATCTAATGGGTACACATTTCAAAGTAAAGACAAATCATGATAGTTTGAAATACTTCTTAGAGCAACGTTTATCATCTGAAGAACAACATAAATGGGTCTCAAAAATCTTGGGGTATGATTTTGAGATAATATACAAGAAAGGGAAAGAGAATGTATTTATTGATGCTTTATCTTAGAAGGATGAATTAGCCAAGGCATTGTTGTGTGCCATATATGTATTACATGAAGATTGGATAGAGGATGCAAGGTCTGAATGGCAAAATGACCCAGGTACACAAAATCTCATTCATAATCTCCAACAAGATCCAATCATGTCAAAAACATTTGTATGGAAAGGAGATGCTTTATGGTATAAAGATAGATTATATCTATGTAAGAATTCAATCCTTAAAAATAGGGTTCTATCTGAGCTCCATGCTTCTCTAGTAGGGGGAATTCTAGATTCTTGAAGACTTATCATGGAATCAAGCATGATTTTTTCTTAGAAGGGATAAAAGGGGATGTCCAAAAATTTGTGGCAGAATACATGGTTTGTCAGCAAAAATAAGGGCGAAACAATTAAGTCCCCAGTTCTTTTACAACCTCTATCTATTCCTAGCCAGAGGTGGGAAGATGTGTCCAGGGACTTCATCACAGGATTGCCTAAATCAGAAGGTAAAAATGTAATCATGGTGGTGGTGTACAGACTCACCAAATATGCCCATTTTTGTGCCTTATCACATCCATTTTTTGTGAGTACAGTAGTAGCAGCCTTCAGGGATACAGTTTAGAAGCTACATGGGACACCGAATATTATAATAAGTGATCGAGACCCTATCTTTACTAGTAATTTTTGGACTGACTTGTTCTCATGCTTGGGCATGCAACTAGCTCGTAGTTCCTCTTATCATCCCCAGCCTTATAGGCAAAGAGAGGTGGTAAAAAAGTGCTTGGAGGGATATATTCGTTGTTTTACCTCAAATAAGCAAGCGATATGGGTCCAATGGTTACCGCTGGCAGAATGGTGGTATAACACCTCCTTTCATACTTCATCTAAAATGTCTCCTTTCCTGGCATTATATGGGTACCATCCACCATCTATCTTCTCATCTTTGAGATTCCAACCAAGGGTTCGAGCAATTAAATAACATATTCACCACCAACAAGAGGTGTTTCCTAGTCTCAGGGATAATTTGGCCATGTCACAAAACTGCATGAAGCAGCAGACATACCAACATCGCAGTGAAAGACATTTTGAAATCGGTGATTAGGTTTTTGTGTGTTTACAACCATATAAGAAAATTTCCTTGAAACAATAGAAAAGGATAACAAGCTTTCACCTAAGTACTATGGCCCTTATCAAGTATTACAAAAGATTGGCAGTATAGAATACAAACTGGAACTTCCTCTGGCTACTCAAATTCATCTAGTCTTCCATGTATCTTGCCTAAAGAAGGTAATTGGACATACAATATCAGCCCAGATAGTGTTACCAGAGCTTGGCGAAGAGGGAAGAATTGTCTGGGAACCAAAATGCATCCTTCAAACACGCATTAATCGATTGAGGACAAGGGTCATCATTGAGTATTTAATCAAGTGGAAAAATCTAGACAATGAAGACGCAACTTGGGAGGATGCAAACTTCTTGCAGCAGCATCCAAAGCTTCTCAACATTGGGGACGATGTTGCTTCGAAGGGGAGGGGCATGCTATGCCCTTAATCATATATCTTACATTGGATGTATATAACCGACTTGCGGCTATCATAACTTCTTATCATGATGTATCTCTTTCATATATGTTATATTATCATTAGTGGGTTGGCCTTGGTGTTGGCCATATCATAGGAATAGTATATATAGGGGTTATTAGGTAGTAGTTTATCATCATATTGAGCATTTAAGTCTTATTGTATGGTTTGGAGGTTGCCCCCTCAAAGTGGCTAAGCTATTCTACTTGCACATTGAGATCATTTATCTGTAATATTGTGTTCATTTGTGTTTTATTGCTACTAATAATCAGATTTATACAAGTAATTCCATTACATTTTTTGGAATTGGCATGCCCTTCCCACATATATTCAATCTCAAGTCAATTAAATTGTCAACCTAGGTCCATACCAAAACACCAAACCAAGTGCTTGACAAGGAACTTATAAATTTTTGGTGTGTTGTAGTCACTCTCAAGCATAGGTAAAAGCTTGCATGGAATACACATGCCCTTCCTGAGTGCAATTTGATCTCGGATTAACTAACTTGTCAATGTAATTCCATGCCAAAATACCAAAATGTGTGCTTGGCAAGTCACTTACACTTTTTTAACGTATTGTAGCCTCTCTTAGCTGGAGGTGTAAGATTTCTTAGCATTGTAATGTTGTTCCCAAGCAGGTGTCAATCTAGAGTCCTAACTTATTTGTGAATTTTTAAGATTTCTTAGCATTGGCATGCCCTTCCTACATAAATTCAATCTCAAGTCAACTAAAGTGTCAATGTAGGTCCATTCAAAAATACCAAAATAGGTGTTTGGTAAGACACTCATAATTTGTGTGTGTGTGTGTTGTAGTCTCTCTCAAGCAGAGGTATAAGCTTGTTTGGCAAATACATACCCTTCTTATATAAATCATCCTCTTTTTTTGTAAATTCATTTTTATATGAATTCAATGTATAGTATTGCCCTTATTTTTAAAAAAAAACACTAGCAAACAAGTGAGAACCATGTTCTTATTACAAATTCAATTAAATGTTTGTCATGTGGTGTAAGTTTCTTAAACATCACTTTATTTTTGTATTGATTGTGATTTAATAATGAATTAATTATTTTTAAATTTGTAAATGGCTCAATCTCTTCAATAACACATGATTTTCAAAACAAGTATGGACTAAGTTGAATACAAACAAAACATAAACAATATATAAGTAAAAGTACAATGGAATACATGAATTATAATTTTATATACATATGTATGTATGTATGTATGTATGTGTGTATGTGTGTGTGTATGTGTGTATGTGTGTGTGTGTACGCGCACACACACGTACACATGCATATATCATATCTATATGTGTATATTATATATAGATATGATATAGGTATGTATGTATGCATGCATACATACATACATATATCTATCATACATATATAGATATATGTATATGTATGTTATATATAGATATGTGTGCATGTACATATACCATATCTATATATATCTAGATATATGTATATGTATGTTATATACATACATATATGTATATATATATATATGTATGTATGTATGTATGTATGTATGTATGTATGTATGTATGTATGTATGTATGTATGTATATGTGTGTGTGTGTGTATGTTATATATAGATATGGTATATGTATGTATGTATATGCACGTGTGTGTGTGTGCGCGCACACACACACACACACACACACACACACACACACACACACACACACACACACACACACACACGCACATTCGACTCCTCAGTGTCACTAGATAAATTTCCCCTCTTTTCCCTCAATGTAGAGTCAAGGGTGTTGGATCTCAACAAACGAGGAGAAACCATCCTCTCTACCATTTGTGCTTGCATGTATGACAAATAAAGACTCTATATTTTTTGAAATTCAAAGCACGTAAAACTAATCAAGTTTAAATGAATATTATTGAATTTATTCTGCTATTGCAAACATTTTTTCATGTCTCTCGCTTGGATTCTTAGGTCCTGTGGTATAGAAAACACATCCTCAGTTGTGGAAATATTCATACATAATCATCAAGGATATAAATTAAACTTTAAAACAAATATATAAATTAATTTCAAATATTTAATGGTGATCTAAGTTCCTAAATAATTTTTTATTGTACCTTTGATGTTTCACTCACAACAGTGTTATAAACAAATGTCTTTATAACAACCGCCACAAAAGGTTGTGACTATGTTTGTGAGGGAACATCGGGCTAGTGAAAGTTTTATCTCACTCTATGAGACCTTGAGTACACAATTGTTGAATCCTATAGAGAATAAGAGTACATATATGATTAAAAATATTCATAACAAATGTAAGTACGAATGAATTTTAAAGTACTGTTTCTTGAAATACAAAATTACAATTAAACTATGTGGTATCATCACTCGAACAACCTGCAATTGTTGTCAGGTAGAAATCAGGTGTTTAGAAACACCCCCTCAATATGTTTCTATAGTTTTTATTATAGTACAACACCTAATAAATAACTATTTACATGTATAAATAGAGCTAACAATCTACCAACACTAATACATAATAAATAACTAAACAATATCTCAATCAATTTAGAAAATGCACTTGCATATATGTGCCTGTAACACTAAAAATTGTTGCAACAATAGAATCTAATTTAGGTGGGGTGTGCATGGCTTCTACCATCAGTTGTACAAGAAACAAAAGTAAGAAGTCATAATTATGAATCAATTACTTATAAACATATATTGAGATAAAATTATTATTACTTCTACAAAAAAATTATGATTAATTACCTCTATGAATAAGTACCCATTAATAGTTATACCTCAGTATCTTGCTCAATATTGCCCTTGACTACTCTATCAAATAGAGGTCATACATGGATTTCCCACACATCTCTAAGTGTAAAATCCCTATATGATGAAGCAACTATAGATGGCATAGAGTGTTGAGTAGCATACCACAAAGTGGTATCAACGAATTATACAAATTGGTGTGTAGACTCCACATGTGTAATCTATATAGATGATCTGAAATGCATCCTCGATATGATGTACAATAATGCACAAAAAATGTAATGTCGTCACTACATATGCTACTACCTGAACAACTAGATGCATTGGCATGTGAACCATCAAAACTATGAGGGGAAATATGACTTGCACTGCCACTTATAGCCCCTATGTAACCCTTATATGCCTCCCATGGGAAATCAATGTATATATTATATTGACAAGCGCCTAAATGGTTTCCTCGCGTGCATTACAAAGAATTTTACTGAGGATGATAACATGTACTTTTCTTCTCATACCTCTAGGGGGACTATTTTGTACATTTTGGTATCACCTTACACCAAGTGTATCATATGATGAACCACCTCATTATCCTTGAGATGATCTAAAGTTAAAATAATTTACTTAAACACAAACTCACAATATAGTTTTCGTAGAAAATACAACAAAACCTCGTTATTGTTCTATGTCCACTCATTAAAGACCATCCACGACTTATCCCAAAAGTTTTTTTTTTCATTTCTTCACGGATACGCCAATCAATGTTGATATGTTTCCTACTCATTTTTTTTGAATCATTTCTTCCATGCTTATGAGACAAAGAAAAAATTTCTTGTTTTGATATTTTCATGCCTTTTATGGCATCATATGAAAATCCATCAGCATATAATTGTTTACATGCAACCCTTTAACTTTACAATAAATTTAATTTCCCTAACACATTTTTTACATCATTGTAAACACTTTCCAACATATTTGTAAGTCACCCCATCATGGATATATTAATTGTTTTCCCCCATATTCTTGAATATACTCCTCTAGTGCGAGTCTGAGAAACAATGAAACACAACAAACATCGTATTGGTCTAGGTTTTACATGTATTGCAATTATTATTATGCCAAGATATTCCAAACCTATCTAATTTTTGTCTAGAGGTATTCTTAACAAAATTTCAGTCAAGTCTTTACCTATTGGTCATTCTAATGAAATTGTCATTTTATCAAGTCAACCAAAACCAACTTGCACTAAAACCCATCAAGTCCAAAAATGTTTTTATTGTCGACATTGTGGTCATACCTCCATTGATTATTTTGACCTGCATCCTTGTCAATAATGTGGTCATCATACACATTATGTTAAGCAATGTTATCTCAAAATTCCTCCTACCAAATCTATTAGGCATGTACATTTTGAATGTATGGATCACTTGAGATGGAAATTAGAGGCATGTATACCATCAAAGTATTACAAGTGAGTAGACTCCACTATATCAAATGATGATCTCAACCTTGTAAATAGTGTTGAGACCCATTATGTGAGTGAAAATTCTATTCAGATACATCCTACTAAGAGTTACACCCAATTCCCACAAAGTATAATTATGCACTTGGTACATATGCTTTCTCATTCTAATTGGGATAGTGATGATGGGCACATTGAGATCTCCAAATATGTGGATCAATAAAAATTATCTAAGGTTATGGATATTGACTCTTATCGATTATAATGTTACTTTTGAGTTGTAAGTTGAAAACCTAAAAAGGTAATGAAGATTCATGATGGAAATTCGAGAGGGAATCATTGAGTTGTGCATTTTCATTATAAAAAGTTATGTGTTATTCCCATTACAAGAGGGCTATATAACACATCTACACTCTCATATTACAGGGGGTAACATCAGAAGGATTATAATTTTGAGTTCTTCAAACATGGTACTTGGATATTTCTCACATTATACATAGGAGATCAAACTTCATTTAGATTATTATGGATGGAGTAGTTCATCCAATTTCAATTTTTTTTTTCTGACACATTAGTAGGTTTTTTATGTGTCAACATGCATCTTCATTTGAGAGCATTATGGACAACAAGTGGTTGACATTTTTAGCTTGACAGAAAGTCAAGTCATCAAGTCATACTTTAACACACTTTTCGGGTTCTCGTGTGTATATTTAGGTTGGGTTATCTAGTTTTCAAGAAATATAGTGTAGTTGCAACAGACTTGAAGTAATCATGTGTGGAATCAACTTGGGTTCTCCAATATTCACTCTCTTTGGCACATAATATCCTCAACTACTTCAATATTAGTGGTTGTAGTTTATTGTAAATAATACACACATAAAGGAATTTGAACTGTCATCTAGAAGATGAACCAAAGAGTCTCCCTTTGTGACTATTTATGGTTGTATGTATGTTTGCATCATCTATAAGAGCTTTATTGAATACATCAAAGCTTCATGGAATATTTGTTTCTTATCTAATTTCCCATCCATTTATTTTTGTGAATCTTTCTCTTGCACTTTAATTTCTAGCCTAATAATGAATTTGCTCTTAAAGAAAACTAAGATAATAAAAACATTGGTAAAGATAGAAAATTAACATTCAAGCCTAATTTCTTAGTCCCATTCGTGATTATAGAGAAATTTGGTACTAGGGCATATTATCTATCGATGCTATAAAGAAAGCCTTTAAATCCCATGAATGTAATGCATCTATGAAGGTTTTATACTTAAATACAACACATTTTATGAATCCCTTGGTCACTTGTTACTCACTCAACTAGTTTCACTACTTAGGAAATCAATCATTCCTATGACATTTACTCTTGATTTGACACCTAAGCATAACCCAACCGTGTAGCACATTTTAGGGGTTTAATGTAATTGTTGAAGGAATCATAATTACCTAGGACCCCATCACCATTATTCTATTGTGTACAACCTATAACCCAAGGCCCTTAGTATGTTTTAACTTTACTCATAAGTTCAAATATTCAAAAAATAAAAAAACATTCAAATATTCAAAAAACAAAGCCAAGAACTACATGTTAATTGCTTTGTTATCATGTAGATTGAGACACAAATGTTATCATGTTGTAGCACTTTACTTATCTACTTCTCTATCCAATGTAATTTAATGATATATGCAAATTGGTTACATGATGGAACTTTTCCATGGACTTGTATGCATATGATTCACAATCCCCGAGTTTTACACCTAGGGGTTACCTTCCACAACAAGAGCATACCTACACTGGGGGCATCTTATGAAAAAAATTGTGAGGATATATCTTTTTTCTTTTTTCCCGTTAGTGATACAAAGTTTTTTACAAGATATTATTGCATTGAATTATACTTCATGAAATGTGATTTATTACGCCAAAGGCATCCTTTTATGAGGAATCCTCCACTAGAAAACTTTTTGTTTCCAACAAAAAGTTCCCAACGACCTTTCCTAACCTATATTTGTATATAACTATACTTTCATTTTCACACTCTCTTTACAATGCCTATATTTGTTTATAAATATTATGACTGACATATCTCAAGCTAGGTTTTTTTGTTATGTTATCTCGGTACCCACCAATCCAATTTTGTTGTACAATTATTGAAAATATTTGGAATAGAATAATGGAAAGAATAAGAATGAAAGAATGTAGACAAATAAAGAATTTTTATGAGACAACCTCCTATGTATCATTCTACAGTATCAATTCTGGATACTCCTTTATTTTATCCTCCAAAACCTGCCATTCAGTGAGTGCTTATTCTACTTTTTCTAGGATGTCCACAACAATGGATTCCAACTCATCCCTTGTAATCTCTCCCTTTTCATTCTGTAGAACCAACACAATGTTAGACATTGATGTCATTCTTCCTTCTAAAAGATCCATCTTCTGTGCAATTAGCTTCCCAAGCTCTTCCAATCGAGTCTTGTACGGCTCTTGTGATGTTGTTAGTGCCTCACACTTTTGCTTAAACATTGACAATATTTTTTCGTGGCCCAATGTCTCATCCTTCATTGCTTTCTGGACCTCATTGTTTTCTTCTAGGGTCCTTATGCTGATAAGCACCTCTGGAGCTGTGCATATTTTTAAATCCTGGTCTGCTTTCTTCAATACTTCTTGTAATGCTTACAGCATCCCTTCATAAGATGTAATCTGTCACATCATTGACGCTTTCTCTCATTATGCATCTTGCTCTAACTTTCTTGGCACTGTCATGTGCAGAGGTTCATCTTCAAGTACTAAGTCATCCAACTTTCCTACATAGTGTATCACTGAAGGAAACGTCTGTGGTACCTTGGCCTCCAAGTGTGGCCTTGCTTTGATGACATTGTCCCCAATCTCCTTTGCAATGCTGATAAATACTTCATTCTTCTTCTACATGAAGTCCCTCTCTTATGTTATACGCGCTATCTCCGCATCCTTTGTCTTCAACTCCTCATGCAGCACTCTAATTTTTACAGCTTTTTCCATGTTTCTTCTAGCCACTTCAGTAAAACCTTCACCAATGCGTTGCTTACCTACTCATCTGACATGACAGTAGGCTTTACTGTCATGTGTCTAGCTTGGGGTGCCTTCTTCAGCCATCTCGAAACGCATGACTCTTCACATACATTAAAGTTAGGCTCATCCATGTGGGTGTGCATTGACCATGATAGTTGCTTTCGAGTGCGCACAGTCGCCATATCCTCATCCATTAGCTCCCAGCCAAATAAATCCTTCTGTGCTATCGTGCTCTGGAAGTGGGCACAAATAATTTTTCCTGCATCCTCTGCATACCCCATGGCTGGTGGAATGTGCTCCCCACTTGTTCTTCTAGACCGTTGCTATTTAGGGACTTTAGCTTCCAAATTTGGCACTTGTGTCTCCATGTCCTGAACATTCTTGGCAGTTGTCTCCTCTGGTCTCTTCTCTTTCTCTTCTCTTCCCTTTGATTCCTCACCCTGTTCTTCTATGTTCTCTGGAAGTGTAGGAGAATTAGGTGCGCTTTCCTCTGACTCTTCCACCTCCTCATCTAACTTTAGTTTCCTCCTTCTTTGCACGGTTTCCTCCTTCTGTGGAGAGAGTCTGGGTGATCTACGCACCATGTGGTTGGAGTAGCACCTTGGGTCCTTGTTCTCCTAAACACCTTCTTAAATCTGTGCTCCCCTTGGACTACATTCAAGTCCTCATCATCCCCCTCTTGTGGCTGAGGTGGTGTAATGGTGCGCTCAGCTTCACCCTTATTTGTAGGATGTCTCCTACCTCTATGCTCCAAACCACCACTATCTTCGCACTCCTCCTCCTCATCCTCCACTTCAATTGGCTCTATGGGCTTAGGCGCTGGGATGTTCTCCATTGTATGCTTTCCCTTTGGTGGTGCTGGAAGAGTGAACTCACCTTCCACATACTTGTTATTCTCCATCTTTGGCTTCAGCTGAAGATACACCAATGCTGCCCCTACATCTGCTACAGCTAGACTTATTGGCTTAATATTCAACACCTCGAAATGATCCTCTCGGTGAAGGAACTTCTTCCAGGATACACATACTTCTTTCTCAACATGTGGTAGTCACAGTCTACCTTATCTACATTGAATACTAGTTGGCACGTGTCTGTAAATTTGTGAACAGATGCTTGGAAATACCTTGCAGTGAATGCGTAAGGAAATTTACACCAAGGGCTCCAGACTCCATCTTTCATTGGGAAGCATGTGATACAGAAATGTTGATATACAACAAACTGGACTTGTGTCCCTACTACTGATGGTAGGTCCTTTGGGATGCGCCACTCTTCTCCAAATGCCACATGGAGCTTGTCATACCATTTCTCTGCCCTTTGCTTTACATCATCTGTCATGGCCCCTTTACATAGATACTTACTGAACCTTTCAGCTGGTGACTTATTCTCCATGGGGTATTCCCATACTTTTTCCTTCAGCCCGTCTGGTACTCCAATTTCCATGAATACTAGTGATAGTAGAACAGCCCCAAAGCTGATCTTCCCTCCTGTGCGCACTTCCTCGACTATTTGTTCTACAATATAGCCTGTAATATTGTAGATTTCTCCTTTTGACATCTTACGCACACATGTAACCACATAGTATTTACCTGTGACCACCACTCCTGATCATTCAACTTTGTAACAAGGTGTGTTGCTGCTTGCACAACCAGACAGTTCTTCAATTTGTCTATATCCATACCGCATGGACCCTTCAGGTATCCCAACTCATGTTTGGTCTTTAAGATCGTGGCTTTATCTATGAGATCATTCTTTATGTCCTCTCTTGTGGCCTTCAAACCTGTAACTGATGAGATAAGCACATATGAGATTCTAACTCTGCATCCTACAAAGTAGAAGAAGTCCTCATGCACTCTACTCATGAGCCACTGATACAAGGGCTCATACTTCCTGAAATATGGGAGCTCATATAATTAGTAGACCCCAATTCTCTTCAAAGCTTCTCACCTACATCATCAAAAACTGGCATGTCATCCACCATATGCTTGTTCATCCTAGTAGTGAGCAAGGAATCGAGCTCCTTCTTGTTCTCCGTGGTCCTGTGATTGTATTCACTCACTTTTCTCTTTTTGATGGGTGAATCCCACTCCTGGCCAATGATGACTCCTTCTGGATATTACATTTCTAAAAAATGGCTTTCAGGTGCCATCTCTTCTTCCTCAACGACCACCTTCTTCTTTCCTTTTGCTACTGCAGATGCCTTCTTGGGTGCCATTTTTTTTCCTTGTAAACATCTCCTCTTTAACTCTGCAACTTTGTGAATCAAACCCTAGCTCGATTCAATCGTGCCCTAGGTGGAAACTTCATGCCCTAACTCCTCTCTTTGCCTCCTTGCTTCACTCAAACCCTTCACCACCAGGGACGCAAGCTTCTTTTCACACAGATCTATTTATCATGCTTGGTTTCACACCCTTCACACCTTAACCCAATCACTCAGCTCTTCGCAATTGGCTCTTTCCTCAAATTCTCTTAGTCGCAACAATAAAAATGAATCTGCATCCCATCCTTATATAATTTTTTTTTTCAAATTTTGATGCATTTATTGCTCCTTCACCTACCAAATATCCTCTCATTTACTGACCAAATTTATTCTTTCCGCATGGTACATCTTCACACCCTAGCTATAACCTTCTAGCACACCTTCCTACCCTCTGGTCACAGAACTTCTCTTCAGCGTGTGCCCTTGCACCTGAGTACCTCGTCACTGTACCTTCTCCTGGTAGTTATCATGGCCTCTACTTACCTCACGTTATACTGTCCTTTCATTCATCTCCATCCTTGGTCACTTTTGAGAAGCAATCTTCTTTTGACTTAAAGCACACCTGTAGTAGCTTATTCCTTTCACCTTTCAATTCCCACAGTCTTTTACTTGGATAACTACAACCACCCCACACTAAAGGTATGTGCAGTCCTCTGCGCATAAACATTCTTCACATAGTAATTAGCTTCATGCACGCAAGCACGCTTTACACAAGAACAACAACTAAATTGACAAAGCATAGTGACAATGAAGGAAATACATTAAGGAAATACATAAGGGAAACCTAATCTAAATGGCAATACTACCTTATTACAAACACCAAGAAGTCTTATTTATAGTAGGGCTTTAGCCTACTCCCGTTAAAGTAACCGGGTAGTCATGTTCCATCAAGTGCTTCTAACTGGCAAGCACCTGATTTCAAGTATGTGAGTGATGACATACGGCCCCAACCAATGTACTTTGAGCTTACCTGGATGGCGCAAGAACTTAGAGTCATAAAGAAGTACCATTTGTCCAATCTCAAACTTCTTATCCCTTATGTTTCTGTCATGCCATGCCTTCTACCTGGCCTTTTCCTGCTTCTGACTCCATCGTGCTATGGCTCATCGCTCATCCAGTTGAATCATCTTCTCGATACGCTCTTCTAAAGCCTATTCATCAGCTAGACCTCCAGTGCACGTGTAATGCACAAAGAAGGTAACATAAATTCTATAGGGAGAACAACTTCTGTGCCAAACACCAACTAAAATGGTGTGGCTTTGTTCAATCACTTGTAAGTTGTTCTATATGCCCAAAGAACAGCTGACACTTTGTCATCCCAATCCTTTCTTCCAACATCACAAATTTTTTGTCAAAGTCTGGCTCAAAATATTGTTGAAAGCCTCAGCAGTTCCATTTTCCTGAGGATGGTAGGGTGTAGTTTTATGGTGTGCAACCATAAACTCATCTAATAGGATCCTGATTGTCTCATTCAAAAAGTGTGTACCCCTATCACTTGTCAAGCTTAAAGGACATCCATATCTTGTAAGAACATTCTCCCATAGAAACCTAGCCATTGTAGCTGTTGTACAGTCCTTTTTAGGTGTTGCTTCTGCCCACCGTGTGAGATAATATGTGTAAGTAATGATATAGCATGATCCAGTCCTACGCGCGGCTGGCAAAATAGGTCCTACAAAGTCAATGGCCCATTTCTCAAATGGTTCTACACTAGTAATTGGTCTCAAAGGCATCTCATCTCTTTGCCCTGGTTTTCCTAGGCGCTGACAATGATCACACGCCTTACAATATTCTTTACAGTCTTTATACAATGTCTCCCACCATAATCCAACAAGTAGGATCTTTTGGGCAGTCGCATCACCTGCATAATGGCCTCCTGTAATACCACCATGAGATTCTTCCATAATATCCTTGCGCTCATGCTCTAATACACAACGATGTAATACTTCATCTCTGCCTAACTTGTAGAGGTCACCACTGATTAACATAAATGGTGTCGTGTGTATAGCAAGTTGTTTCTTTTCTAATGCCTTCATTCCTTCTGGTGTTATACCAGTCCGCAGAAAGACAACAATGTCTTCTAATTCTGATGGCACACATTGTAACCTATATAACTGTGCATCTGGCATGGTTTCTTCAATTGTCTGTGCTTCCTCTCCTGAGTTGATTCTAGATAAATGGTCTGGTCCAGAATTGCTTTTCCCTGGCTTCACCACAACTAGTGAAATCAAACTCTTGAAATAAGAGTACCCATCTACATATGCACCCCTGTAAGACGGGCTTGTTTACCAAGTACTTCAATGCCATGTGATCTGTATAAAACACAAATGGTGTTGCTAACAAGTACTATCAAAACTTGTGCAATGCATAGATCATGGACAAAGCTTCACGCTCTGTAGTTGTATAATTCTGTTCAGTAGGAGTCAGCTTCCTACTAGCAAAAAAATTGGATGATCGACAATACCTTCTCTCAAGTTGAGCTAACACAGCACCAATGGCCATGCCAGAGGCATCCACATGCACATGAAATGGTTTATCCCATGAGGGAAAGCGTAGAATGGGCGCGGTAGTAAGTTTCTCTTTTAATATCTCAAATGCATGCTGTTGTGGTTCTCCCCAATAAAATGTACCTTTCCCCTTCAGTAACTCTTCCAAGGGTGCAAAAATTTTGGCATACCCTTTGATGAATTTTCTATAATATCTTGTATGACCTAAAAATCCATGCACCTCACTTTGACTGGTAGGCACTTCCAGGCCTAAAATGACTGCAACCTTAGCTGGATCAATGAGAAAACCTTCCTTGCAGATTATATGTCCTAACAATATTCCAAATGGTGTGGAAAATATGCACTTCTTGATGTTCAAAGAGATACTCAACTATTTGCACCATTCAAACATTAAGCGCAGATTGTCACAATGATCTTTCACAAGCCCATATATTGTCCAATCATCTAGGTAGACCTGTAAGAAGTTGTGAATAAAATATTTGAATGCCTGAACAACTATGCATGAGAATACAGCAGGCACATTTTTCAATCCAAAAGGCATCATAGTATAGGAAAAACTACCCCATTTAGTAGTAAATGTTGTCTTTTCTTGATCCTCCTGAGCAATCCTAACCTGATGATACCCAGAAAACCCATCTGTGAAGGAATATATTTCGCACCCTGCCACGCCTTCTAGTATTTCCTCAGTGAATGGCATAGGGAATGGATCAGTTACACATGCAGCATTCAACTCCCTGTAGTCCACACATATTCTAATTCGTCCATCCTTCTTGATACTGATCACCATTGGGCTAACCCATTCTGACTCATCAAGGGGTTTGATAATTCTAGATTTCAACATTTTATCAATTTCTTCTTTTACCTTTTCACGCAAATTAGGATTCATTCTATAAGGCCTCTTTCTAACTGGGCATGCACCATCTTTAAGCTTTATCTTCATTTCCCCAAGTGATTTATGCACGCCTTTAAGTTCATGATACCCTCAGGGAATAAGTCCTGATAATCCCTGAGTAACTCAATGATCTTTGCTACCTCCGAGTCTGACCAGTAGTCTCCAATTATGGCCTCCTTAGGCTCAGCCTCTGAACCTATATTCACCTTCTTTGTCTTCATGGGTTCATGATAGGCACGTGTATCCTTTTCTGTACTTTCCAAGACCTCACGCACCCCTTGTGAATGTTCAATATCCAGGTTCTCAACTTCCTCATCATCCACAATGTAAACCATCTTTCCCTTCTCTTTCTCAAGGCAAGCACATTCAAGTAGTATGAAGTCCATTTCTTCTTCCTTCTCAAAATGTGCTCTAGACTCTGTCTCACCAAATAATTCCTGAATATGCTCTTCTGCTTTTGCACTATCTCCCATGGTTAAGCGCTTGATAAATTTTAATGCCTCTTCTATTGGAGGTTGAGAAGAAAAGTAGTCAAAGGTCTGGATCATCCCTGCAGTCAAATTTTTCCAGTTTCTAGTCTCTCGATGTAGTTCTGCATATACATACCAGGCACGTGTGCATCCTTGTAGCGTAGAGTACAATCTATGCACCCAGAGTGAAGGTGGTAATGCTTCCTATCTGTTGTCCAGAGTCTCTCACACTGCTGAATGTGATGCTGAACAGGTTGATCACCATGATAAGTGTAGATCTACATAGGTGCATTGTTCCTTACAAACCTAATAGATAGGGTGATTCCAATCTCTTCCCATTCTATAAGATTATCTCTGTGGACTACCCACTAGCGCGTTGCTGTCCCGCGCAAGGTATATACTAACATAGCTCTTCTCTTAATTTGATCTATCCACTGTGTTTCCATGGCTTTCAAAAATGCAGGAAGATCTTCTGCCCCTGTATACCAAGGTACTGTGCTACCTATCCGTCAGACCGAACAAAGTCCATTCTTGCACGCAACCACACTTTTTACTTCGCCCCTACTAATTCATATGTACCATGAGCCCAATTGTCACAAGCAATACTCATAGTATCACTAATGGAATGAGAATCCTCCCACTATAGGATGCCTTCTTTTGATGGCTCATTGACCTCTGGGTCCTGAATAACACGTACATAAATTTAGTTTAAGTCCTCCTCACTTAGAGGCTCAACATATGGTGTAGACTTCCCATCTGTCAATGGTATCACAACCCTTTCCTCCTTGTTCTCAAAGCTGATATACCCCTTATTGAATCTCAAGTCAACATTATTTGCATAACACCAAGGGCATCCAAGCAAGGCTGGAAAATTGTCTGCTTCTGCAAGTGCTAATACCTCAAAATCCCCAGTGAACTTGGCCCCTTGTATGGTTATAGATGCATCCTTCAAAACTCCTATGGGAGTAGCCTTAGTCTAGTTTTCCATAAACAACACATTAGATGATGGCTGCAATGGAGGCCTCCCCATTTGTACCCATGCATCTAATGTAAGCACATTTACTTCCGCACCTGTATCAATCAATATGTTGCTCAACAGCCACCCATCTACAACAACATTCAGAGTAATTTCCTTGTCATAGTCAATGCTATCAGGGGGAAGATTTGCATGCAGGATCTGTCATCCGGTCTCAAGACTTGTGCACGGAGTGTTCCCCTTTAACCAACTTCCTAATAGTGGGATAATGTTCTCCTAGCACAACATTCTGCACACTTCTCACAGATCATCGATATCAGTTTGGACTGTCTCTGATGCTTTCTTCTGCTCCTTTAAGTATTATATCTCACCCTGAAGATTCCTTAGCACTTCCATGGTATCCTGGTAAACCTCCTTCTGATGAGCAGGATCTGGGTACCTTGCATGCAAAACCTCCTCCTTGGTGATCGTAGGCTTCTGGTGCAATGCTTCTCTTGTGCGTGCCACTTCAACACATGTAGTAATCTTCACTGTCAATGCCTCAGGTCCTTCTGCTATCTTGGGCATCCACTGATCTTCTACCGCACGCTAGATTCTAACCATCCCGAACGCCTTTGTTTTCTTGCTTATGCTGCTTACTCAGATGCTCATATAAGTCTGGGCACTCTTCATAGCTATGGTTCTTCCCGTAGAAAGAACATGCAATATTCTGAGGACATTCACCTATAGTGGTCAGGAGATCCACATGTATAACATGTTCCACGAGGGAACTCACCTCTTCCTCCACCATGGCCTCATCCTCCATATCCACCACGATATCCACGTCCCCTTCCACGACCTCCTTCAAAATGCCCCTCATTCCTGTCATAGCGCGTTGGATTATGATCCCGATCCTGGTGCTCATTCTTACCCTTAGAATTATCTGTTACACTTGTCTGTCATACCCCAATGTCTATAGCATCCTGGATCTGACCAATCAACTGACATCCTCAGTATCATGGGTCATGGACCTGTAAATCTTGCAAAAGCAAGATACATTCTTCCTTATCATGCGCTGTAACAAAGGACAGTGACTAACATCATGATTCAAATGACAGATCTCACAATCCAATAGTAATGAGTGTACAGATCTGTGAGGGCAACTATCCTTGGTGTGACCTTCCACTTCACAATCTGTACACCAAATTCCTGAGCACGTTTCATGGGCTGAATTTGCTGATAGCTTCTCTAACTACTTTGTCATAGCTATAATTTGTGCCTCTAAGAATGGACTAATGCCAGTGTCAATGCTCCCAACTACCTCAGCATGCAAAGTTGCTTCCAGTGCTTCACATGGATCAGTGTATGTCTTATGTGACAGCGCCCTTCTAAATGGTGTAATCAATCCTCCAACGAACCATTGTGCATGTTGGCTAGTGTGAATATCATAAGATAGCTTAGATAGAAGTGTCTTAAAATGAGCATCATACTCACGTACACTCTCAGTAGTGCCTTGCTTGATATCCTTGAGTGCACTAATACTCTTCTGCTCAAACTCAGGGATATGGAACTCTTTCAAGAAAGCATCTTTCAATGTTGCATAATCCACGCAAGTTTGATCAGGGTCAAACTTCCTATACCAGTTGTGTGCACGTCCCTGTAATGTAGTAGCAAATTGACTTGCCTTACGCTCTCAGCAGCCATGATCCCTTTAGCGCGCCACAAGATTTCACACATATGCACATGTTTAGCAGCATCCTCTATACCTCTATACTCTAGAAGATGAAGAGACATCTCCATATAAATATTATGTGGTTGTTGCAGACCTTGACCACCTGATCCAGAACCTCCTGTGTTCCCTCTACCTCCAGAACCACCAGATCCACCAGAACTAGAACCACCTATACCTCTTGATCCTCCACCTGTAGCGGGAATATGACCTGTAGATGTACTCCCCTGTGCTCTGACAGTAGTACTATACTGAACCCCTACAGTCTGTGAGGTAGTTCCACTTCCAGAGGTGAATCCAACATTCTGTGCACTCACATTCTGTGTGATGATGCACCTAAGGATGTTCCTCCAAATATCATTGAAGTCATCTGTCCTGCCATTGATGTACTTGCTCCCTGACTTACTCCTACTCTCCTACTTCCCAAATTAGCTTTCTGGTTACTTGTTGTACTAGATACTAGAAAACCAAGTGCAAGGGCTAGGTCACCAGGTGGATTAAGATGCGCACCCATGGTCTAGGTAGTCTCTGCTGGCACACTTCTTGTGTGAGGCCGAGGGGGGATCTCTGTCATGTTTTCCAAGATGGGGGAGTTCCTGATGCTCTGGCTCCACGTCTTCTACATGAGCTGTAAATCCTTCATGAGCCATCTCTCTCCTCAACGCCATACTTTCTGCAACGTAACGCTGCTTCTCTATCTCCCTCTCGTGCACCTCATTAAACTTAAGCCACCTTTCCTCTCTCTACCTCTCTGCCGCTAGGTCTGCCATCTTTCACCAAACCTGTTCCTTCCCTCGCACGTGTGGTGAAGTTTAGTTAGCCATCGGTTTACTCTCCAGGTTCAAAGTTACCATCAAGATCTTGATCGCCAGTGGGATACCTCACAAATATACTCCTCTTGGATACCGCAAAAACTAGAATTTAGCTACCTCCAGGAAAGAGTACGTCGAAATTGAATATTCCAAAATATAACTATTTAGAACACCATGAAACCACGTATCCACAACGTGAGTTCTAGATCAAATCAGCATCATAAAGGGCCTGAAATTCTTCCTGTGTCCAGAAAAGTGCACGATACCTCCAATTCCACTGAGATGCATAAGCAGTAAGCCACTCGTATAATTCTACTGGAAAGATGGTGAAAAAACTCTCATATAAGCTGTCATATAGATTCTGTTCTACCCAAGTGCATGCGTTAAACTCAGATCCACTGTTGAACCGCCATGCATATTCTTCCTCCAGATCATGTATCCATTCCTCAATACTTGCTAGAGTTAACCGGTACGTCTTCATCGTGAACCATCCTGAAAACAACTGAAAAAAGAGGTCCCGGCAACAGAACCAATGATGCAGCCTAGAATTTACCAGATAACTCCCTAGACGCGCTGGCACATCACTCAGCCTAGACTGAGCACTCACCCAAAGCATGCAAAGGTACCAGGTCCCTCTTTAGGGTTGTTGTAGCAGGATGTTAGCATGATGAAGGAAGAAACATATAGATTCATAACTAATCTATCATTCTACAATGTATGCTACTTTCAGATCTATGAAAGAACAAAGCTTTAAATAGTAATCATGATTGAATCAATAACATGCACTACTCGATTACACACAGGAATGACACTTAGATTCATCCAATATCTTCCATCTATTAATAAACACAGAAGCTCCTTACAATAATGTCAAATGATACCAATGCACGTATGGATCTGATACAGTAATTCAGTCATATGCGTATATCTCTATATCTTCATACATCCATCACACTCATATATATTACCACTATGTACCTCACATTATATATATAGGGTGGGGACTTTCCCTTCACCACTTATCTATTCCAGAAATAGGCCGCATGCTATTAATAGCCACGTGCCATTCACAGGCATAGCCACACATGCAAGTGTGCTATCTATAGGCCTCTTACAGTTAACTGAAGTGTCAATCCTATTCTTAGCTCGTCTCCATGCAAAAATGCTTTGATCCGATCCTCCAAAAATAGACAATGCATGGCACATACGTCTCTGCATCGTTGGTGTGTTCCACACATGCCATCTTCTAAAAATAGGTCGTCATGCTCAAAATCGGCTAAGTCCTGAATGCTGAACTTTCCTTCCACGCACAGGGTCCTTCCTATCCCTTCGCACCCTTGATCCTGGCCTTCTCTCCCACATGGACTCCTTGTGTGTTCTCTAACAAGTATTCTCTGATCAACATATAAAATAGATACCACTACATTTGAATGTTTATCTTTCTATAGACACACAAATTTGGCAATCTATCCTTTGACACTGTTGATCTTGACATTACACACTTGCATATACAAATGCACTCTCGTCACTCTCGCTTAACACACCCTGATGGATCTTCGGTTTCTTTCTTACATTTGCACACCTTTATGTCATAAA
Source organism: Taxus chinensis (assembly GCA_019776745.2). NCBI lineage: Eukaryota > Viridiplantae > Streptophyta > Pinopsida > Cupressales > Taxaceae > Taxus > Taxus chinensis. The sequence goes on along the minus strand of CM034146.1, from coordinate 715,304,197 downwards.
TTTTAAAAGTTTAATGACATAAAACACATTTAGAAACATCCATCCTCTGACCTATAAAATCAATATAGTATTTTTTCATCTTGGTCAAAACTGCCATTTTCGGTCAGTTTGTTAAAAATATACAAGTCGACCCTACTGTACAGTTTTGGACCAACACAATGTGAACTCAAAATTTCAATTCTATCATCTTCATATGGACTAATATTCCCCCTTGGTCAACCTCTCAAAACATTATGACCTTCAGAAGCATATGTAACGCCCACAAAATCAGGCACACAAATACAACAATAAAAAATACCGGAATATTTTTTTACTTATATTGTTGTATACATGGCACCACATGGGAACGCTTAGGATAATTCAACATCACACAAGACATTTATACCAACATGAACCCACACATACCATAAGATGATAAGTGATTGGCTTCATAAGGAAATATGACACACATACCCATGCCTACATAAAAGGCTTACATAGGGGAGAGATCATTATTGTAACTACCTCTTATCCCTCCAAGAACGGATCCTGGGTAGTCTTTGGTTCCTCCAAAGTATACACACCGCATCAACTTTGACAAGCCCCCTTATCCCTCTATTATAAAATAATCTTATACCTCCACTAAGACTAGCCAAAAATCTCCATGTTTCCTCTTAAACAACACACACACATTTCACATATTCCTCCCTTCATTAGCTACATCGTATGCCTCCAGTACACAATGATGAAACCTCACCCCTAACAAAATAAAACATAACCACATGAACACATGATGCACATAACTATATTTCCAAAATGACAAAGCACAACAACAATCCATATATACAACTTATGGATAGATTCCCATAACACATATTTTTATGGTATATACGATTATTGCCATCATAAAAATTAACTTAAGGTTTAGAATATAATACATCATACATTCCCTTTCTATTCTGTATATCATATATATATATAACATTCAACTTATATATTTATAATCATATGTATATTGCATTTTACTTGTATGACTCATTATATAATAGGGACATTTGCACACACATAGGCTACTAGTTCTTGTTCCTAGGATTCTTTTCTAAAGGGCATGCTTACTATATTATATCATGCCTATATTGCATAATATATATATAAGACCATAAGATGTATATGTTCGTATATATAAGGATATAAGGGTCCCAATTATTTCTTTCATTTATTTAAAATTGACCACATAATATTATCCACATGGGTTTAATACCATAAGAAAGTTTAATCACAATAAGGAAGGTCAAGTTTCACTTTTTCCACAACACAATCATGATTACACATTCGTATAGGCAACTTTAATCACAATTATGTTCCAATAATTATTTTAAGGATTCAAAGGTACTTAACATGGAAACATACTTTCTCATTTTGTTTCTAGACTAAATTTCCTTAGTTTCACTTTATATTCGACTTAAAAGGGTTTCACTTAATTTGGTTCATAGGCCTTATTTCAATTTATTTGTATGACACATTAGTTAGAAGGGTCATTTATATACATACGAGGTTACTAGTTCTTATCCCTAGGATATTTTTATAAAGGGAATGTTTACTTATCTTTGCATCATGCCTTGATTTCACAATAGGAACTAGTGAGAAATTGTGAGGGAAAATACTATAGTTTAAAAGGGTTAAGGTTCCCTATTCTCTCCTTCATTTATTTTTAATCATTGGTTAGGATCATATTGACTTTTAATTGACATGATTTTATCTTCCCACAACATAAGAAGGATTTTAAAAAGTTACAAGAAAGATATATTATTCACTTATCTCCTAGAACAACATCCTATGATTACATTTTCAAGGTTAAGCGTTATTTACAATTTTATTATTTTCCATAATTAACTCTCAATATCGTGATAAGGGGAAAATAATTTGACACTGATATTAGAAATGGAATACACCCATAACCCAATCCTCAAGATGTATTTCAAGAGTAACTCAAATCTTGGCACCTAAAACCCCTCATTTACTCATATGATGGCTTGAGTGGCTTGCATTTGATTTTAAACTGGATTCACAACAGGTGATAACTAAGAGAAACTATTCACCCTGTTACACACATAGTTACCATACCTAGGAGAAAAAACCACATTATTAAGACAATGTTTAACTATATTCGTTCCTACTGGATGGTTTTGCGATAATTTCGCTAAGTGTATAGACTATGATGATAATCTAAAACTTGGGATCTTATTTTCTTAAGCTATAAGGTGTCATCAAGTATAATGATTTAGGTTCACCCTAAGGTTTTATTTTTCTACATTATGAGGATCACACGAGAAGGTAGTCGTATAAGGGATTTATACTAAGGTTGACTATTTTATTTATATTTCCTTTCTACAATTTCAAGGTAAATAACACAACACACCAAATATTTAATCATTATTTCACACTGAAAATGCACTATAAGATGTCAAATTCAATTTAAGTTAACATAAATATCCAATGTTTTTAAAATTCATAATTTTGATTCAAAATAACACCCATGATTAAATATACATTTCCCCAAACACCCCAAAACAATAACAATTCATACTTATTACGAAATTCATTAATTAAAATTTCAATATATCACAAGAATGTTGATTTAGCCTCTACAATTTCATTGCTCTAAATAACATGCTAATATGAGATTATCAATAACACTTCACTTCCTCCATGTCTTGGTACCTATAACCACTGCATGGTTAGCACAAATGTTGGCATGACATCCACCTAAATCTACCATAATTAACATTTTTTTAGTTTTTCATTTACATAATTAGAATACTTCACACACAACCAGAGAGGGTTAGAGATATATAATCATTTCATTGCACTTCATTTCTTAACTAAGGGAGGAGAGAGAAGGATATAGGGAAGAGAGAGGAGAGAGAAAACCCTATTTTTACCAAAAATCAAATTTCTCAAAACAAGCCACAAAATAGAGTTTCATATAGTTATTTATAAGTTTCAATAAGTTTTCTCGATCGATTTAATTTACTTGGTGAGGGTCCTACGACCTTCTTTTACATTTTCCTACTAGTTGCAAAAAGGTTCAATTTTAGCTCAAGGCTAAGAAACCTATATTTTAAAACTAACTTCAAAATGGCAAACGCACAACGAAAAAATTCCTATATGCTCTCCTATATACCAAAAATTCACAGGAGTTAACAAAATTTAGAACTGGCAAACGGTTTACAAATGGCAACTAGTTTTCCGGAGCCACCGATCATAATTGGACTAGTTTGACCTGGTCAAATATCTGGAGGCCTACAAAACCCCTTTGCAAAACTAGACTAGCAAGGTGTTATTCACTAAACTAAGGGTTACAAGAAATTGTTAAGTAAAAATACTAGAGGTTTACGAAGGAAGATAATTATTTCTTCGCTTTGGGGTCAAATGGCAAGCCAAAATGAAACCCAACTTTTCACTTTTAGTAGCTACTTGACGCTGCAAATAGGGTCAACGAGGGCTCCTATAGGAGTGGTAAAAAGAGTAAAAATGGTCATTCAATGTCAATCTAAGGCTTGACGTGACACCCCACATAACAAGGAACACAGAAGAAACTTGGCAAACCTTTTTCAGGGTTCGGAAGGTTGTTTTGTGAGTCTCTGATAAAAATCATGATTTACTAACTTTTACAAGGGAACAATTGATAGGTTTACAAGGAACTCAAACTCAACTTGTCAATAAAAGGTGTTGCAGTTATCTAGTTTGGTTATGAAGTTTCCAAAACATCTCATAAGGAGGGTTTAAGTCTATGGTTGACAAACCAAGGGTTATTTGGATTGCGTAAGTTTCGAGATGACATTTTATTGTTTTGCAACTACAAGTTTTTATAGAAATAACCAATTCTATAATAATCCAAGGGTTTAAAATTTTATTTCATTGCAAATGAAGAACTAAAAATATGAGAATTATGAAAGACAAAGGTAAGATGAACCATGTATGTCCATGAATAAAGCGGGGCATGTGTGGTTCCAGGTGGTTTGCACTCGCATCTGTTGGGTCCTCCATTTATTTCCACATCTTACCAAATCTTTGTGTAGCAACCCCAAGTTGTCAAGACCTATCCAAAACCTTTATTTTACCATGCACAATGTGAGAACAAGATGACTCGAGGTTATATGAAATTTATTTACACTTGTCAGTAGCAGGTTTGCACATTTCCAAGATCATTTTCAAAAATCAATTTGTGTACATTCGACAACAATGTTGTTCCAAGAGACCACATTCTCCTCAGATATTTTATCAAATAGTTTGTATATCATCAAAACACTTCCCTAATTACATACATGTTTACTAGGGCACTTTTAACTATAACCTTTGACAAAGATCCTTTGTTTTTATGTTTTGACAGATGAACAATCACCTTTTCAAATTATCCCATTTTACACATACAGTAAAGGGTGCTAGAAACATGTTGTGAATTCTAGCTTAACCCTTCAAATTGCATTTGCTTGAAAGTTTCTGTAACCATATTCAAAAAAATTGATTGAACATATCCAATAATCACGACACTCCATGAAACCAATTTTTCCATTGAGGTGCTCTGTCAAAAAGTTCATGTGGTTGTCAAAATATGTTGCAAAGCTCACATTTTGGCACCTGTTGGGAAAGGTAGCATATCTATGGAATTTTTAAAATGTGGCCACAATCACTTACTTGAATTCCTCAAATCCCTTTTCAATGAATACATGTTCTGTATATACCACAATCAATACATTTCGTGCATTACATCATTACCTCATCAAGCTTAACAAATCATTTCACATCAAGCTCATATTCGAGTTGAGACCAGAGCTAGCCCAAAATTTTCAAACATTGCATTAATTCACAGATCAAGTTGAGCATGTATTCAAATAACATGAATTTTATACGTCATGCATTACCAAATGAGCTACCATTATGAGATTATCGAGCTACCTTCCCAAATCTTGCTCATGCATAGTGATCAACACGACCCCATACCTTGTTATAGAAGCTCCACATCAGTTGTGTGTAGAAGTAAAATGTGCAGTGTCTCCAAACTGACCCTCTTTACCAAGATGAAAATGGATAAACAAAGGGTTTCACGCAGAGGAAGAGTGAAAGAGACAAATCTTGCTGAGACATAAGTGGGATAACAACAAAGGGAACTTTCAATGCCTTAATCAATACAAAAACTACTTGAAATAAAATATAAAGGGTGAGGGAAACATGAAGTTGTAGATTTCATCTACCCCAAGGAATGGTGTTGCAAAGGTTACAGTACATGTAACACAGGTTCTCAGAAGTAAAAGAAGAAAAATCAGTACATCTAGACATTACACCCAAATGAAGCCTCCTAATCCTCAATTTTCTTCTTCTACTACATACAACAAACCAAACAATGACAAATCGTATTTTCTTTTCCTCTCAAAGACAAATGAACCCACTTCAAATACAAATACAATCCAGATCAATCAATTTGTATATAGTAAAAATGAGGAGATATTAGGGTTACAAATTTATCTCTGTGTGTAGGGTTGATTTAACCCATAATGGTACTAATTTTAGGACAACTATTAGAGAGAGCTCCGTTTAGCACAATTCCCTTCAAAGTTCTATTTATTTAATTTATAAGAGTACAAAACCCTGTTTTACCATTGTTAGTAACATATCTTCGACTTCTGCACTCACTCCAACTATCCAATTACTATTAAATTTACAACGTTAACTTGGGTTTCCACATGGTTAACGCCTCTAGATCTTGAATAAAGTGCTTGTATTATTATGCAATGAAAATGATAGGTCTAAAGATCGTATAGGATGCGTCTAGATGTGAAAATCCATGGATGAGGGTGCCCATGCCTTCTCACGACACACTCCACCACTCTTCATCTGTCCAATCTCTGGCCTAGCTCTCCATTAATCTTCCACCCACTCACCCACCACACGTTTACTCCCTCCTTAATAATTTTTTTCGTTTTGTTTTTTTTGTTTTTTATTATTATTATTATTAATTATTATTTACTTGTTTTTTTACTTCATTATATTTTATTTTATTTCTAAATCATCGACATATATTATTGTTTTTTATTTTATAATTTAAAACTTTAAACTTACGTTGTAAGATTGGTTTTCGCCAACCCTCGCGAAGTGTCGCACAGGGCATTACAACATATATAATCAAGTAAATCTTATTGCATTTGGTAACTTGGCACTTAAAAAAATCCTCATGTAAAAGCAAGCACAAACGAAAACCCAAGCTTCCTAAACTGTGAAATAACTCATGCACATCCATTATGGCACCATCCTCTAAAGGTTTGAAGTCTTCTTCCAGGTTTAGTAGTCTCTATATTCCTTCTACAAGCAAGAAAAGTTACCCTTCCCAAGTATTTAAGCAAGTTCGAAACTTGAGTTAAAGAATTATCAAGGCACAATTTTCAAGTTTTGATTACACTACAGTATATATCACATGCTAGGAGAATAATGTATGGTTTGAGCCCTCTTCAGAGTAGAGGAGACATCGATAGTGCATAGGGGTGCACACAACCCACGCAATTTTGTTTTGTAGTAACTCCTTACTCTACAATGGTTCTAGGGTTTGAGAAAATTTTATAAAGCCATTCCAAAGGTGAGAGAAGAAGATTAACACACAATGACACTTAGTTCCAAGAAGGCAAAGCACTCAGAAAGTTGTAGACCTGTATTCCAAGTAGGCCCAAGATCATACAGAAGGGTCAGGACTATACAAACGATTTGGACCTAGTTGTATAGTTTTGAATAGGTAAAATTTCAAGTTCTAGTTTCTGTAACGAAGCATTTTCAGTCTCATATCAACCTATTTCTACATTTAGATCATTCAAACTCTCCCAGATCCATATAGAAACAACTAAGTGTAATTTTCGTTTGTGTTTTTTTATAGTTGTTAGATCAATAGTCACTTTGAAAAGCATTATTTTGATTTTGTGTAGTTAACGTTGGAATTTAATTAAATCAGAATATCCACCTGTTGCATTATTTCATCATTTTTAGGTGTGTTAATTAGAAACACACTTAAAAGCTTAAAAGGGAATGAAATAGAAATTCACAAAAAAGTGAAATCGCTTTCATATTAAAATAATAGTATTACCTAGGTGATTTCTAAACTAACTGCAAGGGTAGTTGTGTGTACATAAGTAATTGGTGTCAACGTTAGTTTAATAAATAAAGGATACCGATTAATTCTAGACAAGAGCCAACCACTTGTTAATTACATGACTACATTGATCACGACAATCTTTCTATTGTAGCGGTTGTGATTTGGCCAAAAACATAGCTGGTACACACCACTCTACATTTTAAGAAACATACACTATTTATTGTTAAATTAGTTGTAAGAACAAGAAATCTATATTATATTATGTTAAGGATGATCACATATGAACGTATCTTGCAAAGTTGGATAAAGCCAGAGATATGGCTATGAGAAAACCATGTAAACATCCAAACATGTAAGGTGTAATATCAATTAGAAGCATAAAACATCTCCATCCTTATTTGTTAAATAGTTGTGACCTAAAATTTGTTTGGCATTGCATGTGAACTTTGTTTTAAAGTACTAAATTGAAATGTCAATTTTTGGATATGTTTAAAATTCATACTCAAATGTGCCAGATAAGGGATAAAGAATATATAGAAAGATATTAAAATTAGTGGCTTTTATTTTTTAACAATTACCTTTTCTTTAAAATTGCTTAGTGATTATTTGTTACACAACTTTACAATTACAACTTCTTTGAGATAGAAAAGGTTGAAATTAAACCAATGTTAATAATGGTAAATTCTATGTTAGATAAGGGAAATGAATATTCTTTTGGGTATAAGTATTTCTTCTAAAACACAAACCAACTTTTTTTAAGAACGAAAAATGTTGACTCAAATTATCTCATCCTAATAACAACCTAAAAATTGTTTGGCATTGTATGTGAAATTGTTTATGAGTTGTTGAATCGAAATGCTAAATTTTTGATATGTTTACAATTTATATTGAAAGCTTATTCCATTTTGTGTTATATAAAGTATAATGAATACATAAAAAATCTTATTTTTAACAATTATATTTTCTTTGTAATTGGTTAGTAATATTATGTTACAAAAGTGTAAAATTAATATTTTCTTGAGATATAAAAGGTTGAAATTATATAGGTGTTAATGATGGTAAATTTCATGCTAGATAAGGGATGATGAATATTTTAGTGGGTAGAAGTGTTTAATGTGCTCTACATTTTGTATCTCTAGTTATTTTCACATTGTTTCTTGTAGAACGGATCGCCCTAATATTCAATTGCTTGCACGTTAACTGATCAACAAAATGCCTCAAATAAATGTGGTCTCATGGTCTATTATGACTTCATGATATGCACAAAATGGGTTTGTTGAAAAATTCTTTGCAACTTTCAAACAAATGAAATTAATAGATGTAAATCCTAAGTCCACAAACTTTGTCAGCATACTCCCATTCTGTACTAAAATGGGAGCTTTAGAAGATGGTACGAACATCTATCAAAGCATAAAGGAAAGTGGATTTTTGTCATATATTTTCATTGAAAATTCCTCGTGAGGCAATCCATAAACATAGGTTCGAACTATGACAAGGTGCACTATGTCAGACCTTCATTGATAAAGAAGGGACCACATTTTATTTTCAGATTATCAAAAATATTTTTTTCTAAGTGTTCAGATATCTAGACCACGTTGTTGACTTCATACAACTAGATGTAAAGTCTACAATGTGCATGAGGTTTATTGGCCAAAGGAAATGAGAGAGAATACATCAATCTAAAATTGTCTTTAATGCAACATAAAAACTAATTATTGTTGACATATATATTACAAAACTAATTACAAACTAGCTTTAAATTGACATCCCTTCTGGCATACTTTGCAGCTCATGTGCAATTGCTAGTTATATTATTCCCATCTAACACACACATGGGCTTTCAGGGAACCCTTAACAAACTTCAAACAAATTAGCAGGAAATGTCTATTTCCTTGAAACTGTAGATATAGTGGAGGATGCTTTATTCACAACAAAGAGCTGTAATAAAATGTTCAGTGAAGAAATAACTTTCTCATTTTTCCGTATGGACCTCTTCATGCATGCACCCGTTGATCTTATTTTTTTCTTTTGGAATTTCTTGTTGTCTGCTTTATTTTGTTTGCAGTTCTTTTGGTAAAAGTAATCAATGTCCCCATAATTCTGGTCTTAATTGTCATAAAATTTCCTTGTTTCTATTGTATTTTGACTCATAATATAAGAATGTATATGAGCATCAGCATATATAACAAGATACTTTCAAATCTTATTTCTGGTGAAATTGGCACTAAAGAGTCTGTTGTTTAGCTTTAGCTTTTCAGCGAGGTATTACAATTGAATATATTGTAAAATATTTCTTGATGAATTTGTATGTTGCACGGTGCTCTTGAATTTCTATGGTAAAGAAGACAGGTGTATTGACATTTGAACTATGTCATTGTGTGTTCAGATACAATTAAACCTTATGATCTTGGACTTAAAGAAGTTGCATCAGTACAGGATGTAAACAGTGCTCCTGTTGGGCGGCCAAATATGCGAAAGGGCAAGGGCCGGCGCTCTGCAGACAAACGAGCTGGATTCGCACCACCTATCACATACTTGCATGTTTATGAATGTGATAGCTTTTCGGTGCGTAAGTAATTGCTTAACATTACTTAGATGGGCCTTCTTATCTTCAAACCAGGTCCTCATAACTAAAATATGATAGCATGAAAATTATGCAAGGCAGTGGTCTGACTTGTCTATTAATTTTTGTGGTAATTAAATTTGTTAATGTGCTCACGCAGATAGGTATATTTTGTCTTCCAACATCAGCCATTCTTCCTCTTCACAATCATCCAGGAATGACTGTCTTGAGCAAGCTTCTTTATGGCTCGATGCACATAAGATCTTATGATTGTATCGATCCCACAGACATCCAACAGATTTCTGGTCCACCACAATGTAGAGTATTTTTACCAAACTATTTTTCGTTTACTGAATATTTATTTTATGTTGTTTAGGTTCTCTTTACTAGACATGGTTGTTTTCTTGCTAGGATATGTAGTAACGTTCATTTCCTGATTTCTTGCAGCAAGGTTAGCAAAAACAAAGATTGATACAGTTTATACGTCTCCCTGTGAAACTTCTATATTATGTCCAAGAACTGGAGGTAATATACATTCATTCACAGCAGTCACATCTTGTGCTGTACTTGATGTTCTTGCCCCTCCTTATTCTGAAAAGGATGGAAGACATTGCACATATTATCGTGATTATCCATATTCAAAGCTCCCTGGTAATTGCAAAGCTTTCTGTATATACTGAATGTTCAATTTTTTTCTCTAAAATACTTTGAAATTTTGCTCAGGTACATTGTGCGATTGTTTGACTGACACACTTTCTTACATATTTCCTGCTCTCCAGAGGACGGAAGTACATCAGATGATGAACAAAGTTATGTGTGGTTGGAGGAAATAGAAAGGCCAGATGACTTTTTTGTTAGAGGGGGACAATATATGGGCCCAAGAATTGAGCCTTGATGACTGTTTGACTGTATGTTGGTGATGCCTTTGAGGCATAATCCATTCCTGAGTATACAGTTTGAATCGTGTCATTTCCATATGGATGGTCTTGACTTCAATGGAGTCAACATGCTTTACTTCAACCTCCTAAAGGTGTCACCATAGAACTCATCTGTCAGGTTGGCACAAGACACTATTATGCTGCTGGAGTTCATTCTCTAAGTGTACAACAAATTTGTATTTTAATGCTGCACATTTGTAGATATGGAACAATTTTCACTTGATAATTGTAATGAGAAATTCTTGCAAAGCATCAATGCTCTCAGATCGTGTTATGCCTACAATATTTACATAAGTAGCTCCATTTTGTATATGGAACACAAGAAAGAAAGTATCAAATGGTAGAGATGGCTGGAAATTGGGTTAATGCCTCTGCAACAGTGCTTGGCGACTGTTTTGTTGAAATTGTGTTCTGGGTATTTGGGTGGTTAAAGTTGCAATGAATTGACTGGCTGAAAATTTTAGGGATAAATACTGGTTATTTTCTTGTTGAAAATCTGTACAATTATGTTTGGGAAAATCATTATCAAAAGAATCTGTGCTTATACAATATGTCCTTGCTGATGTATGATCTCTTTATCTCTTTAGTATTCCAATAAGACAACAATATTAAATTTGACATTCAGAGACGAAGTAGTTATTCATTTAAGTATGTGTATCAGGTGGTTTTTGAGATGGGTCGTATGTTTGTAACCTTGTATTAGTATTATTTTCCATCAAGTTTGCAAAACGGTTCTTGCGAAAACATAAATTGACATGGTGTGTGTCATTGGCCATAATCTGGAAAGTCAAGTGCATCCTCATTTTACAGTTCCTAACAAGCAATTATGTAAATCTACATTGCTATTCCAATTGGCATTATGTTGCATCTTGCAAGCATGTTGTTACATAGACAGACCTTTGTAGGGGATTGGCCAACACTCAGTTTCTTATCATATGCCTAAACACAATTTCATGCGAGATACTGCAGAGACTTAAGGGGTTGTATATGCTCTCGATACGTAAAAATATTTTGTGTTCCAGTAAAAGCTATTTGTATTCACAGTCAATGCTGATCGTTCATTGTAGTTTTTTATTTCATCCTTGAATGAATATATTGGCTGCTTATTTCAAAATTAGTATGCAAAGTAAATGGAATTGTATATCAAACTGTTTCTTCGTAGGTTTATTTAATGCACAAAATGGAATTACTATTCGGATTATTCTAATATAATCACTATTTGTATATATATTAGAGTAATAAAGATAAAAATATTTACTTGCGTTATTCTGAGTCTGATGAGGAACAATCTTTAGTTGAACTGTGCAACTCTGACCTACCAATGGCTGTTGTGGGTTCTCCCCCTAGAGATTGGTCTACGGTCTAAAAGAAAGGGAAAAAAGGCAAGATTGAAGATAGAGAGGCATTCAAAGCACCTAATCTTCTTTTTGTGCTTATTCCCGTGACGCAGGAACATCAGGAAATTGGTTCAGTTATAGTTCCTGGCAGTAGTCAGTTTCAGGTTGATCCCGAAGACTTTTGTTTTGCTCCACAGGGTGCCCCTTCAATTCCTGTAGTTGATTGTACATGTAAAACTAGCTTACATTCTTCAAAGAAGTGATAAGGCTTCTTTGCATTTCTTTATTTTTTTCACCTTTCGAGGCTCTGTTTTCGTTGGCTTGACCCAATTTAGTGATGGGTCCTAAATTCTTTCCGGACCACATATTTATTGTAACCGTCTGAATTTTAGTTTAATATAAATGTATTCCAACAAAAAAAATAGTTGCATTATTAGTAACATGATTTTTTTTTGGGAAGATTTTTTGTGCAAGTGAAATCAGATTGGCATTTCGATCTCCATTTTGTGGCCGATCAACAAGGTGAATTATAAGATTAAAAGCCAAAATTCTATACAAGCAAACTTCAATAATATCATGAAGTAGGGCTACGGTTCAAGCACCATAGGGTAAGTTATTAATGCATAACAAAATCTGTTAGTAACCTATATTGTGCACTAATTTCATTTTATCGTGCATAGACAAAATAAGTTTTACTCTTGCCTTGATACTTGAGTCATTCTTGGTATTTATTGTTCGTACTTAAAAGAATTCTCACTATTCTCCTTAAGTGACTTCAGCCTTGATGCTTATCCAAGTAACAAAACTTTGATATATTAATGAAAATATCAATCAACGAGTTTGAGAGAATACTGACATTAAACATTCTATAGACCAAACCAAAATTGGTGCAAGACTTATTAAAATAAACAAAAAGGCTATTAAGTTAGCAGGAGTTTCAAGCTATATGGAAGACTATTAAGTTAACAATAGTTTTCATGATATAGGCAACTATGAAGTTCACAAATGTTTCATGCTACTGACAAGGCAAGATTATCAATAAAGTGATAACACTCCTTACAGACGAGGGTAAGCCTTGTAACACTACTCACATTTGACAAATTGGGGGCATTTTTCAACATGACCAATTAGGTGTAATCGTTAATGTATGTGGGTGAGTGCACGCGCACGCACGCACGCACACACACACACATACACATCATTATCAAGCATTAATTTACACATTTTTGCCACATGATTTCTAGGTTTAACGTTGGTTAGCAAAAAACACTCAATATTTTATAACACTATCCTATGATCAATAAATGAGGGTTGTATTTTCTTTTAATCAAACATTTCCCGACATTGGATTAAAGGGGGGTGATTGTAGTACCCGAAATCTTGTCTAAGCACTTAACAATATGACATTTTGGTAGTTATCTTGACATTTCTCCAATCTATACATAAATGACCAATTTGAGGCACCATCCTACTCTATCCCCTTATCCTAATTCTACTAAATGACAACTATTCTCCAACTCAACTCCTCACGAATCACCACACCTACTACAAAACATATCTATAGACCTCTACTCGTTTCAAAACAAATTATTTTCATACCGTAGACATGTTCATAAGTACAGAACAAGTTTGACCATAAACATGTCCCACCTTTAGCAAACATGTCCATTGTACTTCTAATAGTTACTTTTTCAAAAGGGTAATTTAGCTTAGTCGGCCTAGGTGGTACCTACAAGCCGGTTGAGCGGAAAATCATATGGTCACATATAAATGCACATCTACCCTAAGCTATTAGGGGCATCTAGGCATCCTCTACTCACCCGCGATAAGAAGGTCAAAGGCAAGCATTGTACTATTCTATTCCTTAACATCCATCGCTACAAGAAGCTGTTAAAATTATGAAGTCATATATATTGTTGCCTTAGATCAACCGTGAGCCATAACTGAAGTATGAAGTGTATGTTGCCAAGTGTCAGAGCTAGATCAAGGGCTCCACATTTACTATTATATCACGTGTTTCTCATCACAAGGTTGAGACAACTACGTCTAAATTGATCCCTCTTTGTAGAAGTGGTATGTAACATAATGCTCATCACATCAGAGGGCGTGGAGAGATAATCCAAAACAATTATTACTAACCCCTCTTTAGGTCTCAAGAACAAGAGCCAATGTTTCAAGTAGGGAGAAACCACATCTCTGCACAACACATTCATCGCACAAAATCCAACCCATGAATCAAATTTCCAAAGATAAGCGAAACATATCCCAACATCAAGACCAAGTGAGGACAAGTTCAACTACGAAGGTGTTTATGCATCCATAAACTTTTTTGCACCAAGTTCCAAGTCCTAAGATTTTATGAGCAACTCGACAACAGAGTGACCCACTTCTTTATACATCCTATGTACTTTGTCACATAATCTAATCATAAAAAAATGTTACTTGTCATCGACACTAAACCTTAATTGTACTTTATTGATTTATCTTTGACAAATATGTTGAAAAAGAGGGAGTAATTATCATTATCACACGGTATATAATTAAATTAGGAACAAAACCCTAATTTTGTAGTAAAAAATAAAAAATATAGATTAAAAAATAAAAAAATAAAAGATGACTTGCCAGCCAAGGTTAAACACTGATTTTTTTTTTTAATTTATTTTTGCCTTTTCTTCCCAATATGAAAAACAACATAATTCTCAGTTCTCAGCAATAATGATTTTAATTAATGCGCAGTTTCAATCGACCGATTAAATGTGAAGGAAAGGTAAATGTCGCAATTTCCTCCAGTCCAGAACCGAGAAATACAGCGAGAATTGGTCTAATTCTCTGCCTATTGTGTGGGAATACAGGAGCAGGGGCCAAAAAAATCAGCGAACCGCCTTATATTTTCCGTTGAAAGTTTCGTCACAGACATAAATATATTTATTTTCGCAGAAAACAGTTTGCCAAAGGCAACCACAAGCTGACCAAGTTTAGCTGCATAATAAGGCACTTTAAACTTAAGGAAAATGTTCGAAGGTTTCGTGCATCAATTATTAGTCGGTTATTTGGGGAACTACATCAAGAATATTCAGAAGGACCATTTCAGGATTGGCTTATGGAAAGGTAAGCGAATTGCATTTCGTTTTTATTTTTTTAATCTGTCCTACAAAAAACCCTACAAGATTTGCAATGGCGGTTCTACATGTTTTTTCCAGAAGTATTTGTTGGGGCGAATTTTGTGCGAAGTTTGTAAAAATACAAGTGTGTACGGGGCCAATTTGTTTTGATAGATGACTTGAACTTTAAATAACTTAATATCAGATAATAAATTTCAGACGATTAAATATCAAATAAACAAATACCAGACGCCAATTTGGCATGCTTTAGAGCAATTTTTGTGAAGATAATATCAAAAGTTTTTTAATCAATCGGCTTCAAATTTTGTTAGCGTGGATGAATTTGCTGTGAATTTTGCCAGCGTTGATGAATTTTCTGTAAATTTTGTTTGCGTGGATGAATTTTTCTGTAAATTTTGCTAGCGTGGATGAAATTGCTGATAATTTGCTATGAGAAAACTACTAGGTTTATCTTTGTATGTATTAGGAGAATGGATCAAGATGTTCTAACCTGTAATGTCGCTATGTGTTGTGTATAAGACTCGCATGACTTTATTCGACGATAATTGGGTGGAGCTAAAGATCAACTGTCAAAAACTTTAGCCAATTAGAAAACTGAAAATTATTCAAAATTTCACAAAGGAGTAAAGGTATATATGATTCCATGCAAAATATGCTCAATAGACATCAATCCCATGGTGGGAACGAATGATGCTATGCAATGGTCTATTTTGCTAGTTTCAATATCACTATCTTACCTGTATGAGCATCATCTGATGCAATGAGTGGCAAATGGACCATTCAAACTCATCGGAGATGGGATATTGTGAACCAAATGGGTCATATTGGTCGACTTGATATAAACATACAGTTAAATTCTGCCCCTCCAACCCCCCATCCAACACCACCAAAAAAAATAAAAGAAAATTGATATTTGAAATTTTGATATGTTTAAGGAAATCATGATTGCAATGAAATATACATCATTAATTTAAAGGTATTTGGCTTTGTAATGTATGTTATGACAGTTATGTTGATGTCTAGGATGCCTCCTACATATCTTAAACTCAAAAACAACTTGACTGACTTGAACTTAAGGAAAACTTTATAAGCTGAAGAACTATAAGATTGGCTCTTGTTGAAAAACCTTGGTGAAGAGTAGACTCTGCTTGTTTTCGTGTATAGTCAAAATTGGGAGTACCTAGTAACTTGCAAAGAGCACTGTGACTATGCTGAATCCTGTGAAGTGGGTTTTAAAAATATCAAATTGTATTCATATTTAATTACTAAACATTAACAGATAAACAATAAATTCAAGATAGAATAATCATTATACAATTAAAAATAGTAAAATTAATTACAATGAATTCTACTTCCACTTCTCAATCTCGTAAACAAATTTTAAGATACATCAAAGCATCAGTTCACGTTTGAAAGTTGATATTTGCAAGATTGACGCTTAAAAAAATAATATCAATTTGAAGTGACAAACTGAAGATTGATATCATATATGCTTTGATTAAATAGTAAATTGTTAAGCATGGTTTAAATCCCAAACATTAAAATAGTGGTAAGTTCTTCAAATAAATACCAAATATAAAAAAGAAGTCTTGTAAATAGCAAAACACACATGGAGTAAGCATGGCTGATGGCTCATGTTTGTGCTATAGCTACTGCTGTAACCTTAGCTTCAATGCTTTTAAAACGTGCATAGGCTCAACATCATAAGTGCCAATATTATTATCACTCTCGGTATCTTTTGGCTGATTAAGTGTCCTCAGTGGCTCCTGGACTAATCTTTGCTGAAGCTTGACACCCTCTTTATCAACCTGTCTGGCATCCTCAGGATCAACATCCCAATGTGTGGCAGGTCCTTACAAATAGTTTGTAGTATACCTATGCTTAAGACCTAAGTCACCATGAACTCCAACCATCTTATTCTTTCTCTTAGTGGCAAGTCAGTTTCTTTTGGGAGAGTAGATGAAGCTATACGTGGACCAGTTCCTCTCTATTACAGAAGAACTAGCAGTCTGCGAGAGCAAACATATAACAAATTGTCTAAGTTTTCAGGTTTTGTTTCCATAGATCCTTCACTACCCAGTGTTGTTCTTTGTGCCAACCCTACCTTATCTTTAGCTTTGCTGGGTTTGTTGAAAGGGCCACTGAGTTCTACAAATTGAAGAGACTGCCCTTGAAGCTTCATGGCCGCTTCCTTGGTATTCAGCATCATCAGTGGAATTCACTCTGCCAGACCTATCTAAAATTATTTTAGGATAAACGCATAGGCTGCCATTTGCAAGGGTGTGTTCATATGATCCCACCTACATTGAAGAGGAAAAACCTTGATTTTCCTCATCCTCATCAATGGAATTGGCTCTACCAGATGTAGGCAGCATGGCGGGTACTAGGTGCATTTAGTATAGAATTGAGCATCAAGTACATTAAGTTGATCACGGTGCCAAACAAATTATAATTAAGTTGATGGTATTGCTATACTCATATTTATATGAACTCATTTAAAGCTATGAAATTTATTTCTGTTATTTGCTTACATGCCATTTGATCACTGGTGTTATATACTGCAATGAATATGTTGTTACTTAACTTCTTGTTACTTTACATGCCATTTGATCGCCAGTTAGTGTTAAAGGGTCACAAGAGCATCTAGTGGTGAGATCATAGAATATTGGACCCTTATATTTGTTAATAAGTCATAGTATTGGCAAAGTCCTTTATTTAACAAGGCACAACATGGGGGAGCCCTAGAGTTACAATGTTAGGCGAGCACTTTAAAGGATTTAAATCCTTTTAAGGGCCACACTTTATATTCGAAGGCACGGGGTCATTTTATATATATTGAAGTCCACGGGGTCACTTATTATAAGTTCACGGGATTAAATTAATCCTAAGTGTTGGGTCACGTATATGTTAAGTTTGGGGTCATTTTATAGCAAAGAGAGTTGTGGTGACTAATTTTAATTGGGCCTTGAACACTTTGAAATTTGAGTGATCCCACTGGTTTTGTTTTGAACCCGAGAGCTTGAGCGTCGACGAATGTGTCAAGTGTCATATTTGTACTCTACACACATGTCGAGCTCGGATGCAATCTTTCCCTCCACGAAACCTAAAGAGCTCAAGTTGATGTGAACACAAGTGGTGTGTTCGGTCACAATTCCTGTCATGGAGCCTAAATTGGATGAATGGCCGATCTGGTCTCCCATTCCTAAATGGTTCTTAATATCTTACATTTATCCCTTTCCTCAACTACACGTGGCATAGTCGTAGCCCAACAAAGTCCACTTGGTAAATGTTGGACCCAAACTTTACATTGATCGTATTGCAAAATTAAAAAAGTAGACACTGGGGAACCCCTTAACCATGGAATATAAAGTCAAGGTCCAGAATTTGTTCATAGAGAGCCCATTGAGCCTGAGTACCTTGTGATCTTCACACGTGGTGCAATCACTCGGGCTTCTCGGGGTTTTCAAATTTAAATGTGCATAGCAATGGCGGCAACATATAGATGATTCAATGGGGCACAATTTTCACAAGAGGGCATAAATTTGAGCTCGTTGGAAACCGCTCTTCAAGAGATTTCGAATGACAACGGACTCGAGATCATTAGATGCTTGTGTGGGTCTTTGTGAGCACTCAAAGAAGTGGGAATCTGTTTAAACGAGTCACTACGATTCAAATGGGCACCAAAATGCATGGGACACGTGGAGCCCAAGGAAACAAAACTAAAAATTGTTGGTATATCCTTGAGCCATGCCAACCAAGGGGGAAATGTTTGGAATCTTCTAGATTGACTTGGGGAGCATGCAAGGACTCAAAACGTAGCATTAAGGCAAGGAGAGTGCCTAGAAATAACGAGTCTTGAAAGAAGCACAATGGTGAAGAGTTGGAGAGCGCTTTGAGCTGGAAGGGAGCGCCAAGAAGAAAAAAAAAGTAAAGCACATAGAGTGAGCACATTGAGAGTTGGAGAGCACACAAAAGAGTGGAGAGGGCACAAAGATTGTTGAGAGAGCTCATAATGAGATTGGAGAGACACATTAGGTGATAGAGAGTCACTGCATTAGTTGTGCTTTGTAGATGTTGTATGGCGTTTGGTTTATAATAGGATTGTGTTATATGTGTCTCTGATTTGGTCTCAGAGTGTGTGTTCTCAACATTGTTGCTTGGTTGGGCACTTGTTCATTTGAGTTCCCAACCTTGATTGCATCAATCTTATAAAATAGTGGCTAGACTTCTTGTAGCACATCCGACCTCTCGAATCATTGTGCAGAACTATTGCATAATACAATCTTGCAACCTACATTTCTAGCACGGTGTCTATTATTTTGTTGTTTCTCCTTGTCTATTGAGCACTCTAACTTTCATTCCCCTCTATCATTTCATACACACATCTGCTGTATAACATATTTAACCCTGTCAAGAGCAATATCCACTAGGTTCTCTTGTGAGGCTCAAATCATTTGGGGACAAAGATCTTCAAGGGGGAGGGTGTGTTGTGTACCTAGGTACAACATATTATTAGATTTATGTTATAGTCTTAGTCATTAGTCTTAGTGCTATTATTTATGTATTGTCTACCTAGGATTGATGAAGGGTTAAATCATGGGCTATGTAGGGTTTCCTTTCCTGTGGAGTACAAAGTGAGGGAAAACCCTAAAAGATGTATTTTTTTATCTTATTTTGTAAATGCAATATAGAAAGCTCCATTTTGTTAGAAATCCCATGTTTAAAATTGGATTTGTAGGTGTAATCCATCTTGGGTGAGCAGATGCTCCCATTTTTCTGCATATTTGTTTTTACTTTTCAATACGTTTGCAATTCATTTTCTGCAAACAGTACCTTTCTAAAAGGACTGATAACAACTAAAAAACTATGTCTTCTCAATAATGCTTGAACATGCTAATGGACCATCGCAAACTTTAGACCTAAGTTGTCAAGAACTGGAAATGGATCCGAAATGTGGAAATGCCGATTTTCCAAAAACCCTTGGAAACAAAATGCCACGAAAACATTCATACAATAAGTTATAAAATAATTTAAATATAAATGCATAATACTCATTTTTAGTCCATAAAAGATATAAACACTTGAAAAATATAGTATTTATGAAAGTTCAAAACATTCAACATGCTTAAAATTTCACATGTTCATGAATCATGTGCTGTAGTCGAAGTTCAAACTTCAAATGACAAAATGTAAATGCAAATGATTATAATATTGAATAAATCATGTAGATTCTACTCAAAATCAGCAGCTCCATGAATGCCACTCCCACTAAAGAAAATACCACTCTCCACCCCTTATGTAGAACTCCCTTGATCGTCATCATTGATGCCAAGTAATGAAAGTTAGGCGCGAGTAGCCGTGGAAGCATCCAAGTCAGTAATGTCTGGATGAATATCGTAATTCTCAATCTTGTATGACATGAGGCACAAATTGAAATGCACAAATACTAAATCCTCAGCCTTGTTGGATGCCAACTTGTTTCGTTTAGCTGAGTGGATAAAGGCATATGTACTCCAATTTTGTTTTTTTGAAGAATTACTAGCCACTTGTTTCGTAGAAGGTTGTTGGAAATTTCAAATTAGTAAAATGTACAAAAATATATTTTAATAGCTTAATAGATAAATATCATGTAATTATTAAATTTTAATTGATAAACATAATATTCAATTTAATTCTGTACACGTGAGAATATTTTGATGGCAGGAGGTTGTAGATACTTAACATCATGGCCATTTACATACTACCATTTGACTAAAGTCCGTGCTATACTTGTCAAAAACATCCTCAATTTCTTTGATGCTACTTTTTGAAGCTACAAGCATTTCCATTTCATTGTGTACCACACTAACTATAGATGGATCAGAAAAAAGTCTTTTGAAAAAAGTCTTGTGTACTCTAGTTCTATTTACATCTGTGTCATCATATGGTGATTTCTATCAGGTAGCTGAAATATTTTATTGCTATTATATTTTGGATTTAGAGCTTGTGTAAGGAGATCCACCGGGGTGGTCATTGTAGAAATTTTCTTCAGGATCTTACTTTTTTGGTATGATCTCTCTCGTACTTTCGAGCATGGAGTCAACTCCATCCCAAATTTCTGCCATGCAAGTATCATATATGATGCAGGAGCATCACCCTAGAATGCTTCTTAGAGTCAAAATTTCATCGTGAGCATGATTGAGGGGTCAATGAGGTTAGTTGATGTGACTAGGGGTCATTAGAGTGCTTAGAAAATTCAAATTCTGGCTTATATGAGTTTTCCCTCCAAAACTCAATTTGAATTTCTAATGAAGGTACTTTTTCAAAACAATTTTGGCTTGTTAAGTGTTTATGTAGGTGTTTAGGGTGAGTGGAGAGAGTGCTTAAATAATGTATAAGCCCTTTTTAAGGGTCATTAACTATTGTTCAGGGTGTTTGCTTGTAAAACTCTGTTTTAGCTTCTTAAACCAAGCTTGTAACTTGTGTTAGGGGTCTTGGTGAGTCTTGTTAAGATGGAGTCACTTTGAAAAGTAGTTAAGGTTAAAGATATTCGAATGGTGGGAGTTTGAAGAAGGAGAGTGAGAGGTGTTTAGGGGATAGGAGATGCCAAAGGAGATGTGGAGGAAAGAAGGAAATAAGGACTGTTAGGACTGTAACAGGGCATTGACATCCATCTAATGAAGAAGAAGACTGTTTCAAGCATGAAAGCTATGTTATTTGAACATGAATGGTTATAGACCCTGTAAGTGTTGTGTTATATATGTTTTGACTCCTTTTATGTTATTGAGAAAGAAGGAAAGGAAACCAACTCAAGGCATATGATTGTGTAAGCAAGTAAATCTAACTCGGTGGACTGTGTTCTTTCGGTTTAGCACATGCCAGTAAAGTTGTAACACTTGATATTATTCCTATAGGTGCCTAAGGCTGGCACAAAACTTTTCCCAAGATTTTAAAGCTTGAAACTTAAAATTATATTAAATTTTTTGTTTTTATTCCTACCGGGTCTGGTAAGACCCCAGCTAGGGTTTGGGTGAGATTCCTTGGAATTGAGGGACTTAGAAGTTGAATTAGTGGTTAAAATTTGCAAGCTATCATCCTAGGAATGTCTTCTCACAGAATATGAAGGTTTTATTGCTCAAAATGCCCCCATTTGCTAGAAATTTCTGACGGTTCACTGTCTAGGAGGACTGTCCTTTGAGAGACCTAATTGCAAGAGAACAACTTAGCGAAATAAGGTTTTAGAATGTTATGAAACTTCATAGACAGGTGAAACAGGGAAAAGGGTATCTAAAAAGTCATTTAGTTTGTTTATAAACTTCCTAAATCAAAAGATATGCTTGGAAAACCCTTGTGACAGGGCTACAAGGAAGAAAAATTGGTGGTATAAGACAAGAGATGAAAGAAGGACTTGCCTTGTAAATTGAATTCTAAAATTTTGCATGAAGCTTGGGAGCCCAAAAGGGTATTCAAAACAATTTTAAATTTGTTTAGGGTCTTGCTAGTTTGTTCCCAACCACAACCTTTGGGTGTTAATGATCTTAAGAAGAAAACATGGCAGTTTAATAGGAGTTGAAGAAATACGAAGGTTTCTTTTGTTTTTAATCACTTTGAATGTTGTTATTGCATGAGAAGAACATATAAACAGGGCACTTGAAGTTCACAACTCAGTAAAGATTTCTAATAATCAAAATTGCATGCTTGAGAGCCCATTAAGGATTGAGAAGGCTAATAATTCTTGCAAGGTCGAAGGACAAATTTGAAGAGTTGTTATTGCTAATTTGTTGAATTGTTTGTGATTCTTGATAGGCCTTGCATCAATTGGTATCAGAGCAGGGTGTGTTAAGAAGAGAAAGAATTTAGCAGGTGATCTCTTAAGAAGAGACAAGAAACCATGAAGACAAATAACGAGAAGAAAGAACCAAAGCGGGACAAAGAGATAGCTGACTTGAGGAATGATTTGAAGAGGTTGGAAATCTTGGAGAGATTGTATCTACAGGAAATAAATCAAGTATATGGTTGGTGGTTGGTACTTGTGTTTCTTATATTATAGCTTTAGACTTGTTGGGATTTGGAGTGTCCTTTTGAAGTGATTTCACAAGCTTTGAGCTCTGAGATTCTATCTCCTTGCCTTCATACCTCCTATCCATATGTCTCATTTGCTCGAATTACATCAGCAAACTCAACTCAAAATCCTACACTAAGAAGAATCTAGGAGTGCCTAAAGGGGGAGGCCATGGCCTCCCCCTTTCTCACCCAATTTCAGATCGGTGGTATCTCAAGGACACCCTCAAGTCTCTAGAGATGATCTAGTACATGCATCAACACACTCATAAAAGTGTCATTAGGAAAAATTTCTCAACTAAAAAGGAAAATGGATGTCATTTGAGAATGGAGAATCCGCCCAAGCTGCATTTCACCATGGATAAAATTGTTAACATATTGTAGTTCAAGGAAAAAGTCTTTTATTTGTAGATTGGAGCATATTTTGGCCCAAAAACTTTAGTGTATGGGTGCAGGAGAACTGAAAGCCTTCAGTCTTGTGGACATACTGATGATGCCGAAAGGGTGTTTGATGGAACTCTTCTCACCCACCTTGTTTGGTATCTACATGAGCTGGAATCCTTTCTCAGAGACCATATTCAGGAAGGTGACGGTTGCCTTCTTTACCATGTGTTGATCTACATCCTCCTCTTTGTAGACGATGTAGTCCTTGCTTCTTTCGAGGAGGGGCTGTAGAGATAGCTGGACGCCTTAGCCCTTTTTTGCGACCATAGACAACTGATAGTTAACCTTGGTAAAATCAAGGTCATGATTTTCAATGGGTTGAAGACTTCGGACTTTCATTTCTTCTACAGAGGAGAGGAGATTGAGATGAAAGATCCCAAAATGGGTCTCTCTTGTTTTTCAACAACTCTAGGTCAATAAAAAACACCAAATACTGATCTATGATAATTATGGCAATTACCCTAACGCAGATCTGGATTTATTTGAGAAAATGCGACTAGGGTTTAAGATAGATCTTAATGCAAATGACACCAAAAAGTTATATTTTTGATTTCAAATGATTACCCAAATATTTAGAAACTGAATCATGCAAAAAAACTGAATTTATTGCAGCCAAACAACCCAGAAATCAGATCTGAAGTCTGCTTAATATTCTGCCTGAAAACCCTCAAAATATACTTCAGAAAATGATGAAAATACAACGATTTGGTTTACAATATTATGGAGAATATTTGACAAATATTTTTGAGGAAAATACCTCTGAAATTGCTACCAAACTGCCCACAATAGATCGACCCAACGACTGCTCAAAACCCACTGAAAATACCTTCAAAAACTCTTCACAAACACTGTTGAAATGAACCTGGAAATCTGATTAACAACGCTGGAAATTTCTGAGTGAAATCCCCTCTCAATCCCTTGGGGTTTTCGTCCACAAGAGATGAAATCCACAAGGGTTTTCGTCCTTGGAATTTCTGATAAAAGCAAGAGCCCTTAACAATGCAAAACCTGATAATAAAAATTTGGAATGCCTCCTAAGCAAGTCGACTTGCTCATATAAAGGGAAAACAGCCCACAAGCACCTCTAAACCCAGCCAATCACGTTCTTTCTTCCCCTATGCTGGTCGCACTTTTCCCCATGGGCCTAATGACACATTTCTCTATTTAGGACCCCCAAAAGCAAGTCGCACTTTTCCTTTTTAATACAATTAATTTTTAATTGTATTTTGACATTGACTTTTCACTTTATTAATAAGCTTTATTATTTATTATATGTGCACTTATAATATTATTAGTATTTTTTTAAAAGCAATGGCACAATATAATAAAATAATAAAAGCTTAGTCACCCTAGAAACCTCCCTTGGCCGTCGGGTAGACAAAAAGGGCCAAAGGTCTTCGTCCTAGCTCATTCGGAAAGAGGGGACATTACAGTCCTCCCTTCCTGGAGTTGCTTGCCCACAAGCAACTGCAGTAACGCAGGGGTGTTGAAGAATAGACTCACCCTCCTAAGTGGCATCCTCCAAAGGTAAGTCTTTCCAACGAACCAGGTAGTCTCGTATCACCTTGTTCCGCAATCTTCTCTCCCTCCAATCCAGAAGCTCCTCAGGAACCAAATCCAATCTTCCCTCATCATCCAAGGGTGGTAACTCTACTGAAGAAGTCGTATGCTGCCCCAATGCCTTCTTTAGGCAAGACACGTGAAAAACATGGTGTATCTTACTTTCAGAAGGTAACTCCAACTCATATGCTACCTGTCCAACTCTCCTCACCACCTTGTATGGACCATAGAAACGAGGCTTAAGCTTCTCGGCTCCACTCTTCTTAAGAGTACTCTGTCTGTAAGGCTGGAGTCGTAAAAAGACCATATCTCCCACCTCAAATGATCGCTCAATCCTGTGCCTGTCTGCATACACCTTCTGCTGATTTTGGGCTTGTTGCATATTATCCTTAAAGTTTTAAGGACATCCTGGCTGTCCTGTAAGCACTCTCGAGCCTTAGGAGCTCTACTATCTCCAAACGCCATATCCACAAAGGATCTCGTGTCATAACCATACAAGGCTTGGAAAGGGGTCATACCGATGGACATATGGTATGTAGTATTGTAACAATACTCGCACAAATAAAGCTGCTTAACCCATGCCCTCTGCTGTCCTAAAACATAGTTGTGTAGGTACCCCTCAATCCACTTATTCACAATCTCCGTCTGCCCATCAGTCTGCGGATGATAGCTAGTGCTCGGAGTCAACTCAGTGCCTGTCAATCTAAAGAGTTCCTGCCAAAATGTGCTCATAAACCTGCTGTCCCAATCGCTGACAATATTCTTCGGGAGCCCATGCAACCTGATTATCTCTTTAAAAAATAAATCACCCACCTGCGGTGCCTTAAAACTCGTGGGAATGGCAAAAAATGCCCATACTTAGTCAACCTGTCAACTATCGCATAAATGCGATCATAGCCCTGCACAACTGGTAGTCTTGTAATGAAATCCATAGATATACTCTCCCACCTCTGCTTTGGGATAGGTAAGGGCTGTAATAAACTTGCAGGGAAAGTATGCTCGGACTTGTTTTGCTGACAAGTCACACACTCTCGAATATTCTGTAGAACATCCTCCTTGAGACCCTTCCAAGAGAATCTCTCTCTAACCTTCCTGTATGTCTTGAAATAACCTGGATGTCTTGCTAATGGTGCATCATGGAGTGCATGTAGAATCTTTCCCTTAAGCTTAGATTCAGGTTCCAAATAAATTCTACCCTTATAATAAATCAAATCAGAAATTACCTGGTAGCGCTCATCTTGAATTTTGCCATCCATGAGCTCACATGCCAAGGTGTTCTTCGAATACTCGACCACCAATTGAGACTTCCAATCTCCAAAAATCTCACTCACAGGAATATAGGACAGTAATATGGGGCCTCCTCAAAAGTGCATCAGCCACAACATTCTTCTTCCCTTTGACATACTCAATGTCAAAATCATAGGCCTGGATCTTGTTGACCCACTTCTGCTACCTCTCATTGAGTTCCTTCTGTTCCAAGAAGTACCTCAAGCTGTTATGGTCGGTTCTCACTACGAACTTCCCTCCCACCAAATACTGCCTGAACTTCGCTAATGCATGCATGATGGCGAGCATCTCTTTGTCATAGGTGGAATACAACCTCTCATTTTCCCTCAACTTCCTACTCTCGTAGGCAATGGGATGACGGTCCTGCATCAAAACTGCACCAATACCTGAGCCCGAAGCATCACACTCTAAAATGAACAGCTTAGAGAAATCCGGAAGAGCAAGGACTGGACATGTGCTCATCACCACCTTGAGCTTATCAAATATCATCTGTGCCTCATCTGTCCATCTGAATGCCCCCTTCCGAGTGAGATCTGTCAATGGCGCAACAATATCTGAATAACCTCTCACAAATCTCCGGTAATATCCGCATAGCCCTAGGAATCCCCGCAACTCTGATATGTTCCTAGGTGAAGGCCAATCCTGCATAGCTTGTATCTTTTCCTAATGGACCTTGACCCCATTGGCCCCAATGACATGCCCAAGATACAGTATCTCAGTAAGTCCAAACTCGCATTTAGACATCTTAGCAAATAGAGACTGAACCTCCATAATGCCAAGTACCTCATCTAAATGCCTCAAGTGATCCTCCCATGTCTTGCTATAGATCAAGATATCATCAAAGAAAACTAGCACGAACTTCCTCAACTGCTTGTTGAAGAGATGGTTCATGCATGACTGGAAAGTGGTAGGTGCATTAGTGAGACCAAATGGCATCACTAAGAACTCATAATGCCCGTACTGACATTTGAATGTTGTCTTGAGGATGTCCTCCTCTTGAACACGGATCTGATGGTACCCTGATCGAAGATCAATCTTCGAGAAGTAAATGGTCCCATGCAATTCATCCAAAAGCTCATCAATACGAGGGATGGGATACCTGTTCTTGATTGTCTTCTTGTTGAGGGCCTGGTAGTCAATACACATCCTCATCGTCCCGTCCTTCTTCACCAACACCACCGAAGAAGCAAATGGGCTAGAGCTAGGACGGATATGCCCCATATCAAGAAGCTCCCTGATGGTCCTCTCTATCTCATCCTTAAATTTCTTAGGATGACGATAGGGTGTAGTGATCACTGGTTTGGCACCCTCCTCCAACTCTATAACATGTTCAAACCCTCTGTTTGGCGGTCTTCTTGGAGGAATGTCACCAAAAACCTGCCCATGTTTATCCACTATGGTCTGAATATCTGTATGCCACTGCTGCCCATCATCTGAAGAAGATTTGGCTGAAATGAAACATTGGGCTGCCCATGCGACCTCTCCATGTCTGATGATAGACTCCATCCGATGTGTTGAAACAACTCTAGGACCACCATCTGAAAGGGCTCGTAGCACAATCTTCTTTCCATCTGCCATAAACTCTAATTCCATCCGTCTGAAATCCTGCACATATCTCCCAAGAGACTGTAGCCACTGTATACCTAAGACTGCATCTATCTCCCCAACTCCCAACTATGTAAACGTCATTTGTCAATGTGTAGTCTCCTAGCTGGATACTAAGCTGTGAAACCCGTCTAGTGTAGCTCAGAGCAAAGCCATCTACCACTCGTACACTGAACCCCTCAAATTCTTCAACCTGCAGTCCCCGCTTCATCACAAACCCCTCATCAAGGAAATTGTGTGTAGTGCCACTATCAATCAAGCAAACAACTCGTTGGCCCTTAAGTACTCCTTTCAAACGAAAGGGGTGGTACCTAGGGATGCCAGAAAGTGAAGCAATAGTACCTGAGCCTGATGTATCTCCCTCTCCAAGCTCTACCTGGGGCTGCTCCTCATGTGCGCCGTGATCATCATCACTGTCCTCTGTATCTGCATCTGTTGAAGACTCTACCTCCACATCTGAAATGACCTCAATAAGATGCACCTTGCCTTTCCCAAGGCAGTTGTGTCCAGGCTCCCAGTGGTCCTTGCAATGAAAACAAAGTTTCTTCCTCCTCAACTCATTCCGAGTCTCCTGATCCATCTTAGGAGGGGGAACACTCTTCTGCTGATTAGTGGATTGTTGAAACGGTTTGGAGCTCGTGGAGGGCTTCTTACTAGGCTGGTAAGAAGTGGGAGATGTCTCCAAATCTAATGCTGTCTGAATAGCATCGTGTAATGTCCTTGGCCTAAGGGCTTTGACCAATCCTCTTAACCTGTCATGTAGACCCTCAATGAAAAGCATCACCACACGTCTCTCAGGCATCTCTGGCACCATCACAGCAATCCGCTAAAATTCGGTGATGTAAGAATCAATGGGCTCACTCTATCGTAGTTGTGCCAAATCCCTGTAATAAAGTTCCACATCTTTGCGATCAAACCTGGCAATCAATTTCTCACTAAACTCCCTATATGACCGCAGTAGGTCATGTCTTTGTGTGATAAGCCCATGGTGCCACCAATCGTATGCCACTCCCTCCAGGTGTAGAGTAGCAAACTGAATAGCCTCCTATTCCTGCATAGGTTTGAGAGTGAGGTATGTATCAAGCTTGTGAATCCATGCCCTGGCCCTGATCTTTCCACAGCCATCAAAAGTGGAAAGGGTCACCTTGCTGGTAACCTGCTTCAATTCTTTGTTCTACTGGGCCCTAGGTCTCTGCGCTTGTCTAGCTCTCAAGCTTTCTCTCTTTTTGAATACAATACTGGTGAAGGGGAAAGGCATTCCGTACCTCATCTGGTAATACCCTCCACTCATCATGAGCTACCATCACATTATCCTGAAAGACTGTGTCCTCAAGTGGGTCCTCAACTAATGGTGGCTCCTCCCTTTGTAGGAATCTAGGCTGCATAGGTCTATCCGCAGTCCTCGTGGATCTCCTCTCCTCTGTATGTCTCCTATCGCGTGGAGGGGAACCTCTTACGCTACCCACCTCTGTAGGTGCCCTGCTGTGCCTTCCGTGGCTACTGGCTACGGATGCACATCTATCCCTTTTGTCATGCCTATTTCTTGTCCTATCCATAGTCATACTCTCCATCATCTGTCTCATGGTTTGTATCAGTACCTGATGGGAGTCGATCATACCTCAGAAAAGAAGATCTGGGTCAACTTGCTCTTGCCGTGGAGGAGTGTGTGATCCCTCTTTCCTGGCCATGATTTTAGTACTATTCTCTGTATCCAAATCGGCTAGAATGCGAGCCTGCCTCCTTGTATGATATCTGTGTGGCCCAACTTCTCTAGGCTGCATCAAACAACCCTCTAGGTGGGAGGATCGTTGCTCTGATACCACTGAAAGATCCCTAAATGGGCCTCTCTTGTTTTCCAACAACTCTAGGTCAATAAAAAACATCAAATACTGATCTATGATAATTATGGCAATTACCCTAACGTAGATTTGAATTTATTTGAGAAAATGTGACTAGGGTTTAAGATACCGCCCTATATCAAGATTTCCCCTATCTATATATGACCCTCGATGTATCGATCGAGCCCCTCGATTGTATATATAGATAGTCAACCACACTCTATATAGATAGATCTTAATGCAAATGACACCCAAAAGTTATATTTTTGATTTTAAATGACTACCCAAATATTTAGAAACTGAATCATGCAAAAAAACTGAATTTATTGCAGCCAGACAACCCAGAAATCAGATCTAAAGTCTGCTTAATATTCTGCCTGAAAACCCTCTGAATATACTTCAGAAAATGATGAAAATACAACGATTTGGTTTACAATATTATGGAGAATATTTGACAAATATTTTTGAGGGAAATACCTCTGAAATTGCTGCCAAACTGCCCACAATAGATCTACCCAATGGCTGCTCAAAACCCACTGAAAATACCTTCAAAAACTCTTCACAAACACTGTTGAAATGAACTTGGAAATCTGATTAACAACGCTGGAAATTTTTGAGTGAAATCCCCTCTCAATCCCTTGGGGTTTTCGTCCACAAGAGATGAAATCCACAAGGGTTTTCTTCCTTGGAATTTCTGATAAAAGCAAGAGCCCTTAACAATGCAAAATCTGATAATAAAAATCTGGAGTGCCTCCTAAGCAAGTCGACTTGCTCATATAAAGGGAAAACAACCCACAAGCACCTCCAAACCCAGCCAATCACGTTCTTTCTTCCCCTAGGCTGGTCGCACTTTTCCCCATGGGCCTAATGACACATTTCTCTATTTAGGACCCCCAAAAGCAAGTCGCACTTTTCCCTTTTTAATACAATTAATTTTTAATTGTATTTTGACATGGACTTTTCACTTTATTAATAAGCTTTATTATTTATTATATGTGCACTTATAATATTATTATTATTTTTTTAAAAGCAATGGCACAATATAATAAAATAATAAAAGCTTAGTCACCCTAGAAACTTCCCTTGGCCGTCGGGTAGATAAAAAGGGCCAAAGGTCTTCGCCCTAGCTCATTTGGAAAGAGGGGACATTACATGAGATTACTAGCTCCTATACTTACCTGGGCGTTTTATTTACTGGGCCCCGATTTAGTCTTCGACCTGCCCTTCAGCCACGCATCAACAAGGGTTATGGTTCTCTGGTTATCTTGGAGAGACAATGCTTCCGCCACCATTTCCAGGACATCTTGTCGAAGATGTCTCTCTTGGATTCTCTTGTGCGGCACACGGTCCTTTATAGTTTCGAGGTTTGGGGACCTTCTTTGCTCAATTCTGATTGGGCTATAGTCGAGCGCGTCCAGATCCTCGTGATTCGACGCTTCATCCGGTGTAGAGAGACGGTTTCACATAATATCATCTTGGCCGAGTTCGGGGCTCATCCCTTTAGACTGGGGACTATCTTTGGCCTAGTTTTACTTTTGCACTGTATTCAGAGGCTAATTCTTCTGTAGATAGAGATAGGTATCTCTACCTCGCCTACCGTTCCTTTGAGACTATTGCTCTTTCTGACGATTACGACCGCTCTCGCTGCTGGTATGCTAGAGTATCATGTCTTCTCTGCTCTCTCGGGATTCAGGTGGATCGTCTCCCACCTTATAGATATTCCCTAGATGCCCTTGCCCACCTCCTCCCGGGTAAGCATGATCTACACAGAATTATCAGGGAAGAGATTTACAGGCGGTTCATCCGGCATACTTGGATTAGTCCTCTGGATGGGCTTTTTCCTAAGATGGCTTTCTATGTTGCACATTTTCTTGAGATCACAGACGGGCTTATCAGCCGGCCTGCGTATATCTCCTAGCATTGGCTACAACCACTCCGCATTTCTCTAAGCCAGTTCAGAGTGGCTTCTCTTAGGCTTCACGTGGAAGATCATCAGCTTGACTGTTTTGAGAGGATTTTCCAGCTCTGCTCTCTTCATGAGATTGAAACGGAAGACCACTTCATTTTTAGGTGCCCTATCTACTACGAGATCAGAGGGAGATTCCATTGTTTATTTTGGAGCACCCGTCTCTTGCAACTTTCTTCAAATACCTTGATCAACGGTGTCTTGCCCTATATCTTCTAGAGGCGCTCAGGCTCCGGAATGAGATCCTCCAGTCTCCTTCCAGATAGGCTACTTCTCTACAGATTACTTCCTTCTTTTTGGTGCTTCCCTCGGTAAGGGGCACCAAGCGACACCTTGACTCCAGCTCGGATTCCCAGACCAAATCTGTCTGGACTCGGGGGGCTACCACCCAGTCCAGAGACTTTTGTGACTGTACTCGGATTAGGGCCCATTCTCAGAGGTTGCATCCGACTAGGCGAACTCGTCTTGCTCGTCCTTCTTTGGTTTACCGGCATTCTAGTCTCCTTACGGCTTCAAATACAAGACACAAACATATTACCAACTAATTTCAGTCGGCCTCGAATGCTAGGTGACGGGGTGAGTGTTGGGTATCTCCCACCCTCCTCTTCGGCTCCACCCATCTGCACTCTTCTGGTCACGGAGGCCTCTGCTTCTCCTTATTCCTTCCTCTCTCTCTTCTTTTATTGTTCGGATGACCCTTTCGGTCTCCTTGCTGGCACTTCTTGCATTGTACAGTTCAGTCCCATTGACCTACTTTTGTGGTCATTCGTTGGACATTAATAAAATTATCTTATCTTATCTTATCTCCACCATATCTGAAAATGACCAGTTTTTAGGAAGGACCTTGGCCAGTGAAAAATCCAGGTCTCTTCATGAAACCATACTCCTCTGTTTTTAACCCTATAGAGGATCTGAAATTACGTTCCAGAATGGGTATGCTTGCCTCCCCTTCCAAATGAAAATTGGCTGGAATCATCGCTCTAGAGGAGTAATGCAATAAGGGAGCACATCACAACTTTGGAATTTACAAAATAGCAAGGGTCCTCAACTATGCTAGGAAATGTGGTGGATCTAGAAATGGGAGGAATAGAATGGGAACAACCCATTGACCATGAGAATATCCAATTAACCCATTCTGTTGTAGAATAGGCCATCAACCTGGACATCTAAATATAATTTGTCCAACCTAGCCAAGGAAAGAGCCAAATGACACATGCAATTATAACAAAAAAGCTCTCAAGAGGCAGAAGACACCCTCATGCGGAAGTTAGTTGTCTTAAGAATGTTTTGGCACTAGCAAAAGGAAGCTGACAAAAGAGGAAGACAAACATGTAAGAGCCTATGCTTGCAAAGGAAAATCTCAGCACTTGCAAATAAACAAGCTCAACTTTGTAAATCCCTTTGGGATCCTAGCTCATAATGATGGCATCAGAGACTAAGTAATAGAAACGGGCCAGCTCAAGAGCGCAGGAGAAGAAAAACCAAATGAGTATGAAGCCTGAAGCAGGAAATCAAGTAAGTAATGTTGGAAAAATCCACTCTGGAACAAATCGATTTTACCTTAGTTGGAGATTCTTCAAAATCATCAACTAGGATCAGAAATACTAAGGGAAACATACTGAGCCCGACCCAAAAACTGTGTCAAAAAAAGGAAGCCAATGCTAGAAGCCTCAAAGGATAGTTTAATGAGAGATGAAATGGGGAGTTCAGGGGCAATAGAAGAAATTTTGGCAGGAATGGAATTTGAAGAATAAATACAGCAAATCATAAGATCTCTACCAACGTTGTATACATAAAAATGTGTATAAACTCATTGAATACGAGGGGTATATCGTCTCCAGAAAATGTTGCTTTCTCAAAGACTGGATTTGGTAAAGCAGGAGAAAATAGATTTGGTACTTCTTTAGGAAATAACTGGAACTGCCTCCTTTCACTAGCCCAAAAGCGCAGGAACATGGGAATCCAAGAACATGATCACATAATCCAGCAGAATCCAGCCAGGTATGCCTCAATATCACATCGATTTTTTAACTGGAGTATGACAATAGATTTTTATTCAATAGTGTTTCAAGAAAACTGTTGAAAGCTTTGTTCATATTCTCCTAAATGGGAACACCAGAAGAATATCTAGGTTAGATGTTGAACAGTAGACTAACTCCTCCAAAAAATCATTTTAGCAGGTGATTTCATTCTATTGAGTCTCCGAAAGGAAAAAAGCTAGAGGCCAAGGTTTGGTTTCAATCTCAGAGCAACAGATGCCTTGCACCACCTCATTGATAATAAGACCCTAATTGTTGTAGCCTTTGTCTAAGATTTGTATACATGGTGCAATTGGAGGAAGGAAAAAAAAGGGTATATTGTCAAAAAGTAAAGACATGTTTTTTAATTTCCAAGAATTGAATTTCCAGCACAAGAAAGGCGACAACAAATGTGTATGACTCTGCTTTATTAGATCGCTGGCCAATTCAATTGGAAATGGGAAACCGCTGTCCAATACACACATATTTTCAGATTTCTCTGTTACCAGGAAATGCCTGGGACCCTCCCGTTTCAGGCCTGAAATGTTTCCGGTATGGATACGTGGTTCGAAATGCTGAGGAAACGCCATTCAAATTTTCATTGTGCCCTTCAAATCTTTCTGGCAGTGTTGAAGCCGTAGAGAGTGGTCGAGGTTTCATCGGAACTGAAATTTTGCGAGGCACATTTCGCGAGTTGAGTGTCGAGGCATATAGGTTTATTTCTATTTGTTTATATTATTTAAATGTCATGTAATTTAAGTCTTAGTTTAGGAGTTCTATGTATATAAAAAAAAAGTTAGTGTTATTTAAAAAGTAATTAAGATAGGCTACTTTTTAAGTTTAGAGTTTAATGTCTAAAGTATCAATTATCTTTTATGGTCCATGGAGTACCATTATAAAATGAGTACTATGCATATACATGTAAAATGAGTACTATATATATATATTATATAGTACAGATGTTTCCTGTAACATTTTGTACCCGAAAATTGGCGTTTCCATGTTTCGTACCCGTACCCGTACCCGTTTCCGTTTCCTGGCAACATAGCAGATTTGTATATATGTGGACGCAACATCCAGATTTCTCAAATCGCATGGCAAAACAGTGGAAAGAAGCCATCTCTAGTATCTACACACTGACATACCAGGTTCACATTCATGGCCAAATTGTATCACTCTAAGGTGCAGAATTACAGAATGTAATATTCAAAGATTTGGCAATATTTTCAGCCAAACATCAGAAACTAAGAACCAGTGAAGCAGCCTGCCAGAACATACCAGGGATCTGGGATTCATCGAATGAATGGCCTGCAAAGACAGCACCTTTAAAAAATTGGCTGGGCTGGAAAACAAAGAAGCATGCTATTGGCATCAACACGTTAAAGAATTGTGGATCAAATCAGTCCTAAATAAGCAACATGTAAACTCTATGCAAAAATTTAGAAAGCTAGATGGCAGTCTCACATAAGAGGATCACATATTCCTGCAGCTGCTCCAAGAGCACCAAGGAAATATGGAGAAGAATCAGGCCCAATTGAAACTACTAGGAAACATATCAACACTCTAAAGAGTAGTGGATCAAATCAGTCCAAAATAAGCAACATGTGAACTCTATGCAAAAATTTAGAAAGCTAGATGGTAGTCTCACATAAGAGGACCAAAAAATTCTTAAACTTGCAATAAATGTCTTCTGGCAAGTGCTCCAAGAGCACCAATGAAATATGGAAAGGAATCAGGCCCAAAGATTGTCATTATTATTTTGTATTTGCCTGCGTCTTTGTCCACATTCCTGCATCATAGTGACTAAACTATATACATAAGCTGAAATAAAACTATTTGAGGCTTAAATAAGATGAAATAAAACCATTTGAGATTTAAATAAGCTGCAATCATAAATATCAAATACATTTAAATTATAAATTATACAAAATTTAATAAAACCCTTTCAATTTGAGACTTAAAAATTAAATAAGCTGAAATAAATTATAAAACCATTGTGATTGATCAATTGACAATATTTGATATTCATATCATTAATCTCAAATTCAAATACACCAACAATTGTCAATATTGCAAAAAGAAGAGGACAAGTTTCAGCTTAAAAATCAGAATCAACATTTGAAACAACATCCATGAACTCCTCATTGGAACTATCATCCTCTTTCTCAATGAAGTCCAATCAATTTCCGTGGCATGGTATTGTCCTCTTCTACTTGCCTTGGCTCCTCGGGATCTACATCCCACCATAATGCTAGGGTTTGCTTGTCCTCAGTTGTCTTGCGATTTATAAGATGCAAAACACTGTTTAGAACGACAAGCTTCTCTGCTCTCTTAGAGGCAAGCCTATTACTCTTAACAAAGTGGATCCAACCATATGTAGACCAATTCCTCTCAGAGGCAGAGGAACTAGAAACCTGGGAACGGAGGCAAATTGCAAGTGTTCGTAGCGGTCCTGAACACCCATACAGTCACCACCAACTCATTGGCTTGTCCTGTGCCAATGTACCCTGTCCATCTTCCCTGAATTTTTGTACCCATCAAGTTTAATGAAGTTGAGCCACTCTAACATGACATGTGAAACCTCCTCTGGACTATGCATTTTTTTGAGGGCCTTTATAAGGCCCCTCCTCACCTTATCGTCATCTAAAGGGATAATTCTACCTTGCCTCTCCACATACCATTTGGGATTAAGTTCATATGCAGCCATATGAAGTGGGATGTTCAACTTCTCCCATCTATGTTGAATGATGGGCTGAATATGTTCATGGTAGAACTCCAGAGTGGGGTCCCTCACTCAAATAATTGCCTTCATTTGCCCAAACATGTTGTCAACACACTCATGTATCTCACTAAGATTGGGGCTATTAGAATCCCCTTATTTGATGACGCTAAAACTGGAGTTATAATTAATGTGATGTATTTCACATCAACCCAAAATGTCTCCCTCACCACCATTTCCTTCACTCTCTTCCCTTGCTTTGTCTTGGACTCACACTACCTAGTCCAATCCTGTGTCATAATCATAACTTACAGGGGCTCCTGCAACTCAAGCATCCTTTCCAACAAAATGAAATTGGATGCAAAGCTGTGTCAATTGGTTTGAGGAGTTTCTTCCTCACAAAGCTTCGAAAGAATGCCAACGATGTGTGGTGATTACATATAAACATCTGCACAATCCTGGCCTCATCCATTATCTTTTTGACCCACTCAATCTTTCGTGTCTCTTTCAGTGCATTGTTCATGGTATGCACACAACACAGGGTCCAATAAATATGATTGTAGGTATGCTCCACTAGCTTGCCTACTGCTCTGCACACATAAGCTACATCTGTGATGACCAGTACAACATTTGAAGGTCCAACCTTATCAATGACATCCTTCAAAATCTAAAACTAAAACTTAACATCTTTCCGCTTCCCAGATCAATCAATTGCTCTCAAGAAATACAGTCCATCTTTGCAAGAGACAATGTGATTGATGAGTGGCCAGGGTCTAATATCTGTCCACCCATCCATGATAATGTTGCATCCATGCGACACCCATGTAACCTTCATCTCCTCCATTAACAAATTAATCTTGGAATAGTTTCTATCAAAGATTGCTGTCCTAAGTTTGGTGTCTCTAGGGGGCACATAACTAGTACTTGTTTTTGCTACCTTGGCCATAGCCTCTTTGTAATAAGGAGAGTGAGCGACATGAAATGAGATCCCACTAGCATAAAAAATTTTCTCGATAGGATCATCTGCCTCTTCCCTTGCCTTTGAACTAAACATGTCTACAACTGAATTGGGGGCTGCCCCCACAACCGTTCTTTTCCCATTGCTTTCCACTTGTCATTCCAAAACTAGAACTAGCCAAAGTATTCTTGCCAGTGTTAAGAGAGCTCAAAGGAGTGTTAGCCTTAGTACTAGTGCCACAAACTTCTTGAACGTCATTCGTGGTATTTCCATTATAAAGTCTCTCCATCTGTGCTCTCTGATCAAGTGAAAGAGCCTTATAAACACCAACCGCCCTTCTTGTAAGGTGCAACAAATGTGCATTGGTCCTCGTGATGTTGCCATGCCAAGTCTCTGAACATATGTTGCACTTCCATAGTTTACTCCCCCCTTCAAACTTGGGGTTTTCAACTACGCGGGCAAGTTGTTGCAATGGATTCTTCTTATCAAATGGTCCCATGGCAAATGTGGACAACATTTGAGAGGGGCAATTGGTAGTACTACCAACTGAACTACTAGTTGCCGTTGGCACTACATCTTGCCTCACTTCTTTGCCCCCCAATTATGTCATCACCAACACTTCCACCTATCTCAACCCTCTCCTCTGATTGATTACCATACACAGAAGAACTCATGGTGATGCTTGTTGGGGTTGCAACGAATAAAAAAAAAACCACCATAATTATATGCAATGAATTAAAAAAAACAATAACTATAGGCAATGATTATAATTTATAAACAAGTAAAACATCCATAACTACATGCAATGAATTAAAAAACAATGATAACTATATGCAATGATTAAGAAAAAGTAAAACATCCATAACCATATGCAATGCCATAACTATATGCAATGATTAAAAAAACAGCCATAGGCCCATAGTTTAATGCAAAAAATCTAAAAATATTAAAAAACAAAAACATAGAAACATCAAACATGCAAATCATTGAATACTGAAAATTAAGTTTTTCATTTTTGTATCTACATTCACGTGTATCAAAGTTTTTGTATTCCTAATGTTTTTAAGAATGGGTATCATACTATCATAGTAAACCTTGCCAAATCTATTCAATAATCAAGAGTTTTATGTTTTAAGAATTGATATTTTAACCCGAACAACCAAACCCTATGCAATATGTATTATGTAAAATCCTACAAACTATAAACATGATTACATTGTAAATGTAGAAACAAAAGTGTAAAAACAACCCCTAAATAATACAAATAAAAACTAATTTTTTAAAACTAGAGACTATTATCAAGTATGTAAACAAATAAAATTATAAATACCTTTTGCTTGCTCTTGTTCTCTCTTTCTCTTGCAGTTGCTCTTCTTTTCCCTCTTCCTTTTCCTCTTCTCTTTGCTCACTTTGCTCAAGTGTGAATGTTGAATGTGATATGTAATGAGGCCATAAAGTCATTTTATAACTTAGAATATCACTTTTAGGGTTAGGGTTGTGTTTCTTTTATGTTATTTGACAAAAAAATGTGTTTTTTAAAGTAAATGAAAGAAAAACTAGCGTTGTTGGGGATGTTTGGACATCCTTGGGACATACCTCTACCGTCCCAAGGACGTCCAGCCATCCCCAACATCCCCAAAATGTTTGGGACGTCTCTTGAATTTTATGGACATCCCAAAGACGCCCTCTTCTTTTTTGCCCTTTAGGAAACGTGGGGGGGATGTTTCCACACTGTCTCGAACGTCCCATACACCTGGTTTTTGGGGGAGACTCGTCCTCACATAACACCGATATTTTCAGAACAAGATGTCAAATTGGAGGAAGATGCTGCATAGTAGTGCTAGAAAGTGAAAGCACAAACAATTTTGTGTCCGCATAAATGATATGGAAGTTGAGATTGGGACAAAGCCCACATCCAAGTCCTTATATAATTAGTTAATTACTTGGTTGCTAGGACAAGCTGAAATTGTGCGAGATCAATGTAGAGTGGAAATGAAGATTGGCTGGTCTAGGGATAGAGTTCTATGTGATTTATTACCAATGGATGCATGTCATGTCTTTTTGAGAAGACGTTGGCAATTTGACCGGGAAATTTTGTACAATGGAAGAACCAACACAGTGTAGACATGAAAGGATGAACAACATTGCATTCTAAAGCTATTGAAGGAAGAATAGAGAATGGTGCACCAAGATCATTTGGTGAGTCACAGAAGAGAATAGACTACTAAATATAGGGGGTTTGAGCATGTGTGGTAACGCATCAAGAAATTGTGCAAAGAAGAGCAAATAAGACATGCACAGAGGTGTGAAGAAGTATCGTGCGGGGCGTGAACAAGCAAGTGAAGTATATCTGGCGTTGCCAAGGGCACACACAAATAGGGATATCTTAGGGAAAAAGCAGTCCATAGAGATATTGCACAAGGGAAGGCATGCAAAAAGAAATAAACACCCCAAGTAGATAGGGGAGGTCAGCCGAGAGAAATCAGAGGCATGGATGTGGATGTGTAGGAATGGCATTGGAAGAGTAGATCGGTTTTACTAGTAGAAACCAACGGTTAGAAGGTAGGGAGTACTTGTTGGTGCACATGCACGCCAAGACCTTATTAGGAGGTGGAGCACAGTGGTTCTACCGATAGTTTGCATACTCGTACTCGGAAAATACTTGGCAGACCAAAAAATTGACTCGGCAAAAACTTGGCAAGACTTGGCGAATACTCGGGAATACTCGACAACTTAAAAAATATGCAACTTTCTTCAAAAGAACATAAATTTTAAGCAACACATAGCTACAAAATGTATCAAATGAGTCCATAAAATGTTGGAGAAGTGTTTTCTATTAGATTTGAATACAAATACAATACAAAATCGCATCATCATGCGAATACAACAATTGATTGATAAGTGCTATGAATTTATGATGATTCTCGTTGAAAAATATCATCATAAATTTCATACCTATACAAGTTACAATATACAATAAGTTACATTTTCCTCTTCCGCGCTCTAGAGAAATAATGGGGAGAGGGTCTAGTGCCTTTGCTAGTCCCCACATTGGGTTGTGTCTCCTCGCTCCTCCTAGAAGGCTGCGAATCTAGCTCTAACTTGGTAGTAGATGGTGGTGGCTCCTCTGTTGAATGTTAGAGATCACCTCCAAAGATGTCATCCAATCCAATATCTCCTGCTAGTGCTTTTCCCTCCATAGCTTCCCTTTCAAAAGAAGCAATCTCGTCCTCTGTGAACGCAGGGATTTCCTCTTCTCGCCCAGTCCACTCGTTGTATGGATCTATCTCATCCAAATCAATAAGCTCCTTTAATGTTGGCTCCACTTTTCTTGTGCGAAGCCGGAAATTGGATTGCACAAAAACCAAGTCGTTGAGCCGTTTTTGACTCCACTTGCTGCGCTTCTTCGTGTAAATAGCCTCAAACACTCCAGTTGCGTTCAGATCCAGAAGTGCTAGAAGGTTGAGATAGAATTCAGAGGGCTAGCTTTTGAAGATGCGGGGTATTTCCTTCCCAATCCTCCCACCAAGAACCTACAAACAAGATAATCAAAAGTTTATGAGTAATTAATAAAATCGAATCTGTAACTACTAAGTAACTTGGTAAAAATTCTAATTTTTATTGCCTGGTGTCTATGTGGTTCTCCCTCGGATAGCTAACACCGAAGAAAAGAGCCTACCCATAGTACGTTTGTAATTTTGTAGCTCTAAAATAACGAGGTCGCTTGTCTTAACATCTGGTACCAGTCCTCTCAATACATGTTGAAAGGTCCTCTGTAACCTCTCCATTCACATTTGTGAAGCCGTCGGAGAAGAAATACTTGGGGTTGAGGTAGTACCCCCGTTGCATGAATAGGCTGGTGGAGTTGATTGTTCCACCTCTGATCAATAATCTCCCAAAAGGGACCATATCTAACGATATCCCCCCTATAATAGTTTTGGATAGACTCTTTTGCCCTATCCATGACCTCATAAATATACCCCATAGGGTTTTGCTCCCCATCAACCAAATGCAAAACCCTCACCAACGACTCTGACACCTACACACAAAGTAAAATGTAAGGTTACAAACTTACAAATAAAGTTAAAAAGTAAAAACAATATATTTATAATTTAACAAATTAAAATAAATGAATGAAATATAAAAACGAAGTTTAAAATTACCTCGATGATCTCTATAGCTCTCTTTGCAAGGATATCATAAAAAACTATCTTTGCAACCCTCTCTCCATCAACTTTCTTTGAATATTGTGAGTCTAGCCATGCTTGATTCACAAACATTTACTTCAATGATGTAAACAAACTAGAAATACTTTGCAACGTCAAGACGTTAGTTGCAAACCTTGTGACACCGGCTCGAACAAGCTTTTTCCCCTTTGTGTGTTCTCTCATCAAGCTCAGAACCCAAGGATGATTATATATGTACTTTATTATGTTTTTTGCATCTTCTACAACCGTCCTCACCTAATCAATTTTGCCTTTGTCCTCCAAAAGAAGGTCAAGGCAATGAGTTGCACAAGGAGTCCAAAAGAGTAATGGATGTCTCTCTTGCAGTAGTCTCCCAACCGCCACATATGCTGTTGCATTGTTTGTGACAACTTGCACAACATTTTGTATACCCACCTCTAATACAACCGCCTCTAACATAACACTCAAATTCTCTGCATTATTTACTATGTTAGAGGCATCAATAGACTTCAAAAACACCATCTCACCATTTGAAGCTGCAAAAAAATTAATGAGAGCACGGTTCCTTCCATCCGTCCACCTATCTGAAAGAATGGTGCATCCGTATTTGTGCCATTATTTCTTTTACTCTTCTAGAATTGTAGTAGCATCTGCAACTGCACCCTGGAACAATTTCCCACTCAAATCTTTTGGAGAGGGTGCTTTGTACCCTTTCCCAGCAACTATCAACAATGTCACCAAACGCTCCCAGTATGGGCTCTTTGCCACATTGAATGGAAGGTTGTTGTAGTACCATAAATTTGCACATGCTTTATCCGCTTCCTTGTGCATATCCTTGTTCTAGGCTGTAGCTTGCAATGACGGTTGTGCTCCAGGTGTGTTGCTTGGCACAAAAAAACTATATATGCCTTTGCTTGAACTCGATGAAGATGTGCCTCTTCCGGTTCGTTTGTGTGGACCACGAGTAGAGCCCACAATTGTTGCCGCATCATCCTCTGAATCCTCTGTCATTGCAGCTCCATGTCTAATAGCTTGTGTTATGGCTGCCTGCACCCTTTCCCTCTCTAGTTTCTTCTTCTCTAGCTCTGCCAGTTCTGCTTTCATCTCTCACTTTGCCTCTTTCGTAACATTGGGGCAAACCACAACGTCCCGACAAACAATAGATGCATGGTGATACTTTAGATGATTGATGCCTCCAGACATTGTTCTGCCACAGAAATTGCAAGTAACTGCTCCTTGAGCTACTCTACGTACACCATACTTTCAAGCGAGGGTATGGGCATTCGCAAGAATGGTTCCTGCTAGTGATGCTGACCCAGATGCCAAACCTGATGCCATTGTTAAACTCTACTTTGCAACACAATGCACATTTAAAAAATTAAAAAATGTAAGCTTAATTAAATTAAAAAAAGTGCCTGAATAACCATATTTCACCGTAATTTAATAAAAATGACATACCTACGGTTGCAAATGAGTATTAAAAATTTAAAATGATTCGTAATCACATTGAACGCATTTAAAATTACAAAACATATTCAATGAATCGATTACAATACGCATATAAAAAATTTAAGTAGTTTAGAACGAATTTGCGTAAAAAAAAATACCTCTAGCTACAAATGACTATAAAAAAATTAAAAGTATTCACTTTTACATTACATGTATTTAGAATTACAATATGAATCTATAAAACATAAATAATATACACCAAATTTGGGAAAACTTGAAAGAATTTTTTTTTACCTCTAAATGCAATTCTCCAAATTCTCTCTTCAGGAGATTCATTCCATCCGGGAGGATATCTACAGGGGATTCATTCAGACTACTTGGGTGAACCCCCTTGGGGGTTTGCACCCTAAGATGTCCTTTTATGCAGAGCACTTTCTTGAAATCAGAGATGGACTCATCATCCATCCTCAGTACACCTCTCGTCATTGGGTGCATGCCCTCTGTATACCTCTGGGTCA